>JAJJWW010014692.1:0-84189 GCA_023531295.1 Papaver armeniacum | reverse complement strand
GTTTAGTTATAGCATTAGATCTCGTAGTCCATCAAGAAGAGATATTAGAAATAATCCCATAAACGGTAACCACCATGAATTTAGCAATAATCTATAATTAGCAAAATTATTACATGAATGATACAATGTTTGTGTATGAAATATTACACAATTCTCATTGGTCATGAGATAATTATATTAATTTAATCATAGAAAACATAAGTCTTGCACATAATTATTTGAATAAAGACTAAATGGTTTCAACATAATACCTTAACCAAGCAAATCACTCCCCATCACGAGTCATGGCAACACGTTGTCTTGTTATCAACATGTTCCTTCCATGTGCCAACTTTACAACAACTTACTTAATCGGGCCTTAAGTGGAGATATCATAATGGTCGATGATGTCTTACAAGCGAAAGAAGACTATTCTGCCAACATGGTCCGTTCACGTAAGTCTGTGCCAAACATGGATCTGAGAAATAGTTAGAATAACGTGTAATAAGAGCTCAAAAAGTGTCCAAAAGTAAGCACATAAATTAGTTTGAGTTCGATAATCAATTACTCCCACCCAGGCCTGAGATTTTTAATCTTTTCTTAAGAGGTCTTAAAGGTAATTGTTCATTAAGCTGCATCTCAAGATACAATTGTGCTTAAGCGGTAAAAGAACAACTATTGTTTGATTTTCCTAATTCATTTTACTCTCTATCAAGGTTCATGTGTTTTGTTTTCTTTTTGTATATAATTATTTACAATGTCTGAAACTCAAGACTAATAGTTTAATAGTAGAACAAACATACAGTCTCTAAGTATCGCGATCATAAATATTCAAACTCAATTATAGTTAGTAAGTAATGATTCTTCCTTTATGATCATGTCCCAAAATAATTACAAAGCAATCAACTCTTGTTGGGTTTGCTAACTAATTATAAGACATAAATTAAAATAATGTCTCATTTATATGCTTTCTGTAATTTGTTCTAGTTCAACAATTAGTTAACATATTAACAACTTATTATAAGTTTCATATCGAATTAAGACGTAATGAAGATTAAATTTATATCTTCTCAGAGCATGAAATGAAAATCATAATCATTGTATCTCAGAATTCCTTGGAAAATGTGATATCATACATATCCATACAGAGGCTTACCAGTAAGTCATATGATCTTACTATCTTGCAGTAGCCTCTTGTCTATCCTTTATTCAAATCATAGATATATGCGTAAGTCAAGATCACTACTGCATTAGAAAGGTATTGTCTTAACATAAGATAGAAGTATGATTCTCCACTGATCAAAATTGTATGCATAAACTTTGTAATAATTTCATCCAAAGAATTGAAACATTTATAGTTTTATTGATTTATGTATCTTACCAATATGGAAATTTGTAAATTTCATACTTTGATTATTTTATTTTTCAAGTGCGATACTTTCTCATTAATACAAGTATATTTGCATTTCATTAATGAATCTTGGTCTCTTAAAGCCTGTATCTTATGATAATTACATAGATAGTCCTGTGACTGAGAAAAACTTATTTATAATCAATCTCGTGTTTAAAGTAAAATCCACGGAATAGTCTGCTTGCCTTTATCGTTTAAGTATCTTCTGTTCATTAGGTCAGGAAAGGTGCTTTCATAATGATTTGTATACTGGAGCAAGTTAAGCAATATCCGAGACTTGACTTTCAACGGTAGTTTTCTCCACATAGCATCAATCATTAATCAAGAACAACCCACACATGTATTTTGAGCCTAAAGAAAGCCAGAGTCTTTGCCAGTTCCATATCAAAATGTAATATCAAATTCTTGTAAGAAAATCATGAAACAACATGAATAACTTTCTTTCCAATCTACTGACTATGAGACCTTCTTAATACTGGTTCATGTTGTTATAAAAAAATTTCTTTCAAGCATTCATTGATTACAATATAGATGTGGAGTAAGTAATTTAATTATTTTTTTATTATCAACATTGAAGTAATGAGAAGATTCACAATGCTCTGTAGAAATCTTAAATAGAGGTCATTATCATGATTTCTTGAGCAGATATATCCGTGCTCCCTTTGACCATCATCAACGAATTTATATTTCGGTTTCAATAAGTATATCTCTGATTAAGGCATTAAAATACCATTTAGTTATATAGGAAAACCAATGACAGTGCGTAGCATTTTCAATCCGTTTTTTCATGCCGAATTATAGCCCTCTCAGCTGAACAACACCAACCCAATGTGGTTAACTGGTTTTGAGTCTTTAGTGCAAAGTGTGCTGAAAGCTGCCTAAATCTATTTAAAAATTCCATTCAAAAGAGCAAACATCCACAAATGTATAGCCATTATGCATGGCTCATCATGCTTCTAACCATTTCATAAAGTATGATTTATCCTTTTTGATACACCTATTCACAAAAGGATAGTTGCTTTTGTGTAAATAAGCGTGTTCAACTTTAGAATGTGCAAATGTTGAATCTATCTGTTTGTGCCACCTTTGCAATATTCACCCACACTTATGGACTATGATTTACTTTATCTATAATTGCACCTGGACTATTATTAGTACATCCAATAAACTATATGATTGAGATTCATAATGCAGTATTGATTTACATAATGTGAAAAATCATTCAATTGTTGTTTATAATTTCTCTTAAAAAAATTGGTTCCATTCAAAGTCTAGAATAATCATAATCAGTAATTCATCAGAACAATCTACAAATTTATATGAAATATTATTAATTAAAACTGTATTGTACCTTCCAATAGCGATTCTCACAATGGGTAAAACCACAATGGGACAATATGAGGCTGAAAAACCTTTCTATTTATCATACACTTCTCATACTAATGTTTGTTCAATACAACAACTAGAATCACACCATGTAGACAACTCCCGTCTAAATGTATTAACAAATAATAATTCTAAACATTTTCAGCTTCAAATAATGGGGTTATGATCACTGTGAGTGACTATTATTTCATGTATATGAAACATTTAGTGCTGTGTGTGTTTTTATTTATAGACAAACATATATGGCTTGACATTATTTCTAATACGTTAAATTAAGTAGAAAGACTCGAATATACAACACTTACAAGATAAGAGTTTAGTATCACTGTGGTGATAACTAAACAATCCAGCAAACATGTACAAATGCAAATATCGACTAAATTTTAGTCGTTTATAAACAATAATGAGTAACCCTAAAACATCAATCACAAATATTTATTCAAGCTTACATGCAATTGAAAAATATCAACACCTATATTGAAAAATATCAAACATAATGAACTTTTTCTTAAACCGTCGAGCATGAAGCAAGTCTATAAATAAATTCAATAATGAAATTTCGTTGAAGAAAAATTCTTTGATACATCGCTCGTTCATCTGTCTAAACTTAAAGATCATGATAAATACTTGGATGCATATGATGAATTAATATGAAAGGTGTTAAATAGTCAATGAATATCATTTTCGAAGCCATGGAAATTTATCAAAAGTAAAACCTCAATTTCATAGAGGTCTGATAAGTTTTGGACAACATAATAAAAATATTCATGAAAAGGAAATATGAAAATTCGCCAATAGGTTACTCATTCGATAATGAGTTAATTTGTATATTTTCTTTTATGCACTTTTTAAGAAATAACGTAAATCATGTACCAATTATTTAATTACCATAATGTATGATGGATATTGCGCTAATGTTATCTTAAACATGTGAACTCAAATTACTTGTGGGTAATTGTTGTTCTGTCGTTTAAGAAAAACAATGGCCAAGCACTTGACATGATAACGATTATGGTAGAAAAATTATTTAACATCTGTGACATTGTACAAACCTTTCGAATAATGCCATAATACTTCTAAACCTTGCCTTTACCAGAAACCCGTGGTATTAAGTGCTTCTGATAAAATTGTTATTATTGCTAAGATAAAACCTCTATTATCTTTAGCAGAATCTTCAAAAATTCATAAGCCACCAAGAATCTTAAGCACAATAATTTTATCATTACAATTGAAATTATCGTGACGTTGAGAGAAAAGCAAACGTGAAACATAATGACCCTGAGGAACACCCTCGAGATTCAAATCAGTTCATATCGCAATAGATCAACGATCTGTGATTGATATTTTCACCAAATAAGTAGACTTCCCAATTCCTGTGGGTAAGTGCAATTCTAATATATTTAAGAAGAAACAATAATACAAGCATTTGAAAAGAAATTGTGTAAATTATTGCAATAAAGACTCTAAAAATAAAAATTTGGGACAATGTTCTTCATCTTGTTTATCTTCTTCATTTCACCAAACTTACAATCAATGCGCTCATGAACGGAGTTTCCTTTGTTTATCTTCTTCTTTGCCTTCAAATTTTCATTGCCTTGAATTTTTCTTTATTGGAGGCTTGATTTGGTTAATATCCAAAACTTGTAGACTTCTTTGGTTTTACCTATTTCTTCGCAACCATCACATATCTTACTAACGGGCTTCAAGCACCACTTGAAAAATCAAGTTGGGTAGCCAAGTCAAGTTGGGATTCAAACTTTGCCATAGTAAGAAAGATAGAAATTTTTTATGTAAAAAATTTGGGGTGATTTTTGTGTATGGAATGTCACATTTTTATAGCGGTGGAGAAAGAGCCGTTGGAGATTCAAAATCAACCGAACGGTAGAGACTCGATCGCTTATCATGTTTCCCATAGTGGCGCGGCCAGCTGGCATGGCAAATGGGTGGATTAGCCATCCTCATAGGGACCGGCCTAAGTTCAAGGAATTTGAGTCTATAAGTTCAAATGATGTCATGAAAAACTGGTGTAATATTTATTTCAATTCCGCTTGGTGATTGGTAATCTGTTACCATATTCCTATTTCTGTTTTTCTTTTGATGGAGGGTGGTATAATGCTATTATACCCCTCTTTTTTGAGCTATAAAATCTTTTTTATACCGATCAAAAAGAAGAAGAAAATTAAAGTCGGCACGACCAAGCTCAATTATTTCTTGTTTGATATTCTGAATTATTCATAAATGGGGTTACACAAAAGGGTACAAGTAATATTTGAAAACCTATAAGGTTAACAATAATAAAAGATAAAGCAGAGTAGGTAGAGTATCTTGTTTGATAAAGCAGAGTATCTTGTTTGATAAAGCAAGTAATATTTGCCTCTTCTTAAGTTACTCATTTAGAACCATTAATTGCTTCTCTGTTTGATCTTTCATGTTGCTGCTATCTTCTTAGAATCGTAATGTGATTCCCTGTTTAGGATTATTTTAAAATTTGGCACATCCAATTTTCTGTTAAGGCTACTTTGATGTTATGAGTTTAAATAGTTAAGTGAAATTTGGTGTATGATGATATAATTTGGGATCTCCCAAATGGATTTGGTGTATGATGATAAAAAGTTAAAAAATTAAAAACCTTGTTGTTTCTTTTCTTTGTCGAAACAAAACTTGAAAATTTGAAAACCTTCTTAATGGTGTCTGTTGTTCTTGGTGGTCTTATGGCCAGTTCCTTCGATTTTTCTTGCTTATGAAGTAGTTGCCTCAGTGGTGATTGATGGTGGTATTCTACTGATGTTAGTTAGTGTAATAGTTCTTATGCTTCTCCTTGTCTCTGTTTGATGTAGGACTTTACTAATTGATCAGTTGTTTCATATGTGTTTGTAGCCTTGTTTTGATAATCCTAGCATAAGCATTATGTTCTAATTTAGATGAAGGATTTTGCTAACTGATTAGCTGTTTCATATGTGATTGTGGCCCTGTTTTGATAATCCTAGCATACGCATTATGTTCTAATTTAGATCCTTGCTCTAGTTATCTTCTTAATAATATTGAGTTCTTCACCGTTCCATTTCTCTTGTATCTTTTTCTATTTGCATGAATTTCTCTTTAATTTAGATAGTCTTGAATCATTGCATGAGAAGCTGTGTGTTCTTTGCCCGTTCTGAATGTGGTTTGTGTTTCTGCTATTTTTCTTTCCCTATCTTGTGGTTGTTTATCTTTAGTAGCTTCCTTCTGGTTTTTCCTGACTTAGGATGACAACCATTTTTCTAGACTAGTTCTAATTTTTTTAAAATCTTAAGTTTATTTCGGTTCCATGTGTTGTGAGTTATAGTGATAGTTTAGGGCATGTTTTTCGTCTTGTCCTAATAGTTACCTCTTTTATGCATCTGGTTTTTTTTTGAGTTGTATTTTTACCCTCTGAATAACGCTGTGCCCAAATGAAGAATTCATCCTCGAGTTTCCAATCCCAAGCTCCTCCGGGTCAATCTAAGCCCCTAGGTAAGTCCACTTAACTACCGTTTAATATCCTATTTTCCATTTTGTTATCTTTGCTTTATCTCTTAACTCCCCTGCTACTTTAGTTTATAGCTTTGCCTGCAATCGGCGCTGATTAGCTTTTTCAAATGTGTAATAGGTCTGGAAAATGTATTAGTCAAAACCAATTCTTGTTTTCCATATTTTATATCTTACAATTCTCCTTGTAAGTGTTGCATTATAAAGCACGCCTTCTTGATTATAGTTATCTTTTGCTTTTGTATATGCTATTTTTTCTACATCATACTTTTTAGGATAGAGTTTCACAACATTTCTTTTTGTATATCTTTTTTTTTAAAACTTTTTGTATATGATGTTTTTGCTTGCAAGTCTTTGTAATACAACCTCACACGAACTGGTCAACTTTTTCATAACACAACAAGCTGCTATGTTCTTGAATCCTTCATCCTAATCTCCCATTTTCACCCACTATACAACTTCCCGTTGTTTCATTCTCACACACTTTCAATTCATCAAAACCATGCCTAAGCTTCTTCAGCACTCAGTCACATGTAATAGTCAGCAAAACCCAATTTAGTTTTACCAACATCAACACCTGTAGAATCAGAATATCGCAACATCAATACCTTTGCGAAATCTTTGAACAACACATTGCGAAGATATCGCAGATTAGTTCTGAGAAATGGCCCAGACAGATGACGACGGCCTAAACACGAGAAAGATGTGGAGACTTAGCGAGATTTAGGAGTATTGCGAAATTTATCATTTGTATGCTTGCGAATGTATGAAGCCAGATCAAAATAAAGGACTGACATTGTCATCCACTATGTAGTATCATATATAAAGAGCGAATGCAGGACTAAGATGAGAGATCTTTTAGAAGTGGGGAGAAATTTTTGAGGAGAGAGAAAGTTTAGAAGAGCGGTTGTATTCTTGATTTCATTTCCTTCTTGTAAAACTTCTAACTCAATTAATAAAAAGTGTGATTGTTGATCATAAAGATGTGTTGATTATTATGAATTCTTGTAAGGGATGTATTGTGGGAATTCCTGCAACTACATAATGGCGCTAGAAACAGGACTGGAGGCATATAAGATTAAAGATTATTATTAAGACTATTCAAATTAAGAAAATGGTGAAACAAATCGACAAATCGGTTAAGGAAGAGAAGATTAAAGTCAAGGAATGCATACGAAGGGTTGGAATGTAGTTTGATTACAAAAACAATGATTAATGAATTCCATGAAAACATCAGAGGGAGAGTACATAAACGAGATTTTGAAGGAAAGAAAATCATGACGATGGAGAAGATATCACCCTTGAAAGATTGGGAAAAACAGAAAATTACATTCACAACAGCAGAGATACCAAGAGAAAATTTGAGCCACACATCTCCTTTGGTAATCACAAGAACCACACGAGAAAGAAAAGGGGAAATCAACAAAAACTATGGAAGAATTGGCGGTAAACAGAACTTTGGTGGACACAGGGAGTTCGATGGATATAATGTTTTATCATGCATACGAAGGAATGGGATACAAAGATGAAGAGATGTCTCCCTCAACATATCATATTCATGGCTTTGGCAAATCTACAACAAAACCAAAAGGGGAAATAGGGATGCGAATTTTGCTAAGAGAGATTGAAACGCAAGTAACACTATGTGTGGTGGATGTGGAATCACCGTACAACATGTTGTTGGGAAGGCCATGGATACACGCAATTAAAGCTGTAGCGTCAACATTACATCAGTGCATTAAGTTTCCTATGCCGAATGGGATTGGTGAAGTTAGAGGGGATGCTGATCAAGCGAAATTATGTTATCAAATTGAAGTAAAACAGTACGAAGGACGTGTAAAGAAGCGAAAAAGTCGCAGAAAAATGGCAAAGGAGGCAAAGAAAGAAGAAGAATTTAGAACTTATATGATAAGAGCGAGAGGAAGGAAAAGAATACCCGGCGAAATTTAGGAGAAGGGAATGAACTTGCAAAGGAGATAAAAGAACCAACACCAATGGGAGAACCTAAGACCAGTTACACAAGACGGAACCAACAAAGGAAGTGAATGTTGGAGCCGAAGAAGAACCCAAAATACTAAAAATTGGGACTAAGATGGAGGCAGATGAAGAAGAAAGAACTATTGGTCTGTTGCGAGAATTTAAAGATATTTTCGCATGGAACATGGATGAGATGCCTGGAATGGATCCTTCTGTGGCGTGTCATAGGTTGGAGATTGACAAAAATGCAAGGCCATTCAAACAAAGAATCAGAAAAATCGCAACAACATACCATCCTCAAATAGAAGAAGAGTTGCAAAAGATGTTTGATGCAGGAATCACAAGACAAGCTAAATATCCGGAGTGGATAGCAAACATGGTTGTGGTCCCAAAGAAGAAAAAGGGGATAAGAATTTGTATAGATTTTACTGATCTAAATAAAGCTTGTCCAGAAAGATAGTTTTTCGTTACGATATTCCACAAATGGTTGAATCGGCGGCGGAAATGATAGAATATCTTCTCTGAGACGGCTACAAAGGCAACAATCAAATCCCTCTCCTTGAAGAAGACCAAGAGCATCTCTGCTTTTCGCTCCAAGAGGTTATATTGTTATAAAAAATTTCATTTGGTTTTGCGAAATCTTTGGAGCAACATACCAAAGGATGGTAGAAAAGGTGTTTGCAAAGTGGATACACAAAACGTTAGAGGTGTATGTGGATGACATGTTAATAAAAAGTAGAAGCAAAAGATCATGTCCAAGATCCGAGGGAAATTTTTAAACAAATGAGGCATTTTAACATCAAAGTAAATCCAGAGAAGTGTATATTTGGGGTTGCGTCAGGAAAAATTTTAGGCTACATTGTATCAAAAGAAGGAATACAAGTTGATCCAGAGAAAGTGCAAGCAATTCGTGACATGCCAACACCAGCGACGGTAAAAGATGTACATAAATTAAATGGACTCTTAGCTTCGCTAGGAAGGTTCATTTCGCGATCATCAGACAAATGTAAACATTTTTTCGACATACTCAAAAAAGGAATGAAGTTTAGATGGACAGATGAATGCGAAAGCTTTTCAAGGAATAAAAGAACATCGATGAATATATCTATTTTGCAAAAAGCGGAGAACCGGGAGAAGAATTATTAATCTATCTTGCGACAACTTCACCGCACGCATTAAGTGATGTGTTATTACGAAAGCGAGACACGGGAGTTGAGAAACCAATCTATTACATCAGCCAAAACCTTTAATGCCACGAGAGAAAAATTATTCAAAAATTGAAAAATTAATTTTGGCATTGGTTTATGCAACATTTAAGCTCCGCATATATTTTTAGGCACATAAAATAAGGGTGTTGACAAAGATACCAATTAAGTCAGTAATGAAGAATTCAAAGAGATCAGGCAGAGTTGAGAGATGGAATGCACAAGTAGGACATTTCAAAATCAAATATGAAATATTATCTTCACCCAAATCGCAAGTTGTGGCAGATTTCTTAGCAGAATTTCCTCTAGAAGATGATGAAGTTATGGAAGAAATGATGGATGTAGAAGAAGAACATGGAAATCCAAGAGATCTATTGACATAACCAAATAGATGGGAAATATTGGTGGATGGATCATCAAATGGGGAAGGTAACGAGTTGGGATTGTTTGATTTCGCGGAAGGCACCAAAATGGCTTTTTCCTTTAGATTGAAGTTTACATCCACAAATAATGAAACAGAATATGAAGTCATGATACATGCCCGAAGTTAAGTAATAGAAATGAAGTTGGAAAATTTGATAATTACCAGGTGATTCACATCTAGTCATTCGTCAAATAAAAGGAGAATACACTACAAATGAACCATCCTTGAAGAAATACAAGAAACTTGTTGAAGAATTGTCAGCAAAAATCCCAAAAATAAAATGGAGACATATATCAAAAAAGATAACAATTTCATGAGATGCTTTTGCTTTTATTTCAAGTATGATGATGACCAGTGCGATATGCATAAAGATCTGACACTTCTATCGCCGTCAAGGGAGGCTGATAAGTGTCTTAAGACGCAAATGTCATGAGGCTTTATGTTCGCAAGAAAATTTAGGCTTGTCATATTTGTGCGACAATCCTGAAGAGGCAATAATACAAAAGAGAAAGATAAGACGAGATCAATGGGTCCGTACATGAAAGTGTAAGGACGTCCTGCGATTTCGTCGCAAGATGGCAATGTCATAGGGCTTTATTTTCGCAAGAATTTTTAGGCCTGTCATATTGTCGCAACAAAAATTTCCATAAAAAAGAGTTAAGGCAAGATCAATGGGTTTTTACATGAAAATGTAAGGACGTCCTGCGATTTTGTCGCAATGACAAGAGGTGGCAAAATAAGACCTTTAATTAGGAAGGCAAAATAAGACCACATGATGCAACAAAAAATTTATATGAATGAACTATTACTTATGCAGATCATTCATCGCAAGAAAGATAATGAGAGGCAGTATGGGAATTGTTAAACAACAAGCATTATATTTCTCGCTAGTAAGCACAATAATAAAAGAGTAAATACATTTCAAAGTTGACTGAAGTACACCATTTGCAAGAAGTTATAAAGAAGAAGCAACTCAAAGAAGTAAAATTATATAAGAAATTCAAGCTTCAAGGTTAGTTTTGCCAGGAGTTAATGAAATATTTTCATCAATTTTTTCGCCAGAAGGAGATAATGGACGTTCTTCACCAACTTTCTCACTTTCGCCAGCTTTTTCAATTTCTCCAGTCCTCCCTTCATTCTGGTTTACTCTAGTCTCTTCTTCATTTGGGTTATCATCAGCAGTTGCATCATTAGGAGGAACTTCTTCTTCATTTGCGAGATCTTCGCCACTTTCATAATCAAAATCACAATCAGGAGAACAAGGAACTTCATCGTTATCTACTTCCAAAGGTTCGACAGATATAGGAGGAAGAGATTTGGACAATAAAATCTCATTCACAAGAACTTCAGCTCTGAGATGAACTTGACAGAGGAGTGCTTTCTGATGATTCCTACTTTGTATATCTTTGGAATAAGCAAGATAATCAAATCTTCTTTCTGCCCGATCGCGAGAACGAGCAAGGGTAGAGGCAAGTAATGCATTCTCTTTTCGAATCTTGGCATAACCAGACTCCAAAAAAGAAATGGAGGAACGAAGATTTTCTCGTTACTGCGAAAACAAAGAATACGAGAAAATTATTCGAGCAAAGAATTCGCACGGAAGATATCATAAAAAGACTTAATTAAAAAAAAATGGTTGAGGTAGTCAAATTTTATGACTACCTTCCTTTTGCGAGATAAGATATTGGTTTAAAGCCAAGCTGATATTCTCCAAGTGGTCCATTGCATCGTCAAACTTATCTCCAACTAAACCTTTCTGGCGAGATCGAAGATTCTTTTCGTTAGAAATGAGTAAGGTGTTTTCCTTCGCAAGAGAAGTGTAGGATTCTTCTAGCTTGGAGTATTGATCTTTGAGTTGACTTGCCTTTATACTTAAGGTTATTCTACCTTGAATAAGTTTGTCTCTCTCAACAGTAGATGATTCTGTTACTTCTTTGAGTTTATTTCTCAATGAGCAGAGAGATCGTTCTTGATCATTACATACTTTTTGGCAAATTTTAAGTTCTTGCGAAGAGATCGCCACCTTATTTAAAAGAATTCTCTTTTCTTGAGATAGGGTTTTATTCTCATCTGATAAAGTTTCCAACTCCAAATTAGCTTTAGTCAAAGAATAAGAGAGGCGAGATAATTCACTACTTAATAAGTTACATACGATTAATTGAGTATTCTCCTTGGTAAGATTATCTATTTGATCAACATAGTATGTATGAAGGTTATCTATGTAGTTGCGGAAATCCCACACTACACCCCTCGCTCGAATTTGTTTAATCAACCCATTTGAAGATGAATAACAATATATTTTATTAATTGTTTTCTTGAAAGGTTTACAAAGAAATGTAGAAACAGGCTAAAGAAATTACAATCACTCTTAATTTTCTCTCTCCTAATGACTTGCTTAACAATTCAAAATAATCCTCCCCCACAACAAACTTACTCGACCCTTTATATAGGGTAGTACCACAGTGGATAACAGACTAAGCTGTCCCTTTATTTCGGGGAACAACTCGCGAAGTGTCGCGAGTGTTATAAACATTCTTCTTTGCGACACTCCTAAATCTCGCCAAGTCTTCACACTTTTCTCATGTTTTAGGCTATCGTCATCCATTGCGTCATCTAAGTCACTTCCTATGCCGACGCCTTCGCAACATAGTTGTTTATTACTCTCTCAAAATACTGATATCGCGATATTCTGCTCCTACAATCTAATTGGTTATATTGATTCATCCAAGCATCTCTATCCACACGGGCTTCTTCGGCGATGGATTCAAACTGATATCTCTCCATTATTCGTTTCTCGGTTTAAAACTTAAAGGGCGAACAAGGGATTTTAAGGAAAAAAAGTATGGAAAGAGTAAAATAAAAAAAATTGTACCTTTTAATTCTTCGTTCTTCTTGCAAAGATTGTCACGATCTAGTGAGACATTAAAAAGCTTCGATTTTCAAGATGAAGAGTGTCACATTTCAAGGTCATGGCTTGGAGATTCTTCTTCAATGTTTCAACTTCTTTCTCTAAGAATGATTGCGAAATCATTCTGTCAGAACCAAAATACTTACTCAAAATTTCGCAGACACCAGATTTGATAGGATTAACAGAAGATTTTTGACGTAATCCAGAACATCTGATAAAACCTTGAAAGCAATGTCTATTCCTTCGAAGGTTTCTTTAGTAAAAGGGAGAGATTCGGATGAAGAAGTGGTGATAATAGAAGATTGGGGAATTGAATCATCCTTTGCTATAGCTGCGTCATTCTAAGATGAAGTTTGAGGAAGATTAATGACTGGGGTTGAGGCAGTGTCAAGATGAGAGGTATTGACAGCAGAAGAAGAAAAGGGTTCATTCGCAGCATATTTATTAAAATGAATTTCAACTACAGAAAGATCAGTTACAGGGGAGAATTCTGTGGCGATACCTTCGCGAACAGGAAGTAAGGATTCAGCTTGCAAAGATATTACAGGAGATGTTGAAGGATTAAACATAGGAAATGGGACGGAAGTTTCAACATTTTTAAGGTGGCGAGATTTTTTGCGGGGTTTATCGACATTTTCATCACCCTGCGAATCACAATTCAAATAAGAAACAGAGGCAACAATATTGTTACTAAAAGAATAGTGTTTCTTGTTACCTTGTTATTCGCAGGATTTCTTTTGTTTACGGCGACTTTCTGCTGTGAGCCCTTGGGAATATTAAGGTTTTGGACCGTAATTTTGGTGTTAGAGATACTTTTGCTGAAAAAGAAAACAGTATGGGAATCACATAAAGATGGACAAACTCAAATAAGACAATTTCATTGAGATGAGATCGGTTTCGATAAGATCAGTTTCAGCAAAATCAACGAACCTTGATGAATCCATAAGAGCAGTAGCAGAAAGATGAATTCGTAAAAAGTTGCAGAAGATAAAGATTCACAGAGAATGTGGAGATGAAGAAGACGAAGTAAAAGAAAGAAATTATTTCTATGATAGATCTCTTCTTAAATAGACAAGAAAGTGATGACCGGTTAGCATTGAATGTGCTTAGGTGGATAAGGGAATATTTAACACGTGTAAGCGGTTATGCTTAATTCATGGAAGCTTGTCGGTAGAAAACTTAAGGAAAGAAACGAGCAATTACGGCATTTTGAAACAATAGTTCTCATATCATTCTATCCTTCGCAGAGAAGACATGAGAAGAGGCAAGATGTAGAGTCAGAATATCGCAATATCAATACCTTTGCGAAATCTTTGAACAACACATTGTGAAGATATCGCATATTAGTTACAGAAATGACGCAACAGATGACGACAGCCTAAACACGAGAAAGATGTGGAGACTTAGCGAGATTTAGGAGTATTGCGAAATTTATCATTTGTATGCTTGCGAGAATGTTGCAAGCCAGATCCGAAAATAAAGGACATCTTAGCTGTCATCCACTATGTAATATCCTATATAAAGAGCCGAACAGGACTAAGATGAGAGAGATATTTTTAGAAGTGGGGAGAAAGTTTTGAGGAGAGAGAAAGTTTAGAAGAGCGGTTGTATTCTTGATTTCATTTCCTTCTTGTAAAACTTCTAACTCAATTAATAAAAAGTGTGATTGTTGATCTTAAAGATGTGTTGATTATTATGAATTCTTGTGAGGGATGTATTGTGGGAATTCATGCAACTACAACACCAATACATTACCCCATCCTCTCACACCCTCCTCTTTTCCATTTTGATAGATTTCTTTACTCATAATGACTATCCTAGCTTGGAATTGTCAGGGAATAAACCACCCAATACCTATACAACACCTACATGGACTAGTCTCCCTTCACAAGCCAAGCATTGTTTTTCTTTCCGAAACTTTAGCAAATCATCATCATATGCAGGGCCTAGCACGTTCATTACAGTTTCATAATCACTTTTCTGTTTCTAAAATTGGAAGAAGAGGGGTCCTTTGTCTAATGTGGGAGGATAACCTAAATATTCAAATATTACTTCATTCACAAAACTACATTCACGCACTGGTAACGCCTCCACCCCCTGAACAACCCTGGATTTGCACAGGTATATATGGGCCACCACACCCGGATATAAGGAGAAACCTTTGGCAAAACTTTCTGTCAATCTTCAACAACATCAACTCGGCTATTCCATGGCTTTTGCTAGGAGATTTCAATGACGTTCGGATCAATCGAGAAAAAAAAAGGAGGAAGACAAGTAAAGTATGCTCAATCTCAACCTCTCCTCACAATGATGGATCGGATGGGATTCATGGATCTAGGATTCAGAGGCGACCCCTATACTTGGATGAACAACCGGATGGGACAAGACAACATTCTAGAGATTAGATAGAGCAATAACAACCCAACATTGGCGTCTTTGCAAATATACATGAAGCGATTGCTCATCTCCCAAGAATAGCATCCGACCATGCTCCAATTCTATTACAAGGAAAATCAATAGATTGGCAAGGAACAAAAATTATAAATTTGAACATTTATGTCTCTCACATCCGCAACTCAAACAAGTGGTTGATTCGGCTTGGGTACAATAGCAAGATTTGGAACCTACCTAGACCTTGATTAAAGCTTATAACAACCTGACAACCCCTCATGGAGTGGAACAAGGAAACTTTTGGCCATCTTCCAACTATGATCAAAAAATCGACGGCAAAGATAAAACAAGCTCAACAGCAGTGTGCTACCCAATCGAGTAACGACACGGAATTACCCGTGGGTCAGGAACAACAACTAAGAAGAGATCACACGGAACTGCTATAGTGTCACGCAACATACTGGCAACAAAGATCCAAAATCCAATGGATACAATCAGGTGATCTCAACACAACCTTCTTCCACACTAAAGCAACCATCCACCGAGCATGTAACAATATACAACAACTTCAGGACCACAGAACAACTGGGTCAATAAGAAGGAAGATGTGGTTCAACTCATTCTTGACCATTTCTCCCAACAATACATGGCTCAACCTACAATCATAGATGAAGATCTTTTCGTAGATATCAATCCCAGATTAAGTCCCAGACAAATGGACCTTCTTACTAAAGAGGTAACTGCAGCAAAAATCAAACAAGCTTTATTCTCAATAAACTCCGAGAGTGCTCCTAGTCTTGATGGTTATACGAGTAAGTTTTTCAAATTTTTTTGGGAAACAACTCATCCTCAATTGATTTCCATGGTTCGCAGTTTTTTCAATGATCTTAATATTCATCCACTCATGAACCACACAAACCTAACACTAATACCCAAAGTGGACCACCCATCAAAACCTTCTCAATTCGGACCCATAGGACTCCAGTAACATCACTTATAAAATCATTGCCAAAATCCTAGTTAATCGAATTAGACCACTACTCCCTTTCTCGATAAGCCCTTTTCAAAATGCCTTTGTACCACAAAGATCAATTCATGATAACATAGCAATTGCTGGAGAGCTATTTCACCATATAAAAACTTCAAGCCTCACCAAAGAACCGAAGATAGCTCTAGAGATGGATATCCAGAAAGCCTACGACAGCTTAGATTAGGGATTCATCAAGGCTGCCTTGTCCAAACTTGGATTTCCAACAATCTTTGTAGATTACATTATGCTATGCGTCACAACTGTTACATACTCGGTCAACATAAATGGCACACCTCATGGATATATCATCCCAACTAGAGGTATTAGACAAGGAGATCCACTATCTTCCTATATATTCATAATTTGTGCGGAAATCATGTCTACCAATCTGGGAAACCTTCAAAATCAAAAGTTAGTTCGAGGACTTAACATTTCGAGAAAAGCGCCACCGATTATTCATTTAATGTATGCCGATGATCTTCTAATCACATATAAAGCTTCTGCTCAGAGTAATCTCCAACTCAAGAACCTGCTTCACTCTTACGGCACTTCAGCAGGACAGGTAATTAATACTTCCAAATCAGTAATTATTCATCACCCGAGATTAGATCCGGTTGAAATAAGTAATCTGCAGCAATTTTTCGATATGTCGTCCACATCAAAAACCCCAATTTATCTTGGAGTCCAATTCAAACAAGGAAGAGCATCTAATCACACCTTTGCACCGCTCCTTCAAAGATTAGCTCGAAAAGCTAAAGGGTGGATGACAAAATGTCTGACTCCAGCTGGAAGAATTGTCCTCATTAAAACCTCCCTAACCCCCACCTCAAACCACCTCATCCAAACACAAAATCTACCCATGAATGTCCACAAACAAATAGATCGTATCACGAGGAATGTTTTCCTGGGACATGATTCGTCAGTTAAAAAGCTTCATCCTATTGGATGGGATAAAGTAACAAAACCAATATCTGAAGGAGGATTAGGCATAAGGAAAATCAGTGATCATAACAAGGCACTTCTCATTTAAAGAATTTGGAATTTACATGAACAACCTAACTCCATTTGTGGAAGTCTGTGCAGTGAAAAATATCTCAACCAAAGAACCAATTCTACATGGCATTGATACCATACCGTCTTCCTCCAGCGCTCAATGGAGACAATTAGCATCACTCGTCCCCTACCATGCAACAATTAGTTTTTCATTGTATTGGAAATGGGTTGTCAACACCAATAGAAGCCAACTGGATTCCACACTCCCCAAACCTAGACCTAGCTCAATGTTCCCATATCCGAAAAGTGGTGATATCATTGATCCGATCTCTCATAACTGGAACCAAGAAAAATTAAACACCCTACCCAATCATACAGCTCAGAAAATAATAAACATCCACCTACCCCAAGATAACCCCCAGGACAAAATAATCTGGCCCCATTCAAAATCTGGAAAATACACTACCTCATCGGGATACAAATGTCTAACCCAAGGTCAATCTACTCAAAACCCCCTCCCACCTACAAAATTCTTGTGAAATTTACCGTGTCCACCAAAAATTCAGCTTTTCTTGTGGAAAGCAATCAATGAGGGTCTACCAACCTTCTCTCTCCTACATCACATCCATCTGACCAATTCCGACATTTGCCCCAGATGCAACGCTAATCAGGAATCAGCGACTCACCTGCTAATTGACTGACCAACGGCGACTTGACTTGGAACACCTTATTCACTCGGCTATCAACCTTACCAAACTCCAACTATAACCCCACATGTCTTTTAATGCCGCAAACAACCATTTCCCATATTCTACAACAATCAGCACCAGTATCTGCCATCTTTTCTGTTTGCTTTCTATTTTGGACCTTATGGCTGGCCAGGAATCAACTAATTTACCGTCAAAAGCAAACAACATCGATGTCTTTTGTCATCGTTATGCGACGGCTGCGTATTTGTTGTGCGTCCTGCGTCGGTTGTATTTCCCGACAGACAAAGGTAATGTGGTCGGCTACCAACCTTCTTGACTTTTGGACCCCTTAGAAGATGTGAACAAGTACTCTTGGGGGACTTCCATAGTTGCTCATCTGAATGGTCAGCTTTCCCAGGGATCTCGCAAACGAACTTCTCAAATTAATGGGAATTTGGCTCTAATCCAGGTATTTGGATTGATGAAAGTTGTCTTCTTTTAGTATGTTTTTTTCCTTCGATATATTTTTATGTTTATTTGATTGTTTAAAAAATTTGAACTTTGGTTGTTATAGGTGTGGATTTATGATCATTTCCCGTCACTGTTCAAAGACAATAAAAATGTGAAACTCAACCCAAAATGGAGCCCAGGTAGTCCAACAGGAACCCGTTGGTTGTACTCCGGTTCTCAGGATAGGGAACAAACTGATGCGTTGATAGAAATGCGTAAAAAACTTGACAACATCACGGCGGAAGAGGTAATCTTTACTCCGTACAAGGATGATAGAGTTGGCGCAATGGAAGATGTCGTGTATTATTGATAGACACATTTTTGTGTCTGAATTGTCCTCATTGTCTCTATTGTTGGTCTCGATTTTTGTACTAATTTTGGTGTTTTTATGTGTGTATAGGTGTTTTTGTAGAAATACACTTGTGTGGAAAAAGTTGCTCAAAAACTGTTACTTGGACCCCCGGGAGAAAAGTGATAAAGAACCCTCATTTTGGATAAGGGCACCCCCAGGAGAGCCAGTGCTATTCGCACCGGTTTGGTTAGGGGGACACCACCTTCTTCATTCAAATTTTGAAAATTGGCGGGAAAAGCGTGTTCATAAATGGCAGATTACGGGTTGGATTTTTGGACGTGTTAGAAGGAGATTCAATGGCTGATATTCATTGGGATGACTTGTTAGAGTCTAACAGGGCTGGTATAGGCCTTTTGTTCGACTAGTTTTGGCTGGATAATCGAAGAGAAGTAATCAGGGAACCACGTATCCGAGAGAAGTATTTCACGGATTTTACCAAGCTTTGCTGTTGTTTGTGTGTGCTTAGAAGGATCCAGCCACCGGTTAGATCGTGTCACGAGATAAAAAAGAGAGTTTTGCGGCTATAGATGCATGAAGAATCAATTCGGGGAAGAAAATATTCCCGAGAAAATATTATTTTCAACTGCCAGAATATTTGGAGATCACTTTGTGAGTTATTGCGAGGATTTTCTTCAACTGTTGTGTATAAATAGCATCTTGGGGTATCAGGGGGATGGAGAGTTGGGAGGGGCGAGTTTAGAGCATCACGGAGGCGAAGAATCGTGTTGCGAGAAAACCTTTACTGCTTTATTCTTCTTTGCTACATCTCAAGAACACGAAGAACATAAGACGCACGCAGGACCGTCGTTCTTCAACAGTGTTAACGACTCGCATATGTGGGTCGTAGTTTGGAGAAGCAGACTTAAAGAAAACGATATTGATATGATTAATATTTATCGTTCTCTGTATGTGATTCGGTTTGTAACAAAACTAATTGTTACAAACCCGATTTTTCATTATTTCTCCCTTATTCATCATTTGTAAACCATTTTTGAGCAATGAAATCAACTTTTGAGCGTGTTTCCAACATGATGAGCTAGAACCCATCACCTGGGACGACGGAGGAAGGCTGTTTTGCACCCATGTGGTAATTTTATTTAATTCCTTTATGACTATTTGCACTATTATAATTGATTTATGATTTTTCTTGATTATTTGTGAATTAGTTAGATGTCGCATGCTTAGTCTTAGGTACTTTAGATGCGTCATGCTTGTGAATTACATATAATTCTTTATAAAATCTACCTTGGCAAAGAATTAGAGTCGATGTTTGTTATTTTATGAGCTTTAATTGTCCGGAATTAATAGATGAACCGCATGAATGTGAGAATTAGTGGAATCCAGGAGTCCCGATAACTGTTCATCTTGTGACATAAATTGTATATTCTTTATTTTTATTATTTTTCTTTATTAAACCTAGAATCGATTTCAACAAGTCCGGTGAACGACAACTCTACTTACCACTATTCTAAATTCGATCAATTTTTGGCGCGCCAAACGCGGACTTGTGTATAGATTTGTTTTTAGGTTTTATTTTTCTTTTTATTATTTTTGTTCTTTTTTACGCGTTTTGGTATTTGTTTGCTTTCAGATTTGGAGTGGAGCGAAAGAAAAGAGAAAGTCTTTGAAAAGAAAAGCAAAGACAAAATAGGAAAGAAAAGAGAGATCCGAACGGAGTGAAGAAGAAAATTTTGTATATAGTGTAATTATTATTTTTATTTTTTTAGAAACTGTAATTAGGTAATTAATTTTGTAATTTTTGGACTTTTTAATTTTTGGACTTTATTTTTGGACTATTGGACATTATTAATTTTAAACCTAAGGAAGGGTTAATTTAAATATAAATCGCACGAGGGAAGGACGACGATTTACAATACATCTCGGCCCTCGGGTTCGTACACGACATAGGAGTTGTGGCCCGAGTTTACTTCAACGGTTCATCCCCCGTCTGGAACGGGAGGTAAGAATTCTAAACACCCGCGAATTGATCGCTGTCGTAAGCGACACAAATATAATTACACTTTCTTACTACTCAAAATATAAATATAGCAAGGGCAAGAAAGGATCGAACCTGAGAGAGGTCTAGGTTGTCAAATTGTTTGGTTCCCTATAAATAACACCGGTAGTTTTGTGATTTTTATAAACGAAAATAAAATAAAAGCAAAACAATAAAAAGTAAACACGCAAATCAAGGATGTGAAAAGTATTGGTCATGGATTTCGTTTTCATTCACAAACATGGTTTCACCACAATAACTAGAATTGATATTTTAATCTCAACTTTTATCAAAGACCCTAGAATACCTTGATCGCAAGTATATCCATAAAATCTCCTCATGTCATCAACAAACACATTAAAAGATGCGAATATGAATTCTATCTAAAGGAACAACCTAACGTGTAAAAGCACTAATCAAGTTTAATTCCCTAGATGCATTAAGTTTTATGAAATCAGGGCCAATCAAAGCAATCGAACGTGGAAAGCGCACTAATCCGATTTAACAAAGGTTATAACCCACATATGATCATAAGAATATATCACTACAAACTATAATCATATTTATGCTACTTGCAATCCGGAATTATCACTTTTGCGTATAATAACCCTAATCTAGCAATAGAGATGAAAGCAAACTCAATCGACTCGCGACTGACTAACAAGCATTCAAATCATGTAACAATATTCATGGTGAATCATAAACGATAATATGAGAGAAAACTAATTTATTGAATTAAAACCCATGTTTGGAAATCCAACTTATTCCATAACCAATAATAAACTTAGGTACTCATATTCAAGGAGTTCATAACAAGAAGGAAGAGAAAAGACTTCATGGTTTCTAAACCCTAGAACAAAGTAGAGGCAGAGAATAATACAACGTCGTCCCAATTCTCTCTAAGCTTCCCTATATATATAGTTTTGTAACCTCTTCTTGAAGAAACTAGGAAACCTAGTGAAAATAGGAAAGTGTCCGTGCATCACACCCCGTGCGAAGTGGCTGCCAAAGTCTGGCCATTCACACGTCCAAGTTTTGGCCATGCAAGTTAAGAAAACGTTCACATAATGCCTATTGAGCTCGTGCATCAGCTGTGGAAGCCCAGCCCATTATTGTTCTTGGCTTGTCGATCCGCCTGGTGACGGTGCACATTTTCTTCCATTGGTTCATAATCCATCTTCATCTCTCGGTATTAGCGGCATTTCGACTTCCATAGTCCTCTAAACCACAGCGAGCAAACAACTCCAAAGCCTCGATCATTATGCTGGGAATGGAAGCAGCCATCGTCGGCCAAGCTCCAATATTCTTCATGCTCGATATCCAACAGCACCACAGCGAGCTCCACCTTCTCTGCCATCGCTGATCGATCACGATCCACTCTCCGAACTCACTTCTCATCATTCTCGTCACTTCCAATGGCGGAAAACATCTTCATAAACCATCGATATATCACAATGACCACGAGACAGACTCCATCGATACCCATGTCTTCTCCCCATCTTCATTGCGATAACCACCATCATATCATCCGTCGGCACCATTCCCCTGTCGACAACTTCCAGGCCAGACCATCACTCTCATGCCATTAATCGGCAACGGTCCCTTAAACTCAAACCAAGCTCATCATTGCATGTGCCAACAATGGCGAACCCAAACTCAACTCGGTCCATCGTAGCCCCATTCTCAGACTCCATTAACAGCAACGGCAACTCAACACCATCAACACCGAGCACAGCACACTGATTTCTCTCGAGCTTTTCACCATTTTTTCATGGTCACTGCCACGAACTTCAGTAGCAGACCCAGCTCGGACTCGAACTCTCTTCTTCCC
The DNA here is from genome assembly GCA_023531295.1 of Papaver armeniacum. Classification (NCBI taxonomy): domain Eukaryota; kingdom Viridiplantae; phylum Streptophyta; class Magnoliopsida; order Ranunculales; family Papaveraceae; genus Papaver; species Papaver armeniacum. Next base: position 61,600 of record JAJJWW010014692.1, on the reverse strand, counting down.
GGCCACTTCTCAATCTCGATACATGATACATCTCACTGCCACAACAATCCATCCCACCTCCTTATTCCTCGACCTCAATGATGCATTCTTTATCACCGCCATACTCTGTATATAATTCCATGAGCTATCAGCACCAAACTCGAGTAGCAACTATCACAACATATTTCCATCGATCGGTCGAAGCACTCATGATCACCCTTTGCAATACTCGAGTCATTGAAACATCACAGGCCAACTTCCATTGTTTCGTACCAACTATCATGAACAGCTCCATTAATCTCCAGCTGCTGCCAATGGCAGAGAACGTCATCACCATGACAAACTCGATTGCACCAGCAAACCCCATCGATATCCCTGAACTGCAACCAACAAACTTGAGCAAAACCATGAATGGCCATCGCTGCCAAACTTTCATGCTTCACCATCATTCCATCATCCGATAATGGCGTGAGTCCTTAGCTGTTGTATACAAACCCAAGAATCTCCCGGACTCGTGCTCAATCGCCGGAAGTAACTCGAACTCCGGCAACCACGGTTCCAGTTCAACTCGAGTTTAGCGGCGGCATTCCATTTTCCGATCATCGATCACGGTTCAACTCCTTCTCGCCACTGAGTTACGTGGCGGCGGCATATCATTGAGCCACGCTCGAGTCCTGCAACCAACAACCTCCATCTTCCCGATAACCAAAGCAAATACCATTTTCAAAACGACAACTCCATCTTCCCAGAGCTCACTTCTCTCTGTTCCCTCGAGTTCCATGCATAGCTTACTCATTCCATCTCCCTAGCTAGCACAACCATGCCATGGACTGGTCGTGAACTCAAAAGTTCTGAGGTTGATGATTCCCTGAACTCATGGCAAATATTGAAGACGATGGTGATGAGATGATAATTGGCGCCTTAAGCATGATTTGAATTAGGCTTCCCCCAAGTAAAATTCTGACTCCCCTTAGCGGTTCCTTTGGAAATGGCAATCCCTTAACACTTTGGATGCCCCTTAACAAAAGAGGGGATGTCAATAGTAGTGGACCTACAAAATGACCATTGTGCCCTTTTGGTCTTCCAAGTCCTTCTTTTGCTCGTAACTTCTTCATAACTCCGAATGACTCCGTTCTTTCGCCATTGTCTTCATCTTCTCGTCCTCTACACAATGAAAAGTAGAAATCTTGTATTTGAACGGGTTCCAATTGGTCTTTGGCCTTTCTCCACTTGTGACTTCACTTTTGTAGCTATTTCCACTTCTTTTTGCTCCAAATGACTCCAACACACCTGATAACTCAAAACCAATATAAGATACATAATTTACAAGAAAACTCGCAAAGAAAGCATAAATACTAGATATAAAATTAGGTGTTTTACAACACCTATCAAATTCCCCCACACTTAGACTTTGCTAGTCCTCGAGCAAATCAAAGAAAACAATAAAATACAACAACTCCGTGTCGTCGAGGCTACGGTCACTTTTAGCATAAATAACAAGCCTTTAAACCCCTAGGTGTCCCTAGTGGACGAGTTATAGTCTCGTGAAGGTTTACTAGAGATATACCTACAAAACCTATATTTCAAACTCCGTCTCTTTTCGTGACAAATCAATGAACGAATCCAAAATGACTACTGGGAGGAGGTACCTTGCAAATTCAATTCATATATTAGTAAATAAACTCTAATTAGATAGTCGAACAAGCCACAATACTCGGAAACTAACAAACCACAATCACAATGAAAAGATTAAGAAGATGGATATAGATGTAGATGTTGGCGAATATTCACAAGTGTTCGATGTTTCCCATATCTGTCACGAAGGTCACTGCTAAGATGAACCTAATCCTATTGGATTGAGCTACTGGTGCTGAATGCTACATCAAATCAATTGGCATATACAAGGGAACCAAGAGTGACTTTATTCAACACAATAATAATACTTTCTTTTCTTTTCTTTTTTTTTTTCATTTTTTAGACAACATGATTGGATCAAAGTGGATCCAAGCGCATGATTCTTGTCAGCAAGTACATGATAGTTGCCTTGGATCCTGCATTCCACGCTTGTTTAGGCGACGGAGATAGGGACTACGTTTCACACATACTGCTATTCCCAAGTGTCTTTTTATTCCGTTTTGGTCTAAATGGTCGGTCTCTTTTTCTTTTTTTTTTCTTTTTCATATATTTTTTTTCCCTTTTTTTTTTTCATATATATTTTTTTCTTTTTTCTAGTAACTCAATAACTCTATTTCATCCTAAACGGTAATAACAAGTCGATTTTTAGTGACCCACCAAAGCACTTAGAAACAATAGATAAATATGGAAAAAATAAAAATAGAATGTGATATGGTGATATTAGAGATATGGTAACAACTATCATGTTAATTTGTGATTTAAGAGCTATATTCTTCCCTTTTAGTTAATTGATTCCTCAACTCCTGCATTCAAAATGGTTCCATCCACTAATGGTGTCAAAAACAAACTATACAAACATATAAATGCTCCCCCACACTTAAACTTCACATTGTCCTCAATGTGTAAAACCGAAAGTTCTGAATTCTGACGTAACAGCAGATAAAACGTAAAAACTGTGCAAATTGGTAAGGAATTTGGAAAAACTCCATTTCACAAAAGTTGTTCACCTACGTGTTTTCTACACAGTTTCAAAATTTCACAGTGTTTCGATAAACGGTCTGACAGTTATGGTCTCTGGACTGAACTACGCGCAGTCTGAAATTTTCTGACGAAAAGGTATTCGTCATAATTCTCTTCTAAGATAGATTCCGGACTCAATGAAATTAAACATAGGGATGCAAATATGATATAAAAACAGTAAAAACGAAACAAAAATAAAATAAAAAGCAAAAGGATAAAAGATACAAAACCGGTGGGTTGCCTCCCACTTAGCGCTTGTTTTAAAGTCGACTGACCCGACTTAGCTTCTTGTAAGATTCATTCCCCATACACCAATAATCGGAAAAGTTGAGGATCCTTCCATAGAACCTGTTTTGCAAACACTAACTTCACACAAATATTAGTACAATAAAGCAAAAGTGAAGCTATGAACCGATAAAATCTTCCCCCACACTTATTCTTGTCTACACTTGGAAGTGTATAAAGAATATAGAAATCAGGGACTACCACGGTTTCTTGTTTCATAACCTGCATAGTATGAGAATCAAGTATCTCTAATGGCGGATATCGAGATATAAAATCATTCAACAATATTTTTGAAGCACATACATTCAAACCAATAAGAGGTAAAGGAGAAGAAACAATAGGTAAAGGGTTAGATAAACCTTTCACAATCTCTTGTATTATGGAATCCTCTTCATCCTTGAAAAACTCAAGTGAATTATTCACCTCTTTTATATCATGGTCCTCTATCAAACCTTGCAACCATTCTTCGTCCGTTTCTGCCGTAACCAAAGTGTCGACATAAACATCATCATTACAATCCTTTGCAAGCTCAATTGGGTCTTCCACAATAGTGGTCATAACGGTCTCATTCTCAACATATTCCTCCTTTTTGTTGTAAGGCACATACTCTTTTGCGGATCCAAATTTTATCATAAGAAACTTTTTTAGAACACTCGAAAATGCATCATCCTCAAGCTCCACCCTTTGAATAGGCTCTTGATCATTATTAAGATCAATGCTTGAGTAATCTACACAAGTGTCGACATATTCCTCTTCATCTTCATCTTGATCCCAAAAAGACTCCTCGGAGATGTCACCATGAGTTGTTTCAAGCAATGTATCATAATCACCGTCACTATCATAGTCAACATAAGGTTGGTCATCGCTGAATTTAGTGTTGTTAATCTCTAACTCATCCTTTTGAATAGGTGAATGATCATTATTACGATCAAGAGTTGAGTTAACTACACAAATATCAACAAAAGTGCCCAAGGATTGGCCTTTTTCAACATTAGCATCAATCAAATATTCATCACAAACCATATGCACATTAGAATTATCCATATCTTCCTTGTATTGATCAATGCCTCTTCGCAAGATATCCATACCTTCACGAAGTTCTTGGAGTTGCTCGTTTGTAGTCTCTTTAGCTTTTTTAAATTCCTCTTGTAAAAGTTGGAAACTTTGTCTATAAAATTAGAGACTTTTTGTTCACGAGCATAAGAATCCTCCCATACTTGTGGTTGTTCACACACATACCCGCCATAAGGTTGTTGAGGGAAAACCATAAGGTTCCATGGAATATTGGTCATAACCAACGGGTTGGTTTTGATTATACCCATGGAATTGGTAGTTATCATATTGTTGAGGTTGTTGAAAACCGTATCCATCGTTCCAATATGCTCCGTCCATAGAAATAAGCACACAAAATAATTCTCAAACCAAGGTTAAAAACCCGAGAAAATAAGAAAAAATAAAAATAAAACAAAAAAACTAAATACAAAAATAAGAAACCAAAAACAATTAACAACCATTGCCTCCCGACAACGGCGCTTAAAATTTGATCGGCTGTAAGTAAGCGACACAAATATAATTACACTTTCTTACTACTCAAAATATAAATATAGCAAGGGCAAGAAAGGATCGAACCCACAGAGAGGTCTAGGTTGTCAAATTGTTTCGGTTCCCTATAAATAACATAGGTAGTTTTTGTGATTTTTATAAAACGAAAATAAAATAAAAAGCAAAACAATAAAAAGTAAACACGCAAATCAAGGATGTGAAAAGTATTGGTCATGGATTTCGTTTTCATTCACAAACATGGTTTCACCACAATAACTAGAATTGATATTTTAATCTCAACTTTTATCAAAGACCCTAGAATACCTTGATCGCAAGTATATCCATAAATCTCCTCATGTCATCAACAAACACATTAAAAGATGCGAATATGAATTCTATCTAAAGGAACAACCTAACGTGTAAAAGCACTAATCAAGTTTAATTCCCTAGATGCATTAAGTTCTATGAAATCAGGCCAATCAAAGCAATCGAACGTGGAAAGCGCACTAATCCGATTTAACAAAGGTTATAACCCACATATGATCATAAGAATATATCACTACAAACTATAATCATATTTATGCTACTTGCAATCCGGAATTATCACTTTTCGTATAATAACCCTAATCTAGCAATAGAGATGAAAGCAAACTCAATCGACTCGCGACTCGACTAACAAGCATTCAAATCATGTAACAATATTCATGGTGAATCATAAACGATAATATGAGAGAAAACTAATTTATTGAATTAAAACCCATGTTTGGAAATCCAACTTATTCCATAACCAATAATAAACTTAGGTACTCATATTCAAGGAGTTCATAACAAGAAGAAAGAGAAAAGACTTCATGGTTCTAAACCCTAGAACAAAGTAGAGATGAGATAATACAACGTTAAAAAGATAATTCTCTCTAAGCTTCCCTATATATATAGTTTTGTAACCTCTTCTTGAAGAAACTAGGAAACCTAGTGAAAATAGGAAAGTGTCCGTGCATCACACCCCGTGCGAAGTGGCTGCCAAAGTCTTATTCACACGTCCAAGTTTTGGCCATGCAAGTTAAGAAACGTTCACATAATGCCTATTGAGCTCGTGCATCACCGTGGAAGCCCACCCATTATTGTTCTTGGCTTGTCGATCCGCCGGAGTGACCCGTGCACATTTTCTTCCATTGGTTCATAATCCATCTTCATCTCTCGGTATTAGCGGCATTTCGACTTCCATAGTCCTCTAAACCACAGCAGCAGTGTAGTTGCGGGAAATCCCACACTACACCCCTTACTCGATTTTGCTTAATTAATCCATTGAAAGTAGTAAGATCAAGAATATTTATTGATTGAATCCATGAAATGTTTACACAGGATTATAGAATTACACTTAGAAATTAAAGCACTCTTAAACTTTCTCTCTCCTATTGACTTGCCTAACAATTCCAAAAAGATCTCTCCCTTTACAGACTCATTTAGCCCTTTATATAGGGTAATACATAGTGGATGACAGCTATGCTACCCTTTATTTTCGGGAATGTCTCGCGAAGTGTCGCGAGCGCACAAACATTCACTCTCGCGACACTTCTTATCCCTCGCCGGGTCTCACGTCTTCTTTATGTTTTGCACTGTCGTTATTCATTGCGTCGTTTATTTTAGCTCCTGCGACTCCCTCGCGACACCGTCGTTCATTAATCCATGAGCCTTGTACGTTGCGATATTATGATCCTACATCTTGCCTCTTTTTCCTTGAATATTGCTTGAAGAAGCGATTTGAAGGAAAAATTCATTGTTGTCATATTCCTTGGTTTCAATTGGTGAAGGAACAAGCGAAAGAATACTTTTCTTAAAAGTACGTACTTGCCTCTATTCTTTTGCAAAGTTCCGAAGCTTCTTTGAGATATATACGAAGTGTCATTTCTTGCCTCATGAATAATCATTTTCGCAAAGCTATTCTCTTGCGATTAGGAAATATGCTGTATATTTGGATTCTTCTAAAGTTCTTTTCGTCTGTCTTCCTTGGGTTTAGTAGTGACCGTTTACACGTGTCCATATCTACCTTTTTTATCGGTGCATTTAATGTTAACCGGTCATAACATTTTTCTGGAAATCTATTTATAGGAGCATCCCCTGTGAAGAATTTTCCTTTTCCTTTTCATCTTCTTCATCGTCAGCCTTAAGTGTTCTTCTTCTTCATCGTTCTGCAAGTGTTTGTCTATTCTTACCATCTTCTTCACCATTTTTGCTATTCCTAGCAGTTGTTACTCTCATGGCGTCCAGGTTTGTTAATTGTGCCATATCTGGCTGATTTTGTGGTTGATCAAATTAGCTTTCCTTGTTGAAATCACACTTTGGTATGATTAACTTTGTAATTCTCTTTACTGCCATTGTTGTTTAGCAAGAACCAATCCGAACTAAGTTTACCGTGAAGGACCCTCTTCTTTCTTTGGGTTCGCCACCGAAACCTACTTCGCAACAAGAATCCTCATGCAACAAAAGCCATCGGGCTCGCCACTGAAACCTACTTCGCAACAAGAATCCCTCATGCAACAAAAGCCCTATTCGCTAGCAAAATCTATGGCTTCAAAAAGACAATCTGCGGTGACAAGGTATCTAAGAAACATTTGTTTTTATTTACAATGCATTGTTGCCTCTGTTTCTTATTTAATTTGTCATTCGCAGGATGATAAAACTCGTAATACTCCCAAAAAGCCTCGCTACTCCAAACCTCCTACTCCCGACGTTCCATTTCCTTCATTCACACCTTCATCTCCTGCTGCGAAACCTTCGCAAGATAATTTTGTGCCCCCTTCCCCTGGTACTACTACCAACGACAATATTTCTATACCTCAACTCCTCATAGACCAAGTTCCTTATAACTGTCCTACTACAAACGATCTTATACCTTCTCCTGCTATCAATATCCCTGCTATTTCTCCAATCACTTCTCTCCCTGAAACCTCCTCTTCTCATGAGGTTCCTTTGACAAAGGACGACTCGTCTTCTTTGTTTGAACAAATTCCTCTAACTGCGGAAAATTTGGAGGGGATAGATGTGGCCTTTAAGGTCCTTTCTGATCTCGTAAATGATGCCAAAAAGACTTCTACTGATCCTGTCAAATCGAATGTCTGCGAGATTTTAAGTAAGCATCTTGATTATGAGAGGATCTCGCAAGCACCTTTAGTTCAAGAGGTTAATAAGTCAAGGATGATCTCCAAGTTATGGGTTTGTGAAGTGCAATAATCTCCACCTTGAAAATCAAAAATTTCTCAGTATCTCACTAGATCGTGATAATCTTCGCAAGAAGAATGAAGAATTAAAAGGTATGCTCTCGCCATCCCCCCATCTTTTTTTTTTTTTTTTTTTTTTACAACTCAAACCCTTGCTCGTCCTCAAAGTATTAAACCAGAAACGAATAATGGAGATATATCAAACGGAGTCTATCGAAGAAGTTCGAGTTGAAAGAGATGCTTGGATGGAGCGGTATAATCTCTTAGATAATCTTCATACCTATGCGGTGATCAAATAAATAACTTGTCTAAAGAGAATCTTGATTTATCGCAAGAGCAAGTCTCATTAAGTAATGACTTATCTCGCCTCTCTTATGCTTTGACTAAAACTAATTTGGAGTTGGAAACTTTATCAGATGAGAATCGAACTCTTTCTCAAGAGAAACGTTCTCTGTTGAATAAGATGGCGAGCTACTCGCGCTTATGATATAATGCTTGTCAAAAGTTATGTGAAGAACACAAACAAGCTAATCATACTTTGAAAAGCCAACTTGAAGAAATTCTACCGAGAGAGATAAACTTATTCGGGGTAGAATAACGTTGAGTGTAAAAGCGAAGCAATTCCAAGAACAATGTGTCAAATTAGAAAAATCCAACTCTACTGCGCGACGCGAAAACTCCATACTTGTTTCTAATGAAAAGAATTTGCGATCTCGATTGAAAGGCTTAGTGGGAGATTCATTTGATGATGTCATGGACCGCTTGGGGAATAATTTCGCGACTTTAATTCAACATCTTACTTCTCAAAAGGAAGGTAGTCAAATTATTTGACTATCTTAATTTATGTATTTATTCCATGAATGCTTTATTACCACCGAATATGCCAATAATGTTCGATAAGAATTTTCTACGATCTTGTGTATTTGTTATGCGGACTTCGAGAGAAAGCTTAGCTCCACTATCTCCACCCTCGAATCTGATTATTCTAGAATTCGTAAGGAAAACGGACTACTCTCACGCGTCTCTTGCTCGTTCTCATGACCGTGCGGAGGCGAAGATTTGATTATATGTCTTATTGTAAGGACATTGATAGTAAGAATCGTCGAGAAGGCATTGCTTCGCCAATTCTCTCTAAAAGCGGAAGTTCTTGTGAATAATATTTTCTTTGTCCAAGTCTCTTGATCCTATTCACGTCGATCCTTTGGAAGTAAGTGATGATGAAGTTCCCAATGCTCAGAGATAGTGATTACGAATATGAAAGTGGCGAAGATCTCTACGATAAGGAAGTCGTCGATGAAGATCCGAATAGAAAAATTTACGATGAAAGTCCAGCAATTGGCGAGAACAAAGGTGAAGAAAACATTTACTGAAGAAAATCCATCAAGTAGCGGATGTGAAGGCGATAAAAGCGCGAGAAAAGCCTCAACCATCCTCTGTATTTGATAATGCGGATGTAGAGTTAAATACTCTTTGTAATTTGTTAGAATTCCTTTTTGTTTGAGTGACTTAACTCTTTTGATTGAGTAATTTCCATATTTCATTCTTCCTTTCTTAGTTAAGATCACCTTGCGAGCATGTTCGCTCATTGAATCTTTTATTAAGTAAATCCATCCCAATCGGGGATTTGATTTTAATTCTTCTCAACTGCGACAAAGTCGCGAGTAGCCTTACATTTTCATGCGAGAGGCCCATTGACCTTGCCTTATCATTTTGTGTGGTCTTCCAGTTAGACCTCCCTAGTTAGAGGTCTTCCCACGCCACCTTTCATCGCGACAAAATCGCGGGGCGTCTTTACACTTGCATGTAAAGACCCATTGATCTTGCCTTATCATTTTCCAAGTATTTTTGCCTCTGCCGGGATGTTTAAGTTGCGACAATATAATGAGGCCTATATATCCTTGCGAACACGTAGCCCCATGACATTGCCGTCGTGCGACGAAAATCGCAGGACGTCCAGTACACTTTCGTGTAAAGACCCATTGATCTCGCCTTACCCTCGCGTTAGTATTATTGCCTCTGCGGGGATCATTTGCACAAATATGACGAGCCTAAATTCTCTTGCGAAAACATAGCCTTATGACATTTGCGTCTTTTTGACACCCCCTAATGGAGAGCGTCGCCCTTATCATCTCCCCGGTTGCCCCTTCAAGGAGCGGAAACATCGGCCATACAAGACTAGCTCCTCCCATCCGTCTTAACAACAACCGGTTGTTTTCGCACCTCTTATCCCTTATACCTAGGGTTTATGGTTACAAGGCTGCACCTAAGTGGAGTTTTCTTCCGGCGAGTGCAACATATGCCAAGACTTACCAAGAATGGCCGGGGTAGGTTCATCCATCCCGGGCACTGCTGGCTCAACCGTGTACCTCGGCGCCTTGAGCATGGACTCCTAAGAAGAGACCTCGGTCGCCCAACCGGGTATAACCTACATATATAGTTGGGAATCCAAGGTACCTCTTAGGATAGGCTTTCATGGGCCCCAAATTTTCATGGTTCGGGCTTCGGGGAGCGGTGTAACCTTCCACCGCGAGCCATGTCGAGAGATACCCCCTTATATGACGCACTTTAGGTCTTACATTTGCCTCTTACGAAATATCATTCGCGAACTAGGGTGTACGCCATAAAGGTTCGTCCCATTCACTCACTCAATCATTTTTGTCAATTCATTCAATCATTCATTTTTGATTATCTCTTCTCATTATCTTTGCGAAATTATCGCATGTCTTCATTCTTTCATTCATTTCTTCATTTAAATCACTTCCTTCACTTATTCTTTCATTTCTGTCATTTCTTTCATTCATTCTCATAATAGCATATCATTTGCGGTTTTCTTGCTGTTGTCATCTCTTGCACGAAGTATATGATTTGCTTGAAGCTATCATCCTTAAAATGTATAAACGTCGCATAAAATATAATTATCTCGCAGCAAAAAGAATTGTGAGAAGTGAGATTTGAACCTTGACCCGCCTCTTGCATATTCTCGCACCATACCAAGCCCATTCTAACCTCATTTGCGAAATTAACTTGCGGGATAATCATCAACTTTCTTCTTTGCGAGATAAGCAATGTACGTATGAAATTTTGCATAACAAAAATAAATGTGCGAAAGCAAGAATTGATCCTGGGACCTTACGCTTGCATTCATGCATCGACCAAGCTGTGCTAGCCGCCTCTCTTGTGAAGTGTGTCTGAAATAATCACTTACTTTCTTCTTGCGAGATCTCGTGCGAAAAATCCATGTGAAAAATACACGTTCGTTGAGACTTGAACTCGCGACCATGAACTCATTAACTTCGCGAGTGACCAACGTGCTTGCCTCTTGCTTGCGAGATAACGAAACAACCTTGCGAGATTATACATTTTTTCCCCTTTTTGCAAAAAAAATTCTTTGCGAGGAGGAGGTTCGAACCCGCGACCTCTGGTTTATACTCTTCGCGGTGACCAATTGTGCTAGCTTCTTTGTTTGTGAAAGAAACACACAATACTATAACTTTATTCACTTCTTCGCTCTCGGAAGTTTAAAAAATATGTAAAAGATGGGATTCGAACTCGCAACCCCAAGCTTGTTCTCTTCGCAAACGACCATCTGGGCTACTTGTTGCTTGCGAAGGAAACACACAATGCTATAGCTTTATTCCATTTTTCCCCTCTTGAAAGTTCAAAAATATTTGAAAAAAATATGAGCTGTAGGCGAGATTTGATCTTGCGACATCAAGCCTCTTCGCTCCAACTCAAACCATCATGCGAGCTTCTTTTGTGATAAAATTCACGTTTTTGTTCTTATCCTTTTCTTCATTCTTCCTTTATTTCCTTCAACAATTTGCCTTTTTCTTTTTCTCCTGAATATGAAATCTTCCATTAAAAAACTAGCTTTCTTCCTTGAATTTCATCACAGCAACCTTGAATTGTTGACGGTGTTTTCTCCCTGAAAATGTGATTTCTTCCATAAAACTTCCATTTTTGAACCCAAATATTATAGATCTGAATAAAAAGTATGAAATGCAGAACTACTTTTCATGGAAATTTCTCTTAAAGTTTATAGATCCAATTGAATTCACCACCAACGGTAGCCATTTTTTCTAAACTTTCTTGAACCAACAAGATTAGGTCCACTTTTCTAGCGCATATGTAGTTGCGGGAAATCCCACACTACACCCCTTACTCGATTTTGCTTAATTAATCCATTGAAAGTAGTAAGATCAAGAATATTTATTGATTGAATCCATGAAATATTTACACAGGATTATAGAATTACACTTAGAAATTAAAGCACTCTTAAACTTTCTCTCTCCTATTGACTTGCCTAACAATTCCAAAAAGATCTCTCCCTTTACTGAGACTCATTTAGCCCTTTATATAGGGTAATACATAGTGGATGACAACTAAGCTACCCTTTATTTTCGGGAATGTCTCGCGAAGTGTCGCAGGCCTGCACAAACATTCACTCTCGCGACACTTCTTATCCCTCCCCGGGTCTCACGTCTTCTTTATGTTTTGCACTGTCGTTATTCATTGCGTCGTTTATTTTAGCTCCCTGCGACTCCTCGCGACACAGTCGTTCATTAATCCCGCGAGCCTTGTACATTGCGATATTATGATCCTACAAGCGGCAAACAACTCCAAAGCCTCGATCATTATCTTTGGGAATGGAAACGACCATCGTCGGCCAAGCTCCAATATTCTTCATGCTCGATATCCAACGGCACCACAATGACTCCACCCTACGCCATCGGTGATCGATCACAGTCCACTCTCCAGAACTCACTTCTCATCATTCTCGTCACTTCCAATGGCAGAAAACATCTTCATAAACCATCAGTATATCACAATGACCACAGACAGCTCCATAAATACCCATGTCTTCTCCCCATCTTCATTGCTGATAACCACCATCATATCATCCCATCGCACCATTCCTGTCGACAACTTCCAGCAGCCATCACTCTCATGCCATTAATCGGCAACAGTCCCTTAAACTCAAACCAAGCTCATCATTGCATGTGCCAACAATGGCAGAACCCAAACTCAGCTCGGTCCATCGTAGCCCCATTCTCGGACTCCATTAACAGCAACGGCAACTCAACACCATCAACACCGAGCACAACACTGCTGATTTCTCTCGAGCTTTTCACCATTTTTTTCATGGTCAGCACCACGAACTTCGATGGCAGGACCCGGCTCGGACTCGAACTCTCTTCTTCCGGCCACTTCTCAATCTCGATACATGATACATCTCACTGCCACAACAATCCATCCCACCTCCTTATTCCTCGACCTCAATGATGCATTCTTTATCACCGCCATACTCAGTATATAATTCCATGAGCTATCGGACCAAACTCGAGTAGCAACTATCACAACATATTTCCATCGATCGGTCGAAGCACTCATGATCACCACTTTTGCAATACTCGAGTCACCAAACATCACAGCGACTTCCTGTTTTTGTTACCAACTATCATGAACAGCTCCATTAATCTCCAGTCTTTTGCCAATGGCGAAGAACGTCATCACCATGACAAACTCGATTGCACCCGACAAACCCCATCGATATCCTGACCGCAACCAACAAACTTGAGCAAAACCATGAATGGCCATCGCTGCCAAACTTTCATGCTTCACCATCATTCCATCATCCGATAATGGCGGCCAATCCTTAGGCTGTTGTATACAAACCCCGACAATCTCCCGGACTCGTGCTCAATCGTTGAAAGTAACTCGAACTCCAGCAACCACGGTTCCCCGTTCAACTCGAGTTTAATCGGCATTCCATTTTCCGATCATCGATCACGATTCAACTCCTTCTCGCTTGGCTGAGTTACGTGGCGGCGACATTATCATTGAGCCACGCTCGGTCCTGCAACCAACAGCCTCCATCTTCCCGATAACCAAAGCAAATACCATTTTCAAAGCAGCAACTCCATCTTCCCGAGCTCACTTCTCTGTTCCTCGAGTTCCATGCATAGCTTACTCATTCCATCTCCTAGCTAGCACAACCATGCCATGGACTGGTCGTGAACTCAAAAGTTACTGGGTTGATGATTCCACGAACTCATGGCAAATATTGAAGACGATGGTGATGAGATGATAATTGGCGCCTTAAGCATGATTTGAATTAGGCTTCCCCCAAGTAAAATTCCCCGACTCCCCTTAGCAGTTCCTTTGGAAATGGCAATCCCTTAACACTGGATGCCCCTTAACAAACGAGGGGATGTCAATAGTAGTGGACCTACAAAATGACCATTGTGCCCTTTTGGTCTTCCAAGTCCTTCTTTGCTCGTAACTTCTTCATAACTCAGAATGACTCAGTTCTTTCGCCATTGTCTTCATCTTCTCGTCCTCTACACAATGAAAAGTAGAAATCTTGCATTTGAACTGGGTTCCAATTGGTCTTTGGCCTTTCTCCACTTGTGACTTCACTTTTGTAGCTATTTCCACTTCTTTTTGCTCCAAATGACTCCAACACACCCGATAACTCAAAACCAATATAAGATACATAATTTACAAGAAAACTGCAAAAAAGCATAAATACTAGATATAAAATTAGGTGTTTTACAACACCTATCACGAATCCAATCAGTGGGTTTACTAGATGATTTGTATGCATATATGTTGAGGACACGAAATCGGATTTAATTTTCTAGTAAAGGGCAAGGCCTGGCCATATCAAGATAAGGACTCGGATTTCATCACCGTTTCCTTCTTGCCCGCCTTAGGAACACGTAACCTACGCGAACCTAAGCCTTAAAATATTGACTAGAACGAGACCGATAGGGTAACGAGCTTAACAGGAAAGAAAGTCATTCGAAAAATATTGGTTACTCTTTAAGCATACTTCGAAGTTCATGATGGTTTCTGTGAGTTGAATGCGTGACTGCGCCGCCTTGTAATGCGGTGAGGCCTTGGGTATCAAAGCTCCACGCAGCTTCCCTCGCCTCTATTCAACTTACTTCAACTCGGATTGATTCCAGAGGGGTCTGCTTAAATCATAACGAATTCCCTTTCGAAGGATTAGAAGCTGGTCTAGAAACAATCTAAGTGGAGCCATCATGCTTTTTGTTTGCTAGAAATCAGTAGGTTTGTTGTGGTCGAGTCAGCCTTGTTTGTGTTTGTGTAGAATTCCCTTGCAGTTAGGATGTCAAACTGGTATTATAACAGCCAATACAATGATTATCCGACTGAACAATATGGACATTACTCTTTTTATGACCATAGTGTGAATAGTGGTTGGGAACGCCTATCTTTTGAAGGTTGTGGGTCATACCATGGTGAGCCCAATTACTATCCACACATGCATCAGTCTTACGAGCAAAACGATCCTCCAATTTCTTTAGAAGAGTCTCTCAAGAGTTTCAATGAGTCAACACAGAAGTTTCACTTATTTATGAAAGAGACTTATAATATTCCGCTTCCAGAAGAGTCCGTAGAGAAGTCAACTAAGATATCTCTAGAAGAGTCCCTTAAGCAATTTACTGAGAGTACAAATAAGATTGTGGAAAAATTTGCTCAAGATAGTCTTAAATTCCAATATAGTGTTCCCAATACCACCCTTGAAAATATGGATAATTTTTATTCACATAATCAAGATGACGAGGATAAAATTGGTAACACTACTTATCTAGATGAGGTTCAACCATTTTCATATTATTATAATGATAATTATGATGAGGATAGTGTTGATGAGGAATTTGAAATCAGTAGGCATAGTGATCAGGAATTTGTTACTCCAATTGAGCTTAATGATGATAATATTTCTAGTTCAAATCCAAATAATTTTAATAATTATTCACCTATTCAAAAGGATGAGGATTTGACTAGAGATACCCCTTTTTAGACGATGTAGTATTTCCTTTTGATTACGAAGCCAATGATGGTTTAGAGGAACAGTATATTTTGAGTCTAGCGATTTAAAAACAATAGACTTAGAAAAAAGAAAATGAACTTGTAGAGATGAGTGAGGATGTACACGACTTAGAAGAATCAATTGACCATTTTCGGAATCAAATGACCTTGAAATTAGGGTAGTTGTGACTAGTCTTTCTAGAGACACTGAAAACTCTAAGTTTGGGGGTGATTATCATTCTCCATGTGCTTTAACTCTTAGAAAATTCCCTAACTTGGGACTTGACATATGTGCCTCAACCATTTTAAAAGATTATCTTCATACACTTTTTTCTGAACCTAGTTGTATCCATAAAGAAGTTCAGTAGTTAAGAACCCATCCTCTGGTTGATGTGGTTAACCTAGGCTATGATACCACGATTGATTTTGTTTTCCTACCAAATATTTTTCAACCAATTGTGGGAACATATAAGTTTCAGATGTGTCAATTATTAAGTTTTGAGGCTAAACCTAATTACTTTAGGAGATTAGGGTCGACACATTTGATTAAGAATGACCACTCACCGTGGTCAATTTGTGTAAGTCAAGTCCGATTGACTTAGAGGATCCCCATTATTCGAGTTATTGTTATGTGCTTCTAAGTTCTTAATTGAGTATTTCCGGACTCTACAACCTGATCTTAAGAATCCTTCTTTTGAGGAAGTCCAGCCCATGAAAACATTTTATTTAGACCCTTTTATAGAGCTCTGAACCCGAACCACAACTAGATGTAGTTGTCTTAAACAAAACAATATATAAGGGTGTGTTGGATATCTTTAAAGTCCGTGGCGTTTCCTCTTCTTGTGGTTAGCACTTTTTGATCCAGGTGACCCGGCAATTATTCCGATTTGTTGCTATATGATTCTTCGAGGTGACTGATCCTTTCCAATGTCCATTTGAAGACTTTAAACTTAGCACTTCTTGGGAGGTAACCCATGCTCTTGCAACACGGTAATATCTTTCCTTACTATTTTCTTCAAGTGGTGACAGTTTCTCATTATTCATGCTTTTAATTTCATCTTTAGAACATTGAGGACAATGTTAGATTTAAGTTTGGGGGTATGGAAGAAACTTTTTAGTTGCAATAAATAAACTCCGAGACTAGAAATTTATGCTTATTAAGGTTGGCACTAACTAATCTAAGTGGATGGGAACATCTTGGTTGTAGGAGTTGAGGAACCAATCGATTAGATGGAAACATCTAAAGAGTCTATTCATAAAAGCACGAGCTCGGGTGTTAGAAAAACAAAACATGGTAGTTTCGCCATATCCTCGTGATGGAAACATCGAAAGAATCTGATCACTTTTTTATTTTTCTCTTTACCATTGCTAGGGTGAAATAGAGTGACTGAGACAAAAAAAAATAAAAATGAGACTAGACCATCAGACCAATCGGAATAAATACAATAAAGTCGACCACTGGAGCCCTTGTATATGCCAGCTGAGTTGACCTAAAGTTAGGATTATCGAACACTGGTTCCCTTGTATATGCAAGTGTGTTGATATTAGTCCAGACCAGTATCTCAGTCCATTAGGATAGGTTCACCTTAGTCAACATCATCTATGTTTTTCTCTACATCCATCTTCTTAATCTTCCATGTGATTGGTTGACTCCGGTTTATGATGTCCAGAAACTATCTGAGTTGAGCTCTGTCACTTTATATGAATTTTAGTATGCTTGAGTGAAAACTCGTGTACAACAATTGGAATTTCGCATCAGGTACTTCCTCCCGCAGTCAATAAGTATGCCAACCAAGGAGATTCTTTAGTGCCTTCCAAGGTTACTGTAGATAGCTAGGTGCTGGTAAAGGTTTTGTGGGTACACCTCTGGTAAACCCTCCGGAGACAACATTCCGCCACTAGGGCCACCTAGGGTTCAAATGATTTTTATTTTCTAGAATAAATTTGCTCGAGGACTAGCAAATAATAAGTTTGGGGGTATTTGATAGACACATTTTTGTGTCTGAATTGTCCTCATTGTCTCTATTGTTGGTCTCGATTTTTGTACTAATTTTGGTGTTTTTATGTGTGTATAGGTGTTTTTGTAGAAATACACATGTGTGGAAAAAGTTGCTCAAAAAGTGTTATTTGGACCGCCGGGAGAAAAGTGATAAAGGCACCCCCAGAGAGCCAGCTGCTATTTGCACCCCCGGTTTGGTTAGGGGGACACCACCTTCTTCATTCAAATTTTGAAAATTGGCGGGAAAACTGTGTTCATCAATGGCAGATTCTGGGTTGGATTTTTGGACGTGTTAGAAGGAGATTCAATGGCTGATATTCATTGGGATGACTTGTTAGAGTCTAACAGGGCTGGTATAGGCCTTTTGTTCGACTAGTTTTGGCTAGATAATCGAAGAGAAGTAATCAGAGAACCACGTATCCGAGAGAAGTATTTCACGGATTTTACCAAGCTTTGCTGTTGTTTGCGTGTGCTTAGAAGGATCCAGCCACCAGTTAGATCGTGGCACAGATAAAAAAAGAGAGTTTTGCAGCTATAGATGCATGAAGAATCAATTCAGGGAAGAAAATATTCCTAGAAAATATTATTTTCACTGCCGAATATTTGGAGATCACTGTGAGTTATTACTGAGTATTTTCTTCAACTGTTGTGTATAAATAGCATCTTGGGGTATCACCGAGGGGATGGAGAGTTGGGAGGGCGAGTTTAGAGCATCACAGAGGCGAAGAATCGTGTTGCAGAGAAAACCTTTCTGCTGTTGCTGCTGCTACATCTCAAGAACACGAAGAACATAAGACGCACGCAGGACCGTCGTTCTTCAACAGTGTTAACGACTCGCATATGTGGGTCGTAGTTTGGAGCCAGACTTAAAGAAACAGTAACAACAACAATTAATATTTATCGTTCTCTGTAACAGTTCGGTTTGTAACAAAAATAATTGTTACAAACCCGATTTTTCATTATTTCTCCCTTATTCATCATTTGTAAACCATTTTTGAGCAATGAAATCAACTTTTGAGCGTGTTTCCAACATGATGAGCTAGAACCCATCACTGGGACGACGGAGGAAGCTGTTTTGCACCCATGTGGTAATTTTATTTAATTCCTTTATGACTATTTGCACTATTATAATTGATTTATGATTTTTCTTGATTATTTGTGAATTCGTTAGATGTTGCATGCTTAGTCTTAGGTACTTGTCATGCTTGTGAATTACATATAATTCTTTATAAAATCTACCTTGGCAAAGAATTAGAGTCGATGTTTGTTATTTTATGAGCTTTAATTGTCCGGAATTAATAGATGAACCGCATGAATGTGAGAATTAGTGGAATCCCGAGTCCCAGTAACTCTCTTCATCTTGTGACATAAATTGTATATATTCTTTATTTTTATTATTTTTCTTTATTAAACCCTAGAATCGATTTCAACAAGTCCGAGTGAACGACAACTCTACTTACCACTATTCTAAATTCGATCAATTACCATGTCCCTTTGTTTCACCCTAACGGTTTTTTAATTTACAATCCGATGAGAATCATGCGTCAACTCGGGTTTATTCAAGATTCACCCGATGAAGACTATGTACCTCCGTTCAAGCACAAGTTGAACAAATGTGAGGCTGACAAGGATGACATAAAAGTGGTTTATGAACCTGCAACTAATGTCAAACATTGGAATAATAGACACTCTAGCCTCGTAGACATCACATATTGGGTGCATGTGCATGAAGGTTACGAGGCAACGACGGATTACTATCAATGGTACGAAGGCTTCTCCCATGGTAGGGTAATACGGATAGATCAGACTACGGGTAGGAGGACCAACAGAGCATCTACCTCGCTTCTCAAGGCCGATTGTAGAGATGATAATACCATTCTTAAACTAGTGGTGAGTATTTATTTGTTTGATTGTGTTATTCATTTACATACAAATATACGTCAGTTAATGTGAATTGTTTTTTGAATGCATATAGAGGGAACGAATGAAGATTTTTGTCAAGGCTTTTTGTTGCTCGGCTGACAAAGGGAAGTGTTTGATCTGCGAAACAACGTCAGATCTGTTGATTATTGCACGCACATTGAAAATCCCAATGCAAAGAAGATGTTTGCTGAGAGGCGGCTAAGGAAGGTAAGAGGACCCGGAAAACACGTAGCCAACTAGCACAACAACGTGGTGAACAGGGGCAAAGTAGCCAACATCATGATGAACAAGGTACTAGAGAAGATGGTGGTTCCCCAGGGGGAAGTGATACTCAGGGTCCTCCTCCTAAGAAAAGCCGGAAAGTTTGCCGGTCAGGGAGGTAAAGAGGAGGTCGAGGTTGAGATGGTGGTCTTGAGTGAGGAGATGTTACCGTCTACTTGAACTTATGTTCATTTTACTTTATTACTTGAACTTATGTCTTTGTTGAAGCTACTTATGTGTTTGGTTTGGATTATTTGTTGAAACTACTTGGTTTTAAGAAGGATGTTTACAAGTATGTTTGTTAGAATAATGTAGGACTCTAATGCAGACAAGATTATACACGGTGACAGAGTCAGGGTCGTCACCTTTTTTTTATAGCATAATAACGACCCTATTTCTGATACACAAATTCGTTAAGTGTTTCAAATAGAATTCTAAAGACCCAGAGAGAAATCTGTTTACTCTTTTATTACCAGAATTTGATAATATCACTTGAAATTTACTCAAGAATTTACTAGAGTATACAATGATAAATTTGAACAAAATATGATATTTGTTAAAAATATCATCAGAATCATAAACCCTGTAGTATTTCAAAAGATCATTTGCTTCATTAAAACAGTTGTGAGGTGTATGAAGCAATCCACTGTTAATAGAGATATTAACTGACAACTCATTCCTTGTATGAATACATATCTTCCAAAATCGCCTCCTAAACGGCAATACAGTGACAGTCTTTGCTCTGAAAATGTACATATATATACTTTGGTAGTTTATCCAAAATATATTTAAGATTCCATATTTTTCTAGAACGCAATAGTATGGTTCATATAATGAAAATTTAAGAGGAATCTTATGCATTTTCGAGATACAACTTTGTCTCATAGAGTATTGTATCATTACTACTAAACATGTTAGTATCCAAGACAATGATATACAATTCTATGATATCCCACTGATTATGTAAGTCTTCCAAGACATACATGGACATAATTCCAATCCCTAAAACATTTAGGAACAAGAGTATTACAAACTTCGTTCGCGTTTTCCACCACGAATTTATGAAATAGTCAAATCCTGCCATTACGTTAACTGAATCGACCATTAGATTCAATTTTTTATAGGTTGGATCGCACCAAACATAGATTGTTAGATCTTTTCGTGTTTGCTTGCTCTGATACCAATTGAAAAGACGAGGTACCCAAATATACCTCAATCTAAAACTTTTCCACCTATAAGTCCTTTCTCCGAAAGTGATTGTCTATGGACTGAGTCGAGACAATACAACTAATCGGTTCACACTTCATGTGATCGTGTATGGATACGAGATCGAGACAATACAGCAACGAAGTATGTTTACTTGATAAGAGGTTCGGACTTAACCAAACACAAGAGGATTACTATCAAGTAAATAGGAACTAACGTTTATGTATTTTAGTTCTAATTATAATAAAAACAATTTAATTGCGGAAATAGAAAAGTAAAAGATACAACAAGATTTTGTTAACGAGGAAACCGCAAATGCAGAAAAACCCCGGGACCTTGTCCAGAATTGAATACTCTCAGGATTAAACCGCTATACAAAATCAAACCAACTTCCTATAGTTGAGACCAAGAAACTAAACCTATAGTTCACCTAGTTCCGTATGTATTCCCACGCCTCCAACTTATAAATAAGTCACGTTCTTGGAACAATTCCTTTGGTTCGTATTCCAAATAGTAAAGGAACAACAAATCTGTTTGGTAACAACTCTTTTCAACCAAGTGATATGAGTTCAACAAAAGGCTCTTCCGTTAATCCCAATAAACTCCTTTGTCAGGTCCTTAGATCTATCTACTAACAATTACCAAAATAATCGTCTAGATTTTGCAATCAATACCTTGAATCACAAAGAAACGTATTGATGCCGATCTTCTCAACTAATCAATCCAATCTACCACAAGGATAAATTGATTATACTTGGATCCTCTTTAACCGAACAAGTATTGTGCACACCAAAGATTATGAACCCAAATCAGAAATCTTCAAAGTCTTCTTTGTCTTCAAATCTTCTTAGATCTTCAGTAAACACCTGCACACAATCAACTTGAATCTCTTGTGATCAATCACGCACCGAACGGAGTCTGTTAAGAATGGATTATCACAAGACGTCTTTAGATCTACAACCAGTCTAAAGATCCCCGTCGAAACTTCGATCCAGTTTGAGTGAATCTTATATTAGAAGAGAAGATTCTCAAGCATAAACAAACTAGGTGCAATCAAATTTCAACAACCGTTATTCAATCAAATTAATCGAAAACTAATAATAAACCGCAATTATCTAGTTTCTCACCAATGGTACTAATAGAGCTTCTCAATTCCAAAGAAGTCTTTAAACTGAGCGGCCGTAAGAGATGTTAGAGCACTACTCGGTCGAACTCGCATGCATTGCTATCTCAAGCATGTTTGTCAATATTAGTGATCAAAACTATAAGTCTTAATTTCTAGTCTATTATAGCTAAGTCTCGGACTAGGATAGTAAGTGTAGTTGAGCTCAAGAACTCCATGGCAATCATCATACAAGACAAAGAACTACTCAAGGAACTGGTGGAACTTCAACGACTAAAAGGTATGTGGAGACTTGAACTTATCTATCACTCAAAAGTCTATCTACTCTATCTCCTATCTTGAGACAAAAGTAGTTTTGCTATATAGACTTTGATTATACACATTTGCTATTTCGAGCCGAGTTTATCTCGTCTATCTATTTCTCGAAATATGTGTTGGTAAGCTTTTGCTTTGGCCAAGTTCATCTTTACCTAGTGACGAAAGTCATGTTATGTTTCAATTACTTTTAAAATTGCTTTGATGAAAAATAGTTTGTGAATAACAACTATATAATAACGTCCTCTAAGAATGTTTCAATGATTGAAATGAGAGTTTATGTTTATATAACCATTGTTGGATATAAGAATTGTGTGGCAACATATATATGTATAAGTCCTTATTCCTTGAACCAAAGTATACGTACTTTTTCGATCAGGAAAACCGGAACAAGAGCTGTGAACTCAGTCCGCGAACTGGCGAAAGTTCTCATTCCGAGAATATCTGCTGGAGTTTGTGAACTCCTTCCGAGAACTTAAGTCTGCGAACTTAAGTTGGTTATATCTAATGACGATTTTTGTGACTTATATTTATATTATCTAAGGAATGCAAATTGCAAACCGTGGCTATAAAGTTCATGAATCGATTCGAGTGAATCAAATTTTTTTTGCTTAAATTGTGTCTTGTATACTTCTATAAGATTTATACAATTGAACAACTCTCTAACTAGTTCATTTGAGTCATTTGAACTAGTTATGGTGAAGAAGAATATGGTTGATATGAAAGTGCTCATATGGCTAACCATTTGGTTAACTATTGTTGAACCAACAAATGTACATGTTTGGGTACGGTTACATAAACCTAAAATCGTACATTTCATTTGTGTGTAACAAGCTAAGTTTTCGATCCAACGGTTGAAAGATATTAGCTTGAATCTAATCAGGTTTTCATCTAACGGTGAATATTGAATGATTTCTTACTAAGCTAACATTGATTGCAAACCTTAATTTGAAAGACTGTATAAGGGAGAACTCTAGCAACTGGGAATCCTAATCCCCACACCTCTTGTGTGATACTACTTGTATAAGCTAGAGTCGATTCTCCTTTAACCTTAGGTTTCTTATCGAGACCCTGTAGGTTAACGACTTAAAGAATTCATTGGGATTGTCAAGCCAGACCGATACTACTTTCTTGTAGTTGTGTCATCTGATCTTGCTGATTCTATCGTGTTGAGTACAATCGTAATGATTGGCTTGAGATTAATATCTCTGATAGGCAAGATATAAAAGTAGTCACAAACATCTTAGTCTCATCGTTTGTGATTCTACAATATCTTCTTTCGCCGCGTTGATTAAGATTATTGTGAGGTGATTGATAATACTAGGCTGTTCTTCGGGAATATAAGTCCGGGTTATCAATTGGTTCTTATTCACCTTGATTTATCAAAAGACAGAACAAAACTTGTAGGTATTTATGTGGGAGACAAATTTATCTATTACCGTAGACTTTTCCATGTGATACAAATTTGTTTATTAAAGTCTTCGACTTTGGGTCGTAACAAATAGTTGTGGGTGGGATCAGCTAAGGGAATCAAGTGCGTAATATCCTGCTGGGATTAGAGATGTAAGGAGCGCAACTGTACCTTGGATCAGTGTGAGATTGATTGGGGTTCAACCACAGTCCATACCGAAGTTAGTTTGTAGTAGGCTAGTGTCTGTAGCGGCTTAATACAGTGTGTGTTCAATCTGGACTAGGTCCCGGGGTTTTAATGCATTTGCGGTTTCCTCGTTAACAAAATTCTTGTGTCTGTGTTATTTCTATTCCGCATTATATTTTGTTATATAATTAAAATATCACAGGTTGTGCGTTAAGATCAATCAATTAGAATATCCAACCTTTGGTTGTTGATTTACATTGATTGACACTTGGATATTGGTCTTTGGTACCATCCAAGTTATTTCTCTTGTATTCATTTAGACTGTGATTTCTATTTGCTTGAGTAAGAATTGAATCGAGAAAGAGAGATATAACTCTTTGATATACTTTATTAAGATTGAGTCTAGTTGATTCTCTTGAAAGTATATTGGAGTTTGTCCATACAGATTGCTAATCTAAATATTGGGTGTGGTTGTTGTACCCCCGCCTTTTCAATTGGTATCAGAGCAGGCAAACACGTTTAAAGACCTTACAAGTCTATGTTTGTAGTGATCTGACTCTATGGACAGAGGTGCTATCTCTATTAACGTACCACCAGTCTTCGATGGCTCTAATTACTTATGGTGGAAAAAATCTATGCGAGCTTTTCTTCAAGCACGTGATTTTCAATCATGGGTATATGTTGTTATGGCTATGATGCTTCCGTTGTGGCAGTATGAAATATAAACGTTCCCAAGAACATTGGTGAATACAGCCCTGCCGAGATAGTTGCTGCAAAACAAAATTCCGACGGTTTGAATGCCATCATACATGCCATTACCCAAAATCTTCAGCACCATGTGTCAAATTATACTAGGTCTAAAGATGCATGGGATATCTTAGAAACCGTATTCGAAGGTAATACCAGTGAAAAGGAAGCTAGGCTTCAAAACCTTAATTCCGATTGGGAAAACCTTCGTATGGCAGATGAAGATTCATTTGATGAGTTTAATCACAAAGTCTCTGAAATTGTTAATGCATCTTTTGCATTGGGTAAGACTATTCTTGAAAAGGACATTGTGATGAAAATTCTCAGATCACTGCCATCTAGATATGAATATAAGAAGCATTCCATCATAGAGGGAAATAACCTTGATAATCTCTCCAGAAATACGCTGGTTGGGAAGCTTAAGATCTTTGATCACGAGCATTCATCCAAATCTAAGGATAGTGCGTTCAAAGCACTAAAAGACACAAAATTACTTGATAAAAGTAAAAAAAGTATATATCTATGAAGATGATCACTCTAAGACTGATTCATCAGATGAAGATCTTGACAAATCGGTCTCGATGATCACAAGACAGTTTAGGGACCTTCTGCTGAAGAGAAGTAAACGGTTCTCCAGAGATAATCCTAAAGCATTAGTCAAACCTCATAATCGTATTCCTCCTAAAAATAGGGACACAGATGAAACTGATGACGAGGATATGCCTCGGTGCTTTAAGTGTAAGGGATTTGGTCATTTTGCAAACGAGTGCCCAAATCGTAGAAAATACACTGGAACAAAGGTCTTGCTGCAACTCTTGATGAAATGTCTGACAACTACGATTTTAATGAAGACGAGAAATCGAGTGTTGCACTTCTTGGTGAAAATATTGATTTTGATAATTGTAGCAATACATACATCAATCTTGATATTCTTTCAGAAGAAAACCCAACCAATCTGGAAGAAAAAATTGACCCATTCCTTGGAAACTCTATATGTAATGTTTCAGGTTCCACCATGTGTCTAGCTGCTTGCATATACCAGAGGCTTGATTTTTATCCAAGTTTGACGTGCTCATATTGTTCTCCAAAGGGTCATGAACTTTCAAAGTGTTACAAGTACAAACATCAATTGATGCACGTCAACAAACTTCAACGAAGAGCAAATCAATTAGCAAATAAGCTTAAACTTGCTCAGAAGACCGCTGAGGTATGTAGGATTTTATCTTCGTCTACGAAGTTAGTTTCCAAGGATAAAACAAGACCATTTGAGAAGAAAGTATGGTCAAGTCTTTTTGTTAGATATAGGTCTGTGGATTCCTCTCAAGAGGAAAATGGTGGACAAATTGTTGTTCACCGCAACGCAACTTGATTTTGTTGATCTGGAAATCTTGTCTCATGTGCCTGATCAAAACAGACAAGATTATGTACCTCTCAGGCTTTAGGAAAAGTTTGTTCTATTCTTTTCTTAGTTTTGTTTTTTTGGAATCCCTGTCTATCAATCAATGAGGGTTATTCTCGACAATTTTACTCTCTTTAGGGTTCAGAATTGTGCGTGCACGAACCTTTTAAAGGTTAACCCTACATTGTTTTTCCTTACTTGAAACTTCTTTTTATCTTAAGACCACTTGTTGAGATTGTGATTTCCTCTCAAAAACCCATACGCTTATGGATGCTCCAAGTACCATGTATTCTGATGGAAAGGAAGTTAATATGATTGTCAAGCCATCAATCACGAAGGAAAAAGAGAAATATCCGTTAGCTTCGACATTGAAAAGAAAAAGAATAAATGTGAGGAAGCCTAGAGTTGTTCCTTCAAATTCTCAGAAGTTTTCTGATGTTCTTGAAGTGTTGAAGGAGATGCAAAACGAGATTCAACAAATAAAGGCTTTTGTGTTTAGGACTCATGAGATTCAGAAGGCCCTAGTTCGACATCAGTCAATAAGGTTTATTGATATTAACTCCTATCTTCTTGAACCTTATGTCCCAATGGATGTTGACGACAAGGAGTTCGAGGACGATAACGAATTCTTTAAAGGTCTTAACATCTATTAAATCTTCTATTTTCTTGTTTTGTTTAGAAGAATAACTAGAGTTTGGAATAGCCATTATTGTGATTACACATAGCTATGTCCCACGTTTTCACCTTCATGTTTTTAGGTTTATTGGTTTAAATTCTAAAACTGTTTGGAAGATGATTTTTGCAGTATTAATCTTTATGGTTTTATATATTGCAATTTGTTATGGGATATGTGTGTTTGCGTCCGTGAACTATGATTGTCCCATACCTTTTCAAAAGTTAAGTCTTTCATATGTCGATATGCATGTATTGATAAAAGAAGGAATGAACTTTTTACAATAAAAAAGTTATTATGTCATTTATTGATGGAAGATAGGTTAAAATCTTTTGTTTACGAGGATTATGTCTATTGTATGTCATTGTGTGAATAGTGATGGAAAATAGAATGAATCCTTGTGTATTCTGCAGCATTGATCTTCCCTGATCCATATTTTATTTATATATTGTGTTGTTCCGTAAGGTTTCTTATGTTTGAGCTTAATCGACTCAGTTGATCATTTTCTTATGAATAGCTTATTCGTAGCTCCGTAAGTTCTCTTATGTCGAGCATGGCCAATTAAATTAATCACATTTTTGTGGTAAATTTGATTGTATATTTACGATTAAATTAATCATGGGTTCTCTTGTGGTTAATTTAATTGAGTATTTTGTATTCAAATTCATATTCATATGTGATTTGTTATGTCCAAAGAAATCCTTCTTTTCTTTTGAAATTAAGGTCGCTCTTGCTGTTCTTTCGGGAATGACATAATATGGGGGAGAGTTCTTAATCGAACTTGTGCTTAATTGCCAAATCTTTGTGGGGAGTGCGGCTGTGGAATATTATAGGGGTTATCTTGTATGTTACTAAACTCCTTGATGAATGCATTTAGCTTCGGCTATATGATTGCATCTAAATAAGTTGATATGTGCTTTCTTTTGGTCATGAAATGTCTCTTTTGGAAATAACATTAGGATCCCGTTTTCGTACCTTTGCCAATTTTATTGACAAAAAGGGGGAGAATTAATATGTATTTCACACTAAAAATACATATGGTTTTCGGATCATTATGTAAGGGGGAATGGTTTCTATGTGAGACGGAGTATTGACTAAGGGGGAGTGATACATATCACCATAGTATTGTTGTCGAAGTTGTGATACAATTGAACTTTGATGCTGTATAATAATACTATGACACTGTATAACAATGACTGAGAATTCTTGTTTTCTCATTGTTGTAGCTACGGATTTTCAACAACGATGATGCTGAACTTACAACCTTTGGGATCATTGGAGTACTTGGAAGTGATGAAGATTTCGAGTAATGTTGAAGATTAGGCATGTGGAATAGGAGCTACAAAAGTTAATTCATTTATTTTTGTATTCCATATGTATTGATAGTTTTGTCACTAAAATTGACAAAGGGGGAGATTGTTATAGCACTGCTCGGTCGAACTCGCATGCGTTGAAATCTCAAGCATGTTTGTCAATGTTAGTGATCAAAACTATAAGTCTTGATTTCTAGTCTACTATAGCTAAGTCTCGGACTAGGATAGTAAGTGTAGTTGAGCTCAAAAACTCCATGGAAATTATCATACAAGACGAATAACTACTCAAGGAACTGGTGGAACTTCATCGACTAAAAGGTATGTGGAGACTTGAATTTATCTATCACTCAAATGTCTATCTACTCTATCTCCTATCTTGAGACAAAAGTGGTTTTGCTATATATACTTTGATTATACACATTTGCTATTTCGAGCCGAGTTTATCTCGTCTATCTATTTCTCGAAATATGTGTGTGTAAGCTTTTGCTTTGGCCAAGTTCATCTTTACCTAGTGACGAAAATCATGTTATGTTTTAATCACTTTGAAAATTGCTTGGACGAAAAATAGTTTGTGAATAACAACTATATAATAACGTCCTCTAAGAATGTTTCAATGACTGAAATGAGAGTTTAGATTATATAACCATTGTTGGATATAAGCATTGTGTGGCAACACATTTATGTATAAGTCCTTATTCCTTGAACCAAAGTATGCGTACTTTGTTGATCAGGAAAACCGGAACAAGAGCTGTGAACTCAGTGCGCAAATTGGCGGAAGTTCTCATTCCGAGAATATCTGCTGGAGTTTGTGAACTCCTTTCGGGAACTTAAGTCCGCAAACTTAAGTTGGTTATATCTAAAGACGATTTTTGTGAACTTATATTTATATTATCTAAGGAATGCAAATTGCAAACCGTGGCTATAAAGTTCATGAATCGATTCGAGTGAATCAAATCGTTTTTGCTTCAATTGTGTCTTGTATACTTCTATAAGATTTATACAATTGAACAACTCTCTAACTAGTTCATTTGAGTCATTTGAAATAGTTATGGTGAAGAAGAATATGGTTGATATGAAAGTGCTCATATGGATAACCATTTGGTTAACTATTTTTGAACCAACAAATGTACATGTTTGGGTACGGTTACACAAACCTAAAATCGTGCATTTCATTTGTGTGTAACAAGCTAAGTTTTCGATCCAACGGTTGAAAGATATTAGCTTGAATCTAATCAGGTTTTCATCTAACGGTGATATTGAATGCTTTGTTACTAAGCTAACATTGATTGCAAACCCTGATTTGAAAGACTATATAAGGGAGAACTCTAGCAACTGCGAAACCTAATCCCCACACCTCATGTGTGATACTAGTTGTATAAGCTAGAGTTGATTCTCCTTTAACCTTAGTTTTATTATCGAGACCCTGTAGGTCAACGACTTGAAGACTTCATTGGGATTGTGAAGCCAGACCGATACTACTTTCTTGTAGTTGTATGATCTGATCTTGCTGATTCTATCGTGTTGAGTACAATCGTAACGATTGGCTTGAGATTAATATCTCCGATAGGCAAGATATAAAAGTAGTCACAAACGTCTTCGTCTCATCGTTTGTGATTCCACAATATCTTCTTTCGCCGCGTCGATTAATATTATTGTGAGGTGATTGATAATACTAGGCTGTTCTTCGGGAATATAAGTCTGGGTTATCAATTGGTTCCTGTTCACCTTGATATATCAAAAGACAGAACAAAACGTGTAGGTATTTCTGTGGGAGACAGATTTATCTATTACTTTAGACTTTTCTATGTGATACAGATTTGTTTATTAAAGTATTCGACTTTGGGTCGTAGCAACTCTTAGTTGTCGGTGAGATCAACTAAGGGAATCAAGTGCGTAGTATCCTACTAGGATCAGAGACGTAAGGAGCGCAACTGTACCTTGGATCAGTGTGAGATTGATTGGGGTTCAACTACAGTCCATACCGAAGTTAGTTTGTAGTAGGCTAGTGTATGTAGCGGCTTAATACAGTGTGTGTTCAATCTGGACTAGGTCCCGGGATTTTTCTGCATTTGCGGTTTCCTCGTTAACAAAATTTTGGTGTTTGTGTTATTTCTATTCCGCATTATATTTTTTTATATAATTGAAATATCATAGGTTGTGCGTTAAGATCAATCAATTAGAATATCCAACCTTTGGTTGTTGATTTACATTTATTGACACTTGGATATTGGTCTTTGGTACCATCCAAGTTATTTCTCTTGTATTCAATTAGACTCGCAGATTTCTATTTGCTTGAGTAAGAATTAAATCGAGAAAGAGAGATATAACTCTTTGATATACTTTATTAAGATTGAGTCTAGTTGATTCTCTTGAAAGTATATTGGAGTTTGTCCATAAAGATTGCTAATCGAAATATTGGGTGTGGTTGTTGTACCCCCGCTTTTTCAAGAGATTTCTCCTAATTAGGTTACTTTCCTCCCCGAATAGGCGGCTGCACCAGTAACAACACAACTAGGTAGTTTTGCTGGCTCTGAGGATTAGCTTGCTAGAAATGCAAACTTTGGTATTTATAGACCAAGGAAGTTTGGACACCAAGGAATTTCCAAAACCGAAAATATTCTCAAGATATGCAATATATTCCGTTCGGTTTCCATAATTCCCGAAATGCTTTGTCCAAACATTGACCGAAAATCTCTTAGAAAATCTCCAATTATTAAATGCACATTACCAATTTTCATTTTCCAAAAACAAAATTAAAAACCTTAATTAAAAGATTCTCAACTTATTTTCCGATCCAGGATTTTCCTTTAGCTATTAAGGAATATCTTTGAACAATAAAAGATAAGCGTTATAGCACATGTTCAAAGAATGTCGATATCTTTACTTTGTAAGTCCTCTTTCATACTTATATCTTGAAACCGATTTGCCACACTTCCAAACGAGTTTAGAATTGGTTCATCTTGAAAAGGTGCGGGTACCCAAATATACCACAAGCTAAAACTTTTCCTACCTATAAGTCCTTTCTCTGGAAGTGATTGTTTATGGACTGAGACAAGACAATGCAACTAATCGGTTCACACTTCGTGTGATCGTCTATGGATACGAGATCGAGACAATACAACAACGAAGTATGTTTACTTGATACAAAGGTTTGGACTTAACCAAGCACAATAGGATTGCTTATCAAGTAAATAGGAATTAGCGTTTGTGTGATTTACTTTAGTTATAATAAAACACTTATAATGCGGAAAATAAAAGTAAATGACACATCAAGATTTTGTTAACGAGGAAACCGCAAATGCAGAAAAACCCCGGGACCTTGTCTAGAATTGAATACTCTCAGGATTAAGCCGCTACACAAAATTACACCTAACTTCGTATAGTTGAGACCAAGTAACTAACCCTATAGTTCACTTAGTTCCGTCTGTATTCCCACGCCTCCGACTTGTGAATAAGTCACGTACTTGGAACAATTCCTTTGGTTCGTATTCCAAACAGTAAAGGAACAACAAATCTGTTTGGTATCAACTCTATTCAACCAAGTGATATGAGTCGGACAAAGGCTCTTCTGTTTATCTTAACATAAACTCCTTCGTCGGGTCCTTAGATCTATCTTATGTTCAATCACCTAAAGGTAATCGTTTAAGATTAAGCCAATCAATACCTTTAATCACAAGGAAACGTATTGATGTCGATCTACTCAATTAATCAATCCAATCTACCACAAGAATAAACCGATTATTAATTGGATCCTCTTTTACCGAAACAAGTATTGTGCGCACCAAAGATTATAAAACCCAAGTCAGATCTTCAATATCTTCTTTGTCTTCAAATCTTCTTAAATCTTCAATAAAAACCTGCACACAATCACTTGAATCTCTTGTGATCAACCACGCACAAAACGGAGTCTGTTAACAATGGATTATCACAAGATCGTCTTTAGAACTAACAACAGTATAAAGATCCCTGTCGAAACTGTGAACTAGTTTGACTGATTCTTATATCAGAAGAGAAGATTCTCAATAATAAACAAACTAGGTGCAATCATATTTCAACCACCGTTAGTCAATCAAATCAATCGAAAACAAAGATAGACCGCAATTATCTAGTTTCCCACCAACGGGTCGCGCTAGAGCTTCTCAATCCCAAAGAAGAATTTAAATTGAACGGACATAAGAGATTTCGCCTAATTAGGTTACTCTCCTCTCCGAATAGGTGGCTACACCAGTAACAACAACAAAAGAGTAAATCTGTTATTACGAAGGATTAGTTTGCTAGAAAGGAAAACTTCGTGCATTTATAGACAAGGAAGTTTGGACACCAAGGAATTTCCAAAACCGAAAATATTCTCAAGATATTCATAAAAGCACATATTCGGTTTTCATAATTCCTGGAAATGCTATGTCCAAAAATAACGATCGAAATCTCTCGGAAAATCTAATTAGTAAATGCACATTACTAATTCTGTAATTTCCCTATAAAATGAAATTAATAACCTTAATTAAAAGATTCTTAACTTACTTATGTTTCGATCCTGGGATTCTCTTCCCTTAGCCGTTAAGGAATATCTTTGAACAATTATAGAAATAAACATTCACAGCACGTGTTCAAAGTTTGTCGACATCTTAACTTTATAAGTTCTCTTTCACACTTACAACCTTGAAACCGATTTGCCACACTTCCAAACAATTTTAGAATTGGTTCATCTGACTTTCAAGAACTATGTGATTGATCAAACCAACATTCAATCTCAATCATGGGTTTACGGTTCTACCAAAACAAGTTTCGGTTCTACCTCCATGTGAGTATTGTGCATAGTCACACTAGTTTTCCAAAAGTTCGGTTGACTAGGTACTAGGATCGGTTCCCCATATATATATGGTATCTAACTTATATGTGTTGCACATGTCCATAGGATCGGTTCCCCTTTCTGCTATAAACCTTGCTGCACCCCATACAAGGATCGGCTCCCTTTGATGTACTGCACCCTTTACTAGGATCGGTTCCCTTTACCTTACTAGGATCGGTTCCCTTTCCCTTACAAGGTCAGACATACAAAATACGATCATACCACAGGTGATTACTTAAGATCGGTTTTACTAATAAAAGTTATACCAATACATAAGTCATGCCTTTGTGAACAGTTCTACCAAGAACACAACAAATTGTGAGCGGTTATACTCTATCACACATATTGGTTGTTCATAAGATATGTAATGAATAACAAAACCAATAACACCTGGAAATTTCCTTTTCGTTTCACAAACAAGTTTATGAACTTACTTCCTTAGAACACATGTAAACATTGTTCCCTAGGATGAAATACTCACCTCATACCCATACATAATCACAATAGCATTCGATTATGGCGATGTCTTATCTACAAAGTTTAATGGTTAAGCAATAAACCTCGTATTGTATTCCTTAATACTATGTCTATCTAGAGGTCAAATATGCTTCGGAGTTATGTTTTCAATATGCACGACTTGAAAGATATGTTAGGGAATGAAACAGTTCAAGTCAAATATCACTAACCTCAAGTGGAAGGATGATTGTTGTCGTTGTAGCTCCTTGCTTCTTCACATCTTCAAGTTTTCACAATACTTGTAATGTCTCATATCCTAATACTTTCAAGCTAACCTATACGAAGTTTAACTCTAGTACATAATCAAGCGACTCTTAACATGAGTTTTGATTCACTAAAATATGACAACCAAACTTGACATACCAACGCTTGGTGGGTTCAACCGAGCCATGCTCTAACACATCTGACTTTCAAGAACTATGTGATTGATTAAGAACACTCAATCACAAATCATGGGTTTCACGGTTCTACCAATACAAGTTTCGGTTCTACCTCCATGTGAGTACTTTTCATAGTAACACTAGCTTTCCAACAATTCGGTTTACTAGGTACTAGGATCGGTTCCCCACATACTTATGGTAACTACTCGTATTTGTTGCACATGTTCATAGGATCGGTTCCCCTTTCACTAAAAACTTGTTGCACATGTTCTTAGGATCGGTTCCCACATCTACTAAAAACGTGTTGCACCTCTTACAGGGATCGATTCCCCTCTTTTGATCAGTTGCACCTCTTTATAGGAGCGGTTCCCCTTTGCCTAGAGTTGGTCATACCAATAACACTAAATCGATCATACCATCTCAGGTGATTACTTAAGATCGATTTCACTAATAAAAGTCATACCAATACAAAAGTCAGGCCTTGTAAATAGTTTTACCAAGAACATAAATAAGTCATGAGCGGTTATACTAATCACACATATTGGTAGTTCAAAATATATGCAATGAATAACAATACCAATAATCCTAGTGGTTTCCCTTTCGATTCACGAAACAAGTTTATGAATTTACTTCCTTTAAACTAATGTAAAACATTGTTTCCTATGATGAAATCTTCACCTCATACCCATACATAATCACAATAGCATTCAAACGATTATGTCGATGTCTTATATACGAAGTTCAAAAGATAAGTGTTATACTTCGTATTGTATTCCTTAATACTACGTCTAACTAGAGTGTAATCATTCATGCTTCGCAGTTATGTTTTCAATATGCACGACTTGAAAGATACGTTAGGTAATGAAACAGTTCAAGTCAAATATCACTAACCTCAAGTGGAAGGATGATGTTGTCGTTGTAGCTTCTTACTTCTTCACTTCTTCAAGTCTTCGCAATACTTGTAATGTCTCATATCCTAATACTTTCAAGCTAACCTATACGAAGTTGACTCTAGTACATAATAATCAAGCGACTCTTTAAATGAGTTTTTGGTTCACTAAAATATGAAATCCAAACTTGACATACCAACGCTTGGTGGGTTCAACCGAGCTATGCTCTGACTAATAGACTTACTCTTTGTAAACAAAAGTTCATCCTTTCTTCCAATAATATTTGCATAAAGACATAATAGGCTTAACTTTTGTTTGTCAAAAGTTCATTCAATCTTTAATCAATATTTGCATAAAGACATATGAAAGACTTAACTTTTGACCATGTATGGGACAATCATAGTTCACGGACGCAAACACACATATCCCATAACAAGTTGCAATATATAAAACCATAAAGATTAATACTGCAAAATCATCTTCCAAATAAACTTTAGAATTTAAATAAATAAATCTAGAATTATCCACAAACTATTATCTTCAAAGCGATTTTCAAGTTATTGAAATAATCAATATGACTTTCGTTAAGAGTAAAGATGAACTTGGTTAAAGCGAAAGCTTACTGTTGATGGTGGATTTTCGTTTAAGGTTAAATTTGTAAATAACCGGAAAACTCATGCGCTGACATCTTGTAAAAGATAAAGCCATTTATAAAGTGTTGGATACTCCCTCACTTAATTCACCAAGAATGGAGCATGTAGCAACAATCCCATTCTGTGAATACATGAAATTCCTCCAGGTTGGAGCATGTGGCAACAATCCCTTCCTGTGAATTTCATATCAGCCTTGTATTTCCAGTACTCATTATCCGTGTGGCATGACGGTCGAGTGTTACTCTTCTCTTCACAGTAACACGAACCTCCAAGCACTATAATGAAACCATGTACTGAAATACCCGTGCGGGTGCCGATTCTCGGTGTGTTATACTAGCCCGAGCCCTCTCGGTGTGTTATACTAGCCCGATTGAGCCCCTCTCGGTGTGTTATACTAGCCCGATTGAGCATTCGCACTGACCATATCGGTCCGGATATGATTCGATCGTGATCATCCAACTCCACAAGCATGATTGGATGACCCCAGGATCAATTCCATCACCCCCAAGCGGTATGGAATACACACAGCCGACCCCGCATGGTCGACCATTGGCCTTCGCTTGCCAAGAAATCGTCCATACCAAGCATTATGGACGGAAAAACCCTAAATTAGGGTTTGCGGCATATTACATGTGCCGCAAAACGGTCTCAACCATCCATCTTCGCAGTATAGATGGAGGGTGTAGATGTAGACTCAAAGGGCTCGGAGCATGTCGACACAATCACCATGTGACCGCCTACACACTTGACCAATCGGTCAAAACCAACCATGATTGGTTACAACAAATTCGTCCGCCAAAAAGAGCATGGTCGCACGGCTTTGAAAGCCAAAATTAGGGTTCAAGCCAACACGCGCGTCCATCTTCTCCGGCACGAATGGAGGGTCACAGATTAGATTAAGCAGGTCCGGTTATACCAGCATGACCACCGTGGGCCCATCTACCTCCTCACGCGGTCGGCCAAGGCATATCATGCTTGGTTAACCCCAAAACGCCCACAAACTTGTGTGGTTACACTTCCCAAATGCAAACTAATCTTGACCACTCAACTTCACCGGACGATTTGAGTGGCTTAGATCACGTTTTCATGGGATAATGAGACATGGGCGTGAACACCAGCCTACCACCTACACGCTAGAGTGACCGACCAAGACCGACCAAGGACGGTTGTCTTGGAACATGTGCGGGAATATCACGCGGTTACCAATTCCTTTGCGGTAAGAGATTTCTGCCGCAAACCGATCTCAACCACTCCTCTTTGCCGGTCAAATTGAGTGGCACTGGATCGCGCTTTCATGAGGAAACGAATACAGGCGCCTACACCATCATGCCGTCAACACGCATGTATGGTCGGTCCTCTCCAAAATCCTTCCCATGCTTGGTTTTGACCAAGCTGAAGAGTGATGCTTGCACACCTCTTCAAAAACCCTAGTATTCATTAACGGTCACAGATGAGTGTCTCAAACATCATCTCATCCGTTAAACTTCACTGACTTGGTTATATAACCCTGGTCAGGAGTTATTTGGTTAGTGAGGAGTCATTACCCATCACTTTACCACACCACAATGCGGTACCTGCATAAAATACACACGATACTTCACAAGTATCGACTTTCTGAATAACGCAGTTATTCAATTCAGCATTACATGCTATCTTTCGTGGATCCACGATCCATATTCCAGACATCAATCATGTCACAAACTGGGGGATACATACTGGGGTATTGGTCTGGCGGTTTACAGCGTGCAGCGTGCAACGCGCCATCACAAGAACGTGTTAGGAAGTCATGGACGGTTAGAGATGAACAGGAGAAGTGGGCAAGACTGGTCGACGCACAACTCCACTACTCCATCACTCCACTTCCTCCACTTCCCACGAGAGACGTGAATGAGGCTCAATGACTTGTATAAATAGGTTCTCCGCCCTATTTCAAACAACAACACAAGTTCAGACGACAGAAACCAAGTGTTAATACAAATCGTATTCAAACACCCAGAGCCTGCTTGCATCAACCGCAAGCTTGCTCATCTTTCTGTTACAAGTCATAAGCAAGCCAACACCTTCACAATATCAACACCTTCTTCGCTTCCCTCCCTAAGATCAACCCCATCTCATTCACTTTGTGACCGAACCAAGTCCTGAACGCCCATTTCTTGGTTTAGGCCGGACTTGCACGATTTGATCTCTCGAATCACAAGCACTCACCGCGCAGTGCATTTGTTTAAAGGTTTAAATTCATTCCTCATCCACACCCCAAATTACCAAATTCTGCAGGAGTAGTTTTCACCCATAAACAATTGGCGACCACGGTGGGAGATTAATCTCTCGGTCCGTAAAGTCAATTTCTCCGAAATTCAATTTCGTCAGTTCAAAAGGGTAGATCTTAGAATCAATTCAATCAAAAATTCATTATGGTGGAATTAAGGTCTCGGGTCGAAGAATCAATTACGATGGAGCGGTGTGGATAACAATCCTGTGTTGAAGTACACCGGCCGGTGGAGCTACGGTGGTCAACACATCTCGTGGAGTGTCACTTCTATCACCAACACTAGCGGAGCAGAGACATTCCGATGGGTGTAACGCCTCCCATCACGAGCCGGAGCGGACGCAAATCCCGGCATCTCCTCAAGTGTAACGCCTCCGGTAGTCACCGGAGCAAAGAACTTTCACTCCCCCATCGGGACGAGGAGCCGGAGGCGCAAGAGGAGGACCACCGTCTATTACCATTTCGGACTTGATGGAGAAACATGAAGTTCTTGCCGGGACTCAAACGAGACATGGCCGCAACCCCGAGAAAGAGGTACTCACTTTCCTCAAGACCTTGATCAACGATTACCGCAGGATTCATGTCGATCTTTGGAGACAACAAGAGATGCCTTCAATTCACCCGAGCAAGCGTTTCCACTCGGACCCACATGAGTGAGGGAGTTCGTGCTTGCTCCCGAATGCTCGAGAGAAAGGGACCACCACCCAACTTCATCACACGTGAGGATGCGGAACGACTCCTCCAGAGCCGAAGCAAAGGAAATCGACCGATGCGCACCAACACCAACCTCCATACCCTCAAGATATGCGGCGAATCCCTCTTCCAAGAGGTTACACCTCTCCCCAGTTCTCCCTCTACGACGGAACTGGTAATGCTCGTGAACACATTTCTCGATTCTTGGAAGCCTTGGGGGAACATGAATACAATCATGTTTTACGCCTAAAAGAATTCTCAAAATCACTTACGGGGAGGGCATACACCTGGTACAATAACATTGCGCCTAACAAAGATATCCAATTGGAGCGAGATGGTCGGTGCTTTCTACATGAAGTATTTCTTCGTATCTGAACAAATCACGTTTTCGGACACAGGAATAATTCTCCGGTGGAACAATGAGCATCCCAACGACTTCGTTAAAAGATTCAGGACCCAAGCACTTTGGATTGTCACGACCCAAATGTCACCGAACGACAATTGGTGGAATCATGCATCAATGGGATGATACCCATATACCGCGCCTGTTAGAGAATGCGGGCTTTCAAACGTTCTCACGAACTCCACGAAGCCGCAAAACGCTCAAAGAAACAACTGCACCGGCGCTGCTAGAAAGAACCCGAGTTGTTCGGAGTGAAGATTCCGTGAAAGTCGAGGAAGCGGGCGTCTCACGAACAAGCAATACAACACCGGTCCTTCGTAAGCGTGGTGGGCGGAGGAGAGAAAAGGAAAGCTTCAGAGCCACAAACAAAGCGAACATTCCCGGCACACAAGACTTCGTCTTGAAAAGGAACAGACAAAACTCCTGCACAAAACACTAAAGACACAGGTTTTCCTTTTCCCATGAATGAAGTGATAGAGCTCTTGGAAGCGTGGGTCCAAGACGACGCCGTAAAGCTACCCCTATCGACGTCCTCCGACCGAGGAAGAAATGGAAGATCCCGGATATTGTTGCTACCACAGTTCGTCCATCATCCAACCAAAGATTGTAACAGTTGAAACAAATATTCGGGAAAAGGTAGAGACTGGCGAGCTCCGGCTTGGAAACGAAGGTGTTCACGAGACCCTCTACCTATCAGGAACTGCATGATTTCTGGGGATTCTGTTCGCAAGACCGTGCAATCTATGATGGAGCACATATGTGAAATCTTGTACTTCTCCAAGGGACAGCGTCAAGACATATTTGCAGCCCTCAACCACGTTGTGTCGGGTAGACGTCTCTGATCCAGCGAAGATCAGAAACCCGCTTTCTGAAGGACACGAGCATTGGAAACTCGGGACTTCTAACCTGTCACTCGTTTGAGAAACGTTGAGTTCGACAACGTGTTAATCGATACGGCTTCGAATTTAACATCATTACTGTCAAGACCTTGAGAGCGGCAAAGATTTCTAAGCGAGAAGCTACTCGTCACCCAACCGCGATTGAAGATTCGGCAGGAGAGCGCAGAGATACATATGGATACATCGATCTTGAAGTCAAATTGGGTGATGCCTCGACGCAAGCAAAGTTCTACATAGTCAAAAATCATCCCAACTACGACATGATCCTAGGGAGCTCTTGGATGCATGATAACAAAGCCATACTGGAAGTCTGTCCTCTACCGGTTTCGACACCTAAAGAATCTCAACACGCCTTCTGGATCTCTGACTGGTATCCGTTTTGCACCAAAGAACTTGCCAATATAACACAACTTCCCGGAGAAAGCCTGTCGGCATACATTAAAAGGTTCCGATCTCAAGTAAGTCTCATCACGCAACCTTCCTTACAACCTACCGCCCTTCATTCTGACAAGTCCTGGGGACTAACTCCAACCAACGGACCAACCTCGACTAAGAGATGTGAATGGGAAGCCGGCCCTTTCAAACGTTTTATCAAGAGTGTAGAGGCTGTCTTGGTCAAAGGCGATGAGAAGAATGTCCAAGTATCTGCACGTCCAAACCCGTTTGGAATTGGAGACCTGGTGACGAAGATGACTGCGTTCAATGTTGGGAGCATGACGGTGAAGATGACCACTCCACCCGGCTCACCCACCGAGAGAAGATGAACCATACACTGGTAGCGAGATGTTATCCTAGGCGCTCTGCCAAACTCATCAACGCCGATAAACTAGAGGGCATAACAGTTCACTCACGATGGCTCAAACCTTACCGAACTTAAGATCTTTGTGCTACCACTTTCCAAAGATCCTCCACACCTTAAAACGTTGTGCTCTATTTTTCCAGCGTGTTTCCTTTTATAGTTTCATGTCATATTTGTAATTCCTCCGTAAAATGATTGCAATACTTGCATTCATAGTTAGGGTTTCAATTTTCAATTTTCAATTGAAGCATTATTTTCATCTGAGAACCTCTTTACTCCTAAAAACGTAAAGTCCTGAGTCAGCCTAAATCAACCTCTTCGGAGCAAGAAAGGAAACCCTAAGCAAACATCTCACGGGAAGAAGGAAACAGAACGTGTGCGGAAAATGATTTGAGCCATCTGCCCAGCAAAGCCAGGAAGATATTGCATCACAGGTCCGTGGATATTCCATTATAGTATAACTTCTTTTATCACTAAGGATTACATGTGAAGGCGCTCCTTGCGCCTGAGAAGGTTCGGTTGCAGTCTTGGCAAAGGATTGTAAAGGAAAACTTTATTCAAATAATCAGAGGGAAGAAAAAACCTTGAACTCAGCCGCCACTGAGTACAAGGAAGATGTTCGAGCATGTAGAATATACTTGGAAAGAAAAACAAAATAAAAGAGGTTTTAATCATCAAGAGGGCCGGCCTCGCCAACACCACCGTTGGTTTCTTCTCCATCACCTGTCGATGCACCTCCTCCGATCTCCCTCAACTTCTACATCGGGCATCCCCGGCGGCAGCAGCAGCAGCCGCACTCCATCCCAACATCTTCAGTAGGGAGCATCAAAGGGCATAGCAACACCGGGGCCACGCAAATTGCCTTCGAATGTTCAGGTTCGTCTGTATCAGAATCAAGGATTATCACGCCGTCCTGGATCGGGTAATCACACTTGTCTTCATTCAGTGGTCGTTTATGCTCGACTCTCCGCCTCTTCAACCGCGCTGCAAATCTCTCCGCCCTTGCGCTTACTAGCGTCTGCAACGTTTCCTCGCGCCTCCACCGTTCCTCCATGTCAATTGCAGCTTAAAGTGCACAAATACGACCTCTGACAATGCGAAGATGTGAGATAGGCATCCCCTGTATAGCGCGGCCGACTTCGCGAAGTGGGAGATCGATCTTAGCCATTACTTCTTCGTGTGCATGGCTCTCGGGCTTGTCAACTTCAAAACTTCTTTGCGGGAAGCAACGAGAATGATTGTCCACCGCTTCCATGGCAAACTACAAAGGAGAGGAGGTCATGCACACGCACAAAAAAAAAAAAAATCAAGTCAATTGACCGGTTAATCGGAAAATCGGAGCGTGCACGAGATACCTGGATATAGAAAAAACGACCACGTTGAGATGATTCTTTATAATCTCACAAGTCGACAGAATCCCAGAAGGAAGAGAAGTCTCTACTTACCACCTATGAAGGCTACTAATTCGGGATAACAATCAACGAGGCTTATCAAATATACCTGAGGAAAGCCGTGTATAACTAAGGAAGTACACCTGAAGGAGCGGCCGAGCTCATACATGTACAAGAGGAACCAAAGCGACTCACCGTATCAAGTCCTGCTTCCTTCGCATCCTTAATCAAGACCGACCGGTTCGGAAACGCCTGACAATGTGAAACTATCCGGTAAATATGTATTCACTCTAGCTTGGTCATTTCTGTATGTCACCATCTCATGCCTACCACACAATAGTGTAACCATTATGTGCTAGGCAGGGGACTTAATGTTGATGGTGGATTTTCGTTTAAGGTTAAATTTGTAAATAACCAAAAAATCATGCGCTGACATCTTGTAAAAGATAAAGCCATTTATAAAGTGTTGGATACTCCCTCACTTAATTCACCAAGAATGGAGCATGTAGCAACAATCCCATTCTGTGAATACATGAAATTCCTCCAGGTTGGAGCATGTGGCAACAATCCCTT
Organism: Papaver armeniacum; assembly: GCA_023531295.1. Lineage (NCBI taxonomy): Eukaryota > Viridiplantae > Streptophyta > Magnoliopsida > Ranunculales > Papaveraceae > Papaver > Papaver armeniacum. The sequence goes on along the minus strand of JAJJWW010014692.1, from coordinate 19,211 downwards.
CCTGTGAATTTCATATCAGCCTTGTATTTCCTGTACTCATTATCAGTGTGGCATGACGACTGAGTGTTACTCTTACAGAGTAACACGAACCTCCAAGCACTATAATGAAACCATGTACGAAATACCCGTACAGGCTGATTCTCGGTGTGTTATACTAGCCCGAGCCCTCTCGGTGTGTTATACTAGCCCGATTGAGCCCCTCTCGGTGTGTTATACTAGCCCGATTGAGCATTCAACACGACCATATCGGTCGGATATGATACGATCGCAGATCATCCAACTCCACAAGCATGATTGGATGACCCCAGATCAATTCCATCACCCCCAAGCAGGTATGGAATACACACAGCCGACCCCCGCATGGTCGACCATTGGCCTTCGCTTGCCAAGAAATCGTCCATACCAAGCATTATGGACGGAAAAACCCTAAATTAGGGTTTGCGGCATATTACATGTGCCGCAAAACGGTCTCAACCATCCATCTTCGCAGGTATAGATGGAGGGTGTAGATGTAGACTCAAAGGGCTCGGAGCATGTCGACACAATCACCATGTGACCGCCTACACACTTGACCAATCGGTCAAAACCAACCATGATTGGTTACAACAAATTCGTCCGCCTAAAAGAGCATGGTCGCACGGCTTTGAAAGCCAAAATTAGGGTTCAAGCCATCACGCGCGTCCATCTTCTCCGGCACGAATGGAGGGTCACAGATTAGATTAAGCAGGTCCGGTTATACCAGCATGACCACCGTGGGCCCATCTACCTCCTCACGCGGTCGGCCAAGGCATATCATGCTTGGTTAACCCCAAAACGCCCGTCAAACTTGTGTGGTTACACCTCCCAGATGCAAACTAATCTTGACCACTCAACTTCACCGGACGAATTGAGTGGCTTAGATCACGTTTTCATGGGACGGTGAGACATGGGCGTGAACACCAGCCTACCACCTACACGCTAGAGTGACCGACCAAGACCGACCAAGGACGGTTGTCTTGGAACATGTGCGGGAATGTCACGTGGTTACCAATTCCTTTGCGGTAAGAGATTTCTACCAAAACCGATCTCAACCACTCCTCTTTGCCGGTCAAATTGAGTGGCACGGATCGCGCTTTCATGAGGGAACGGAATACGGGCGCCTACACCATCATGCCATCAACACGCATGTATGGTCGGTCCTCTCAAAATCCTTCCCATGCTTGGTTTTGACCAAGGTGAAGAGTGATGCTTGCACACCTCTTCAAAAACCCTAGTATTCATTAACGGTCACGAGATGAGTGTCTCAAACATCATCTCATCCGTTAAACTTCACCGACTTGGTTATATAACCACAGTCGGGAGTTATTTGGTTAGTGAGGAGTCATTACCCATCACTTTACCACACCGCAATGCGGTACACATAAAATACACACGATACTTCACAAGTATCGACTTTACTGAATAACGCATTATTCAATTCAACATTACATGCTATCTTTCGTGGATCCACGATCCATATTCCAGACATCAATCATGTCACAAACTGGGGGATACATACTTGGGGTATTGGTCTGGCGGTTTACGGCGTGCGGCGTGCAACGCGCCATCACAAGAACGTGTTAGGAAGTCATGGACGGTTAGAGATGAACAGGGAGAAGTGGGCAAGGCCGGGTCGACCTTTGCTCCACTACTCCATCACTCCACTTCCTCCACTTCCCACGAGAGACGTGAATGAGGCTCAATGACTTGTATAAATAGGTTCTCCGCCCTATTTCAAACAACAACACAAGTTCGGGCAGAGACAAAAAACCAAGTGTTAATACAAATCGTATTCAAACACCCGAGCACTGCTTGCATCAACCGCAAGCCTGCTCATCTTTCTGTAACAAGTCATAAGCAAGCCAACACCTTCACAATATCAACACCTTCTTCGCTTCCCTCCCTAAGATCAACCCCATCTCATTCACTTTGTGACCGAAACAAGTCTGGAACGGCCATTTCTTGGTTTAGGCCGGACTTGCACAGATTGATCTCTCGAATCACAAGCACTCACCGCGCAGTGCATTTGTTTAAAGGTTTAAATTCATTCCTCATCCACACCCCAAATTACCAAATTCTGCAGGAGTAGTTTTCACCCATAAACAATTGGCGACCACAGTGGGAGATTAATCTCTCGGTCCGTAAAGTCAATTTCTCCGAAATTCAATTTCGTCAGTTCAAAAGGGTAGATCTTAGAATCAATTCAATCAAAAATTCATTATGGTGGAATTAAGGTGCGGGTCGACAATCAATTCTGATGGAGCCGGTGTGGATAACAATCCTGGTGTTGAAGTACCTGTCAGTGGAGCTACCGTGGTCAACACATCTCGTGGAGTTGTCACTTCTATCACCAACACTAGCGGAGCAGGAGACATTCCAGTAGGTGTAACGCCTCCCATCACCAGAGCCAGAGCAGCCGCAAATCCCGGCATCTCCTCAAGTGTAACGCCTCCAGTAATCACCAGAGCAGCAACTTTCACTCCCCCATCAGGACGAGGAGCCGGAGGCGCAAGAGGAGGACCACCGTCTATTACCATTTCAGACTTGATGGAGAAACAGGAAGTTCTTGCCAGGACTCAAACAGACATGGCCGCAACCCAGAAAGAGGTACTCACTTTCCTCAAGACCTTGACTGAACGATTACCGCAGGATTCATGTCGATCTTTGGAGACAACAAGAGATGCCTTCAATCCACCCGGAGCAAGCGTTTCCACTCGGACCCACATGAGTGAGGGAGTTCGTGCTTGCTCCGAATGCTCGAGAGAAAGGGACCAGCCACCCAACTTCATCACACGTGAGGATCTGAACGACTCCTCCCGAGCCGAAGCAAAGGAAATCGGCGGCGATGCGCACCAACACCAACCTCCATACCCTCAAGATATGCAGCGAATCCCTCTTCCAAGAGGTTACACCTCTCCCCAGTTCTCCCTCTACGACGGAACTGGTAATGCTCGTGAACACATTTCTCGATTCTTGGAAGCCTTGGGGGAACATGAATACAATCATGTTTTACGCCTAAAAGAATTCTCAAAATCACTTACGGGGAGGGCATACACCTGGTACAATAACATTGCGCCTAACAGCATATCCAATTGGAGCGAGATGGTCAGTGCTTTCTACATGAAGTATTTCTTCGTATCTGAACAAATCACGTTTTCAGACCTGGGAATAATTCTCCAGCGGAACAATGAGCATCCCAACGACTTCGTTAAAAGATTCAGGACCCAAGCACTGGATTGTCACGACCCAAATGTCACCGAACGACAATTGGTGGAATCATGCATCAATGGGATGATACCCATATACCGCGCCCTGTTAGAGAATCTGGGCTTTCAAACGTTCTCTGAACTCCACGAAGCTGCAAAACGCTCAGCAACAATTGCACCGGCGCTGCTAGAAAGAACCAGAGTTGTTCGGAGTGAAGATTCCCGTGAAAGTCGAGGAAGCAGGCGTCTCACGAACAAGCAATACAACACCGGTCCTTCTGTAAGCGTGGTGGGCGGAGGAGAGAAAAGGAAAGCTTCAAAGTGATGAGCCACAAACAAAGCGAACATTCCCGGCACACAAGACTTCGTCTTGAAAAGGAACAGACAAAACTCCTGCACAAAACACTAAAGACACGGGTTTTCCTTTTCCCATGAATGAAGTGATAGAGCTCTTGGAAGCGTGGGTCCAAGACGACGCCGTAAAGCTACCCCCTATCAGACGTCCTCCGACCGAGGAAGAAATGGAAGATCCCAGATATTGTTGCTACCACAGGTTCGTCCATCATCCAACCAAAGATTGTAACAGGTTGAAACAAATATTCAGGGAAAAGGTAGAGACTGGCGAGCTCCATCTTGGAAACGAAGGTGTTCACTAGACCCTCTACCTATCGGGAACCGCATGATTTACGGGGATTCTGTTCAAAGACCGTGCAATCTATGATGGAGCACATATGTGAAATCTTGTACTTCTCCAAGGGACGAGCGTCAAGACATATTTGCAGCCCTCAACCACGTTGTGTCGGGTAGACGTCGCATCCAAAGCAGCAGTCCAGGAACCCCAGTCTTTCCTGAAGGACACGAGCATTGGAAACTGGGGACTTCTAACTGTCACTCGTTTGAGAAACGTTGAGTTCGACAACGTGTTAATCGATACGGCTTCCGAATTTAACATCATTACTGTCAAGACCTTGAGAGCGGCAAAGATTTCTAAGCAGGAAGCTACTCGTCACCCAACTGCGATTGAAGATTCGGCGGGAGAGCGCGAGAGATACATATGGATACATCGATCTTGAAGTCAAATTGGGTGATGCCTCGACGCAAGCAAAGTTCTACATAGTCAAAAATCATCCCAACTACGACATGATCCTAGGGAGCTCTTGGATGCATGATAACAAAGCCATACTGGAAGTCTGTCCTCTACCGGTTTCGACACCTGAAAGAATCTCCAACACGCCTTCTGGATCTCCTGACTGTCTGCTGCTGCTTTTGACAACTTCCCAATATGACACAACTTCCCGGGGAAAGCCTGTCGGCATACATTAAAAGGTTCCGATCTCAAGTAAGTCTCATCACGCAACCTTCCTTACAACCTACCGCCCTTCATTCTGACAAGTCCTGGGGACTGACTCCAACCAACGGACCAACCTCGACTAAGAGATGTGAATGGGAAGCCGGCCCTTTCAAACGTTTTATCAAGAGTGTAGAGGCTGTCTTGGTCAAAGGCGATGAGAAGAATGTCCAAGTATCTGCACGTCCAAACCCGTTTGGAATTGGAGACCTGGTGACGAAGATGACTGCGTTCAATGTTGGGAGCATGACGGTGAAGATGACCACTCCACCCGGCTCACCCACCGAGAGAGAAGATGAACCATACATAGTAGCGAGATGTTATCCTAGGCGCTCTGCAAACTCATCAACGCTGATAAACTAGAGGGCATAACAGTTCACTCACGATGGCTCAAACCTTACCGAACTTAAGATCTTTGTGCTACCACTTTCCGATCCTCCACACCTTAAAAACGTTGTGCTCTATTTTTCCAGCGTGTTTCCTTTTATAGTTTCATGTCATATTTGTAATTCCTCCGAGAAAATGATTGCAATACTTGCATTCATAGTTAGGGTTTCAATTTTCAATTTTCAATTGAAGCATTATTTTCATCGAGAACCTCTTTACTCCTAAAACGTAAAGTCACGAGTCGGCCTAAATCAACCTCTTTGGAGCAAGAAAGGAAACCTAAGCAAACATCTCACGGGAAGAAGGAAACGAGCGTGTGCGGAAAATGATTTGAGCCATCTGCCCATCAAAGCCAGGAAGATATTGCATCACAGGTCCGTGGATATTCCATTATAGTATAACTTCTTTTATCACTAAGGATTACATGTGAAGGCGCTCCTTGCGCCTGAGAAGGTTCGGTTGCGATCTTGGCAAAGGATTGTAAAGGAAAACTTTATTCAAATAATCGGAGGAAGAAAAAAACCTTGAACTCAGCCACCACCGAGTACAAGGAAGATGTTCGAGTATGTAGAATATACTTGGAAAGAAAAACAAAATAAAAGAGGTTTTAATCATCAAGAGGGCCGGCCTCGCCAACACCACCGTTGGTTTCTTCTCCATCACCTGTCGATGCACCTCCCTCCGGATCTCCCTCAACTTCTACATCGGGCATCCCCAGCAGCGGCGAGCAGCACTCCATCCCAACATCTTCAGTAGGAGCATCAAAGGGCATAGCAACACCGGGGGCCACGCAAATTGCCTTCGAATGTTCGGGTTCGTCATATCGAAATCAAGGATTATCACGCCGTCTGGATCGGGTAATCACACTTGTCTTCATTCGGTGGTCGTTTATGCTCGACTCTCCGCTCTTCAACCGCAAGCTGCAAATCTCTCCGCCCTTGCGCTTACTAGCGTCTGCAACGTTTCCTCGCGCCTCCACCGTTCCTCCATGTCAATTGCAGCTGAAAGTGCACAAATACGACCTCGACAATGCGAAGATGTGAGATAGGCATCCCACCGTATAGCGCGGCCGACTTCGCGAAGTGGGAGATCGATCTTAGCCATTACTTCTTCGTGTGCATGGCTCTCGGGCTTGTCAACTTCAAAACTTCTTTACGGGAAGCAACAGAATGATTGTCCACCACTTCCATGGCAAACTACAAAGGAGAGGAGGTCATGCACACGCACAAAAAAAAAAATCAAGTCAATTGACCGAGTTAATCGAAAATCGGAGCGTGCACGAGATACCGGGATATAGAATAAACGACCACGTTGAGATGATTCTTTATAATCTCACAAGTCGACGAGAATCCCGAAGGAAGAGAAGTCTCTACTTACCACCTATGAAGGCTACTAATTCGGGATAACAATCAACGAGGCTTATCAAATATACCGAGGAAAGCCGTGTATAACTAAGGAAGTACACACAAGGAGCGGCCGAGCTCATACATGTACAAGAGGAACCAAAGCGACTCACCGTATCAAGTCCTGCTTCCTTCACATCCTTAATCAAGACCGACCGGTTCCAGGAAACGCGACAATGTGAAACTATCCAGGTAAATATGTATTCACTCTAGCTTGGTCATTTACGTATGTCACCATCTCATGCCTACCACACAATAGTGTAACCATTATGTGCTAGGCGGGGGACTTAATGTTGATGGTGGATTTTCGTTTAAGGTTAAATTTGTAAATAACCGGAAAACTCATGCGATGACATCTTGTAAAAGATAAAGCCATTTATAAAGTGTTGGATACTCCCTCACTTAATTCACCAAGAATGGAGCATGTAGCAACAATCCCATTCTGCAGAATACATGAAATTCCTCCCGAGGTTGGAGCATGTGGCAACAATCCCTTCTGTGAATTTCATATCGGCCTTGTATTTCCGGTACTCATTATCGGTGTGGCATGACGGTAGTGTTACTCTTCTGAGTAACACGAACCTCAAGCACTATAATGAAACCATGTACTGAAAAATACCCGTACGGCCGATTCTCGGTGTGTTATACTGGCCCGAGCCCTCTCGGTGTGTTATACTAGCCCGATTGAGCCCCTCTCGGTGTGTTATACTAGCCTGATTGAGCATTCGGCACCGACCATATCGGTCGGATATGATCGATCGCGATCATCCAACTCCACAAGCATGATTGGATGACCCCGGATCAATTCCATCACCCCCAAGCGGTATGGAATACACACGGCCGACCCGCATGGTCGACCATTGGCCTTCGCTTGCCAAGAAATCGTCCATACCAAGCATTATGGACGGAAAAACCCTAAATTAGGGTTTTGCGGCATATTACATGTGCCGCAAAAGCGGTCTCAACCATCCATCTTCGCAGGTATAGATGGAGGGTGTAGATGTAGACTCAAAGGGCTCGGAGCATGTCGACACAATCACCATGTGACCGCCTACACACTTGACCAATCGGTCAAAACCAACCATGATTGGTTACAACAAATTCGTCCGCTTTAAAAGAGCATGGTCGCACGGCTTTGAAAGCCAAAATTAGGGTTCAAGCCATCACGCGCGTCCATCTTCTCCGGCACGAATGGAGGGTCACAGATTAGATTAAGCGAGTCCGGTTATACCCGGCATGACCACCGTGGGCCCATCTACCTCCTCACGCGGTCGGCCAAGGCATATCATGCTTGGTTAACCCCAAAACGCCCGTCAAACTTGTGTGGTTACACTTCCCAGGATGCAAACTAATCTTGACCACTCAACTTCACCGGACCGAATTGAGTGGCTTAGATCACGTTTTCATGGGACGGTGAGACATGGGCGTGAACACCAGCCTACCACCTACACGCTAGAGTGACCGACCAAGACCGACCAAGGACGGTTGTCTTGGAACATGTGCGGGAATGTCACGTGGTTACCAATTCCTTTGCGGTAAGAGATTTCTACCGCAAACCGATCTCAACCACTCCTCTTTCTTAGGTCAAATTGAGTGGCACAGATCGCTTTCATGAGGGAACGGAATACGGGCGCCTACACCATCATGCCGTCAACACGCATGTATGGTCGGTCCTCTCAAAATCCTTCCCATGCTTGGTTTTGACCAAGGCTGAAGAGTGATGCTTGCACACCTCTTCAAAAACCCTAGTATTCATTAACGGTCACGGATGAGTGTCTCAAACATCATCTCATCCGTTAAACTTCACCCGACTTGGTTATATAACCCTGGTCAGGAGTTATTTGGTTAGTGAGGAGTCATTACCCATCACTTTACCACACCGCAATGCGGTACACATAAAATACACACGATACTTCACAAGTATCGACTTTCTGAATAACGCAGTTATTCAATTCAGCATTACATGCTATCTTTCGTGGATCCACGATCCATATTCCAGACATCAATCATGTCACAAACTGGGGGGATACATACTGGGGTATTGGTCTGGCGGTTTACAGCGTGCAGCGTGCAACGCGCCATCACAAGAACGTGTTAGGAAGTCATGGACGGTTAGAGATGAACAGGAGAAGTGGGCAAGACGGGTCGACGCACAACTCCACTACTCCATCACTCCACTTCCTCCACTTCCCACGAGAGACGTGAATGAGGCTCAATGACTTGTATAAATAGGTTCTCCGCCCTATTTCAAACAACAACACAAGTTCAGACGAGACAGAAAAACCAAGTGTTAATACAAATCGTATTCAAACACCCGAGCAGCTTGCATCAACCGCAAGCCTGCTCATCTTTCTGTTACAAGTCATAAGCAAGCCAACACCTTCACAATATCAACACCTTCTTCGCTTCCCTCCCTAAGATCAACCCCATCTCATTCACTTTGTGACCGAAACAAGTCTGGAACGGCCATTTCTTGGTTTAGGCCGGACTTGCACGAGATTGATCTCTCGAATCACAAGCACTCACCGCGGCAGTGCATTTGTTTAAAGGTTTAAATTCATTCCTCATCCACACCCCAAATTACCAAATTCTGCAGGAGTAGTTTTCACCCATAAACAATTGGCGACCACAGTGGGAGATTAATCTCTCGGTCCGTAAAGTCAATTTCTCCGAAATTCAATTTCGTCAGTTCAAAAGGGTAGATCTTAGAATCAATTCAATCAAAAATTCATTATGGTGGAATTAAGTTCTGGGTTTTCGTGCTAGGCAGGGGACTTACTGTTGATGGTGGATTTTCGTTTAAGGTTAAATTTGTAAATAACCGGAAAACTCATGCGCTGACATCTTGTAAAAGATAAAGCCATTTATAAAGTGTTGGATACTCCCTCACTTAATTCACCAAGAATGGAGCATGTAGCAACAATCCCATTCACGTGAATACATGAAATTCCTCCAGGTTGGAGCATGTGGCAACAATCCCTTCTGTGAATTTCATATCAGGCCTTGTATTTCCGGTACTCATTATCGGTGTGGCATGACGGCGAGTGTTACTCTTACGAGAGTAACACGAACCTCAAGCACTATAATGAAACCATGTACGAAATACCCGTACGGGTGATTCTCGGTGTGTTATACTAGCCCGAGCCCTCTCGGTGTGTTATACTAGCCCGATTGATCCCCTCTCGGTGTGTTAGACTAGCCCGATTGAGCATTCGGCCTTGACCATATCGGTCGGATATGATCGATCGCAGTCATCCAACTCCACAAGCATGATTGGATGACCCCGGATCAATTCCATCACCCCCAAGCGGTATGGAATACACACGGCCGACCCGCATGGTCGACCATTGGCCTTCGCTTGCCAAGAAATCGTCCATACCAAGCATTATGGACGGAAAAACCTAAATTAGGGTTTTGCGGCATATTACATGTGCCGCAAAACGGTCTCAACCATCCATCTTCGCAGGTATAGATGGAGGGTCTAGATGTAGACTCAAAGGGCCCGGAGCATGTCGACACAATCACCATGTGACCGCCTACATACTTGACCAATCGGTCAAAACCAACCATGATTGGTTACAACAAATTCGTCCGCCTAAAAGAGCATGGTCGCACGGCTTTGAAAGCCAAAATTAGGGTTCAAGCCATCACGCGCGTCCATCTTCTCCGGCACGAATGGAGGGTCACAGATTAGATTAAGCAGGTCCGGTTATACCAGAAAAGGGGTTTATTGCCACTCTATTTTGCCACACATCTATAAATAATGTGGAAATAAGGTGGTTTTAGCCTCACTCCATAATAGGTGTGGCATTAAGCAAGATTTTTTGCCACATTTGTGAGTAGATGAGGCAAAAGATAAGTTTTTGCCTCATGTTATTTGATGGTGTCGCAATAGTTCAGGTTCTTGCCACATAAGTGATGATAAAAATATTTATTAATTTTTTTTTTCTTTTTTTTGGAAAACCAATTTCCCTCTACACAACCATAATTAATAACTGATATCCATCATATCCGCCCACACCCCCAGTCTTTCCGTATCTTCTCGGATAAAAAATTTCCAGTTTTCTCTCAGACTCTCACAACCCTAAAAAACGACCCCTTCCTCTCAAAATACCTCTGAAACATTCATCACCTTCTTCCCAGTTAAATAAAGTCTCGTCCCTCTGAAGGCCTTAATTTCTTCCTTCGAACATCAAAAGGTATAAGCCCTAATTTACTACTTCTAACGTAGGACTGCTATTTCCCCACGAGAGATCTACATAACACCTCTAGTTGATTTGGGGGTTTTTGTTTTCAAGAATCTCCATAGACTTATAGCAGGTAATTTTTCACCTCTGGCTCTCTCCATCTTCTTTGAAATTGCAATTCCAGTATGGTTTTTGTTTTTAATTTGGGTTTTTATGTTCTTGATTTTTTTTTAGGGTTTCTTTGATGCAATTGAAGAAGAGTAAGTTCTAAATCTCTATAGAGTTTGGTTTATTCTGTTTTGGTGTGGTTTAGTGATCGACCACTGAGGAGATTTCTGTTTCCGTACACATCATGATTAGTTCGAAGGGGCTCCAGAAATTCTTGCCTCACAATTCGGTATCAATTCTTTTCTGTAGTGTTCTTGAAAATTGTTTTTTGAATTATGGTTTTGTATCTTGTTTGACATCCAATTGAGAACATGATTTACTCTGGTTATGTATAAAGCAATGGTTGGGAAATTTACTTTGACTTGATTGTGTTTAGATGAGTCAATTTAAATTTCTTTTGGTTGTGCTATGTCTGATATTTTCTGGTGTATGCTTGTTATTGTAGCACTAAAATCAGATTTTGATTGTCCGGAGATTTCTCTGATTCATTAAAATTCTAGAGTGGTTAGTTGATCTTTATGAAAAGATTGAGAGTAAATTGTTTGCATTGTATGATATGATTCAAGTTAGTTGTTTGGCTTTGACATCCATGTATGAATCTTGTCAATAGTAGGGAGACAAACCTGGTTCCTTGTTTGCCATTCATGGGATATTTGTTTCTTATAAGAATAGTGTTTTATACGGTGAATACTTGTTGCACGTACCCTTTATTATTATTTGATTCGGAACTAGCTTTAAATGCAATTTACGGTACTTATATTGGTCATGTGAATTGATACTTACATAAGTTGGTCTTTACAGCCACTTTTCATTTTGTAGCTTTGAAGTGGTTCAAGGTTTAATATTTGATCTTAGGGTTGATAATGTTATCATATTTGTCTGTGTATATCAAGTAAAGAGGAGTTAGTTAAGGGAAGATGAACCTCAAAAGATCAACAGTTATCTACTGTACTGTATTTAGGCATTTCTTTCTGCTTGCTTGTTATTCAAGTTTAATTATTTGGTCTTGGATTTGATTGTTTAGGGTTGAGGTTTTTATCATATTTGTCCGTGTATATCAAGTAAAGAGGAGCCCTCTAGGCATTTCTTTCTATCTGCATGTTTAACACCAACTGCCTTAGCTGCACATTGCAAACCTTGGCAAGAATAGAGTACCGTAGTCTATTAGACATTGGCTAGTGCCATCTTTCTTCTTTAAAGTTTTCAGAATTTCTTCGTATGCAATTTTTCATATGAGTTCTGCTTTCAATTACCATAGATCATTGTATGTGATGAAATTTGTACAGGCCAAAGATATTGGAGGGAACCCACCAACTGATAGTGTTGTGTGTGTTAAAACCGATGTGATTAAAGACAGTAGAAAATCTTTAGACCCAATATTACAAGGCTACGTAGTATCTATTCTAATGGACTTAAAGTATCACTAGTAAATTTTATGAACATTTTACTCATATGAGATCTGATCCTTTAACATAAAAGTTTTCTGATATATATAGGTTCAAATGAGGGAACCATCTGGATTAGATGAGGATGGGAACCGACAACCTATCAGTGATGAAGTCTTTGTAAATGTCGTACCTACATGCTTCAGTTCTGAGGGAAAAGAAAATTTTGAAAGACAAACGAAAGAGCGAGAGGAAGATTCTGTTAGGCGGATGAGGGAAGGAGATGGGGAACAACATTGCATACATAGCCAGTAACTATTGCACCTTGGAAGCAACCTTACAGACCTTTGGAGCAGCTCAATAGATCTGTGGAGAAGCCTTACAGATACGAGGAGCAACTTGTTAGACCTGGGGAGCAGCTGTAGAGATCACAAACTAATTGTATATCTTCCTTGATCTTGAATTCGAGCTTGCATCGAAATGCTTAAGGTATGCATAAAAATCTAATTATCTGTCTTATTTAGAGCTGCACGCGTAGATTGTAATATTGACGAAATCAAACACCACATAGCTACTGTTGTTCAACATATATGACTTATAGTCCAACAGTTATGCAAGGAAGCAGTCTTTAAGCTGCTTCAATAGTGGGCAGAAAGACAATAGCTTCTTGAAACATTTATTTATTAAATAAGCAGAACCTACAGAAAAGTTGGTAAACTAGTATAGTAAATAATGCTCTCTCCAAACTTCTCAAATCTCCCATGCCTTTAACAATACAACGTTAATCTATTGTTTGGAAAAAATAGAAGATCTGTGTTCGGAACCTCGTAGAATTAGAACATTGTCTTAATTAACACGTAAAATGTCGGTATGTTAGTATGATACTTATCTGCATGTTTGTATGATATTTCTGGTACAACTCAAGCTTCTATTGCACTTGAGAATATTCTGTCATTTCTTGATTTCTTTTTCCTTGGTGGTGTTTGTTTTTATTTGTTCAGGGTAGGGGAATATATAGCTGGGATGGATTCAGCATGGAGTATATCTAATTTGAAGCATAAAGTTTATTTACTTATGAGTGGCCCAGTTAATGTTAAAAGTCGAAAATTGTGTAAATTAATCTGTTTTTTTTTCTTATGTAAAGTTTGATTCAGCACCCTACTTTGTAACATACACTTATTTTGTAATTATATATTCATGATTTCTGTCCAATTTAATTTTTAGTTACGAAATGCTTTTATAAAACTTTGTGTGCTATCTACAAATTTGATTAGAGTGATCCCTAAAATTTGTTTTCTAAGAAATATAATTAAAAGAACGAATATTTTTTGCGTCACTCTATTGCCGCACCAGTTTGGTGTGGCAAGAGATTTTTCAAATAAAATAAATAAATAATTAAATAAAAATTACTTTTTTGCCTCATGTTATTGCCTCACCATTTGGTGTGGCAAAAGAACTAGCTATTGCTACAATGTATTTAAGGTGTGTCAATAACTTTTTGCCACCCAGGTTATTGCCACAGGTGTGGCAAAAAAAAATTATGTGGCAAAGGTTTTGCTACATGAAACATGGGTTCTTGCCACATGAGTGAGGTGTTGCAATACCCTAGTTTTCTTGTAGTGCACCGTGGGCCCATCTACCTCCTCACGCGGTCGGCCAAGGCATATCATGCTTGGTTAACCCCAAAACGCCCGTCAAACTTGTGTGGTTACACCTCCCGGATGCAAACTAATCTTGACCACTCAACTTCACCCGGACGGGTTGAGTGGCTTAGATCACGTTTTCATGGGACGGTGAGACATGGGCGTGAACACCAGCCTACCACCTACATGCTAGAGTGACCGACCAAGACCGACCAAGGACGGTTGTCTTGGAACGTGTGCGGGAATGTCACGTGGTTACCAATTCCTTTGCGGTAAGAGATTTCTACCGCAAACCGATCTCAACCACTCCTCTTTGCCGGTCAAATTGAGTGGCCCAGATCGCGCTTTCATGAGGGAACGGAATACAGGCGCCTACACCATCATGCCGTCAACACGCATGTATGGTCGGTCCTCTCCAAATCCTTCCCATGCTTGGTTTTGACCAAGGCTGAAGAGTGATGCTTGCACACCTCTTCAAAAACCCTAGTATTCATTAACGGTCACGGATGAGTGTCTCAAACATCATCTCATCCGTTAAACTTCACCACTTGGTTATATAACCACAGTCAGGAGTTATTTGGTTAGTGAGGAGTCATTACCCATCACTTTACCACACCGCAATGCTGCGGTACACATAAAATACACACGATACTTCACAAGTATCGACTTTACGAATAACGCAGTTATTCAATTCAGCATTACATGCTATCTTTCGTGGATCCACGATCCATATTCCAGGACATCAATCATGTCACAAACTGGGGGATATATCTTTGGGGTATTGGTCTCGGCGGTTTACGAGCGTGCGGCGTGCAACGCGCCATCACAAGAACGTGTTAGGAAGTCATGGACGGTTAGAGATGAACAGGGAGAAGTGGGCAAGACCGGTCGACGCACAACTCCACTACTCCATCACTCCACTTCCTCCACTTCCCACGAGAGACGTGAATGAGGCTCAATGACTTGTATAAATAGGTTCTCCGCCCTATTTCAAACAACAACACAAGTTCGAGGCGAGACAGAAAAACCAAGTGTTAATACAAATCGTATTCAAACACCCAGGCACGCTTGCATCAACCGCAAGCCTGCTCATCTTTCTGTTTACAAGTCATAAGCAAGCCAACACCTTCACAATCTCAACACCTTCTTCGCTTCCCTCCCTAAGATCAACCCCATCTCCTTCACTTTGTGACCAGAAACAAGTCTGGAACGGCCATTTCTTGGTTTAGGCCGGACTTGCACTGATTGATCTCTCGAATCTACAAGCACTCACCGCACAAAGTGCATTTGTTTAAAGGTTTAAATTCATTCCTCATCCACACCCCAAATTACAAATTCTGCAGGAGTAGTTTTCACCCATAAACACTTACCAACACATATTTCGAAATAGATAAGTGAGTTAAACTCATTTCGAAATAGCAAATGTGTATAGTTGAAGTCTATATAGAAATACGACTTTTATCTCAAAATAGGAGATAGAATAGATAGACTTTTGAGTGATAGATAAGTTCAAGTCTCCACATACCTTTTGTTGATGAAGTTCCACAAGTTCCCTTGAGTAGTTGTTCGTCTTCATTAGATGAACGCCGTGGAGTCTAAATCTCAACTACACTTTCTACCATAATCCAAGACTTAGCTATAAGTAGACTAGAAATCAAGACTTATAGTTTTGGCAACTAAACTTGATAAACAAGCTTGAGATAGCAACACTCGCGAGTTCGACCAGCAATGCTCTAACAAGTAATACAAGACTTGACTTGTTTTTATTTATATATCATAAGCTTTCAAGTCGAATATGATTGAAAATATAACATGCGAAGTTATATATATATATATATATAACTCTAGTATAATAGACGTGATCATCATATTGTGATCAAAGTGTCGAGGAACAATATATCAATACTGATAAGTGGTTTATATTGGTCTATTAATTGATGAAGTATAATACTTATCATATTCTGATCAAACTAGAATTGAATTGTTATTATAGTTTTCGATTATTGATCTAATTGACTAATGGTTGTTAACTCTTGATTGCACCTAGTTTGATTATTCTTGAGAGCCTTCTCTTCTGACATAAGGTCACTCAAACAAGATAAAGGGATTAACGTTGACTTGTGATCATCCATTGTTAACAGACTCTGTTCTGTGTGTGCGATCATAAGTAAGGAATCAAGTTTGTTATTGTGCAGGTACAGAAGACTATTGAAGATTGAAGACAAGAAGATTTTTCTTATATTGGTTTTGTATCTTCGTTATTTGCTTCGTGTACAAACTTGATCGGCTGGGATCCAACTAGATCTAGTCTATATTTTGATAGACTTATTATTGACTAGCCATATTTAGATCGACAAGCTATCATTTGGTGGTACTCTTCAGTATCCGAATCTGGTAGTTCTGTTTGACTCGATCTGGTTAACATGTTTAATCCAGATATTGTAAAGGAGTTTAATTGATTTTAAACAGAAAATCCTTTGTCACACTCAACATACATATCTCTAATTGATTTCCTAAGATAGGAAAGTGGTTACCAAACATATTAATCCTTTACTGTTTGGAAGACGATCGAAAGGGATAAGTGCTTAAAGTCTTCAGAGAGGCTGAAGCAACTTAAGTTACTGGACTCCATCTTATAATTCACGTGTGTTGGAAAAATTGGTTTTAGGTACAGGGATACTTAGGAAACTAGGTAACTAGGGGTAGTTTACTTGGTTTCAACTATACGAAGTTGGTAGTGTCTTTGTACATCGTCTTAATTCTGAGAGTATTCAAAACTGAACTAGGTCTCGGGGTTTTTCTGTATTTGTGGTTTCCTCGCTAACAAAATCTTGTTGTTTCATTTACTTTACATCCGCATTATAATTATTGTTTAGTTAAAAAATAAATTACACTTGTACGTTAACCAGGCACTTGATATTGATCATACAGTTAAATCGGTCTTGTACCGTAACTATTATCATGTGGTTATCTTTTGTTTTGTATTGTCTCAACTTCTTTGTCCATAGAAAATCACACAAGTTATCAGACTTATAGGTTTATATCGAAAAGATTGTAGTGTACTTCGTACCCTGGTCATTTCAAAACTTCATTAGTTAGCCTGTGTTTCCTACTTAGCGTCAAAATCCCAGCAACAATTTTTATTGGTAACTCATATTTACTAATAGATCCTTGTGTTAAACATGCCAAGCACCAGCAAGTGGTGATTGGTGGTTATTTATTAAAAAAATTAGAGGGTACTGGCCGAAGGAGCTCTTTACACATCTAGCATATGATGCTTATGTGGTTAGACACGGTGTAATTGATGGGGCAGTAATTGGAGAACCAAGTTCACCAATGGGAAATGGATATTTTCCTGCAAAATATCATGATCTAACAAAGTCAGGTTACATAAGAAAAATGAAGGTCTTTACTGATAAAGGAGACTCGGTTTGATTTTGCTAAAACACCAAAAAACAAGATACGACAAAGGATTTTTATAACCTTGACTATTACTCGTACATTTAAAAGGAGGAAGTGTGGAATCATATAATGTATGGACTATGGAGGTTTAGGCAGATCCAAGTGTCCTTAACTATCAAGATTATTGTTGACTTTAGTTAGAAATCCTGGTTAATTTATTGCATGTACGAATAAATCAAGGCGAGAATATAATATTCTTTTGTCGCATTCTATTTAAATAAAATAAAATCGCCAATTTGAAGAAAAAAATTTACACCTTTATTATCAAGTTGGAGGCGTAGTTGTGTCAATCCAATAGGGAAAGAGATAAAAGAATGATTGGGATTTTTTTCGCTAAATGATTTTAACCAACACAAGTTGAATCTCAGACAACTAGAGATAGTCTTCAATTCAAACTAATGTGAATGGATAAGTTGATACTCCCTCCGTTTCTATAAAATAGGCTAGTTTCCTTATTTTCATTATGTACAATAAAAATATTTTCCACGAAATGATAAGTTCAATAATACCACTCTCATTCTACACTTAGTCAAGTGTTAATGGATTTTTGTAAAGGGGTAGGATCCGTTGACATGGTTATAATGACATAATCTTGACATTTTAGCGCCATTTTCTCTACCAAACCCAACGAGCAATGAATTCGAGGCTAATTTTTTGATAACATGTTCTTATTATAAGTCTCTACACTCCCACCAAAGATGAGATCATTCCGAGATGTATAAGACCACCATCTACCATTTTGAATATCAACCGTTGAAGATTAACGGTTGAAATTAAAATATGTGGATGGTGAAGTTTCGTATTTCGGAATTCTCTCAGTTTTAGTAGGAATGTAGAGTTTTATACGAGGAACATGTTGCCAGAATATTAGCTTTAAATTCATTGTTGGTTGGGTTTGGTAGAAAAAATGATAACCATGTCAACGGATTATGTCATTATAACCATGTCAACGGATCCTTCCCCTTTTGTAAAAGGACAGAGTTAGGTTGAACTATTTTAAACCATTTTTCTTCTTATAGTAAGCAATAACACTATCTTTTATACACCTCGATCAATAATTCCTCTTAAAATTTTAATTCAATTGTATTTTGGTATATGAGTGAAGATTCTCCCAATTACAAGTTCCCTATCTTCATATGAATGAGCGGAATAATGGCAAATTGTTCAAATGGGTTGTGTACCATACACTTAGTTAAAAAAATGTTTCTTGATATACCTAGGACATGGATTCTATATGAACCAATGAATCGTAACAAGTCCTTAATACTAGTAATGACTTCTTTTTTCATTACTTCATCATTTCCATATCCCTCTCGTTTGTTCTCTGTGACTCATCAAATGGAAGGATCTGTCCAATAACACCACCCATTGGTAAATAACGCAAGATTTCTTCGTGAATCTCTGATATTTAAATATGGAACATCATCACAATGAATTAGTCAACTTCGGCCAAAAGACTACTAGGAGGATCTCGAAATAGGACATTATCTAATGGGTTACCCATTTCCTAGGGTTAAGGTGTTAGCTATTATGAGCCTACTTAGATCATAATTAATTGATTATCTTTCGTCGACCAACCTTCGCCATACGAGAGAACACTTTGGGGTCCCATACGAACAACTCCAACAATAAAAGGTATAAAGATTGAATCTTCTATCCCATTTGTGTTAGAGAACTTACAGAGGAAATCGAGTTTCAAATTTCCAGATCCCGAACGATTATATATCTAAAGGGCATAGGCTGCACATAAAATCATTCCAAATACTGCTAATGTGGATACTAAGCTATACTTGATTTAGAACGTGAAAGAATCTCACGATTTAGATGTGGGAAAGAAAATTGCATTACCTGTAGTTGCAGGAAATCCTACACTACACCCCTCACAAGAATCCACACAACTATGCCATTGAAGATGAACAATTATGATTTTTTATTGATTAATTCCTTGAATGTTTACAAGATAAAATAGAAATGAGCTCAAGAAATTACAAATCCAAAGCCAAG
>JAJJWW010014691.1:0-194133 GCA_023531295.1 Papaver armeniacum | reverse complement strand
CGTGATTTATCGCCTCCGCTTCACCCCAAACTCTCCGTATGACTTGGATATCTCCTCCGGCCTCTCGTACAACCTTTATATAGCCAACGAGATGATGTTATTTCCTTTCTTTTATTTTCTTTTTTTCTTTGTCTGCCAAGTTAAGTTAATACCTTCTTTAACTTCACGTACGTGTCATGGGATCTCAAAACTTCCTCTAAACTCGATACATATTATTCAGATAAGAATATATTCCCTCTTTTATCTCGGAATTCCCAAATATTCTTCCAAACCCGGATAATATTCGCACCCTTGAACTCCACACTCTGTTTCTTCTAACACGATCATGCTAGCCCAACTCGTTGATTTAAAGGCCTCGTACTAGACCTGTTAATCCAAAACGAGTCCAACCCAATGAATTCGCAGCGTTTGAATCTCATTAAACACATCCCAAATTCGAACCCTAAACTCTCGTCCTCGCTGGAAATATTTTCCCGCCAAATTGCATCTTTTGAAATGTTGAAGAAGGGATGCCCCCTAACCATAGTAGAGGTGCGAATAGTACATGCACTGGGGTTACCCCTTAGTAATTTGGGTACCCCTTATCCATTTTCGGGTTCCCTTTAGCAATTCTTCTGAGGTGTAATTATGACTTTTCTGGGGAGTCTCCAGCATACTTCCGGGGTGCCCGTAGTGCGTCTTACGGGTGCCTTTAGTAATTTTCTCCCACGAGCGCAAAAACCACTTTTCGAGCCAAATTCGCCGCAAAAGCTTATTTCTCCAAAAACATACAAAGACATAAAATACCAAAATAAGCGCAAAATCGAGTACTAACATTACAGAGAATTGAGACTAATATAGACACATAAATGCGTCTATCACTCCTTAAAAGTGTTATACTTTGATGCAAAATAGTCCAAGAGGACTTGGGAAGCACAAAGCTCTATGCCTAAATTAGGCATTTTAAGAAAAGTTGGTTTTGCAATTTTGTTACAAGCCAAACCTAGGTTGGGTGGAAATCTAACAGACTGTGACATGGGCATGATGTTGGGTTTGTCTAAGTTGTTCACATGTGTGAGCTCAAGAGTAACAGTATCACTCACAACAATATCTCCCAAATCATCTTCAAGTGCTTGTGACATGCTCATGTTCATAAAACATTTCTACAAGCCCTAGTCCATAATCATCATCTTCGAGTTTCATGCATAGGAGATCACAAGAAACTTCACATTGTGACCTAGAGCTGAGAATTAGACAAATCATGTTCACTTGCATAAAACAGTTCATCAATCTCCATGTCATAATCATCATTACTCAAAATTTCATTCTCATGCATAAGATAATTGGTGCCAAAACTCTCAACATTCCCCAAGTCACAACCAGGTGGTATAGCATGTTCATTTTCAGGTGAACAATTGCACTGGACTCCAATTCAAGAAGACAAGTATGAATATTAGAAGAAGCATCATTCATAGGGTTCACGTAAGAGAAACTTAATGTCTCCGAACCTAAAGATTCCACTACATTTTCAAAGTACACATGCTCTTCATATTCATCATCATGATAGGTGTAGAATACACCGTATTTACTATCTAGAGTTTATGCTTTCTTTGCTATTTTTCGTGTGAATTATGTATCTTATGTTTGCTTTTGAGTTTTATAGGTGCAATGGAGTCACACGGAGGAAAAGAAGAAGAAATTATCCAAATTGAGCCAAAGCGCGAAATTGTCATCTCACAGGCGAGCAAGAACGGAAATATGGAGCTAACGGCGAAAGCTTGAAGTCAATCCGACTGCGTCTGAGAAAGTTACGAGCGAAACCTATGGATGAGCTTGTCGATACATGAAACCGACAGGCCATGTTTGAGCTAGTCGGCCCTTAACGAAGGAACAGGGGTGCCTAGAGTCATGTCTGGGTAACCCCTTATCTACTGTGTTCGAGTGGGATTAGCCACTTTTGTTCCTACACCCTAGATCGAAATCAGGGTTCGATTCTTCTCAATCATTATTTCCACCGGTCGAAACGAGAGAGAGAGCTATGGTCAGCTGAATCGAAATTGATGAGGCTCGGGGAGAGTGAGATCGATGGAGAGATCGAGAAGGTGATGTGTTAACTCGTGAGCTCTTGTTTCCATGGCAGAAATCGAGATATAGAGAAGATGGGTTTTGGGTTGAAGAACAAGAATCGATGCTGCTGCTTTTGAGATCAATGGGAGAACAGAGAATTGATGTTCTTGAGTAAACTAGAGATGGGTTTGAGTCGATTGAGACTACAGCCAAAGCGAGTTGTCAGCTGGTGGTGTTGTCGATTTGAAAAATCGATGCAAGTGTGGATGATTTGTGGTTGTGTTGATTGTCGAGTGAGGTGGAGCAGCGATTGAGTTTGAGTCGCGATTGTTGTTAGATTGAACTCAGGGCGATGAAATGGAGATGGTATGCAGCCAGGAACGGAATTGGATCTCAGATTTGAACTCAGATTGAGTTCTGATGTGTGTTGGTTCGACTGAGTAATTAGGATGTGTGGCTGCTGGTGGTTCTGTCAGTGAGGCGACAATTTGAAGCAACAGACTGAGGTGTTGATTTGCAGAGATGTTGGTTGAACACTATACAGATGGTGATTTGCAGGGGCTGCTGCTGGTCTGAGCTTAATCTTGTTTTGAGCTCTCTGAATTGAATTCTGGTGTTGGTGTTGATGTGGGAGAAGGTCGTTATGAGAGTCATGGAGATAAACGCAATGAAGCAGTTGGCCGATGTCTGTGTCACCAGTCTGGATGGAGATGGCTCAAGACGAGGGTGTATGGCATCGAGATAGGGCTAGACCTAGATTCTACGATCCAAGACCAGAGCCGAGATAGTTGGGGCCTGTGGTTGATCCGTTGGAGTTATGGGACCTGTAATGGCAGAGGCTCATGGAATTGCAGACTAGGCCCGAGCGGGGGAATGATCTTTGAGATGAAGTGGGTATGGCGAGAGATGATTAACTCTTTGGAATGTGGCAATGGAGGAGCTGAAACTGCAGCAGACCGAAAATAGTGGGTTGAGGTTCATTGTTGCGGGTTTGAGTTCGAGGATGGAGGTGAGTGAAATGTGTTGCATTCTCGTGGCAATGGTCCCAGTGGAGTTGTGAGACTTCAGTGGCTGCAAATCGAGGTTGGCTAGGCAGGCCAAGATGTCTTTCCCGGAGGTTGAACAAGAGAATAGAAAAGCTGTGGCGATTATGGCAAGGGAATGTGATTACGGGCCTTGCATTTGGCCTCGTGATGATGCACCGAGCCGGATCGAGTTGGTTTGATGTCTTTGGTATTATTGCAAGGAAAGATGTGCACATGGAGAGGATGCCGTTATTGTTGGTTCACCGGATAAAACCTAGTTTTGCAGAAACCAAATAGAAGTGCAAAGGTTGGATTGTGAGCCGACCTTGATGCAGCCCCGAGGATGAGCCCGAGTGTTTTGGTTGTGTTACGGGAAATAAGGAGCAAGTGATGAATCTAATGCAATTGGCTTGATGGTACAGGTAGAAGTGATTGATTGAATGGGTCCGGTGGCATTACGGGGTTACAATGGTTCTCGTCTGGAGCTGGTTTTATTCAATGGCCGGGCCCGTAGTGGTGCGAATGGAACAACAGGGCACATTGCACCTGAATTGATCTGGTGGCCTGAAGGAATGAAATGGAAAAGCTATGAGTTGCTGCCATGGAAGTTACAAGGCTGTTGATTTAGTATTGGCTGCCTGGTGGTGGATTGCAAATGGTAGCCGTTATTGGGTCTGTTGCTGCTAATGAACTCTCAGGGCTTAGAGGAAGCGAGAGATGGTGATTGAGTCAGCAGGGGAACTGATGCAGCGTACACAGCCGCAAGGAGTAATTGGAATTCTGGTGTCAAGTTGGTAGAGTTGAGAGTCGGCAGAAATGGAGTTGCAGCTGTGATGGGCACATGGCCATCATGGTCTGGGTATGTTACCATCTTTGTGCATTACAGCTTAGGCATATGCAACAGCTTGGCCTGTCCAAGTTAAGTCAGCCAGAACAGCTGACTCACATCTGAGTCAGTGCCTGACTCACCCTGACACACTCTGACTCGGTTTGACTCAGTCCAACCGAGCTGACCCGACGGTCCAACCGAGTTGACCTGACCCGCCGACCGTTTTGACCCGTTGACCCGGTGACCGGGCGGACTTTGCCGGTCACCGGAGCCGATTCCCGGCGACTTTCCGGCCGATTTCCGGCCATAATACCAGGATTCCTGCGACCGTTTTTAGGCGTATTTTCTACACGGGTTTCTCTTCCTTGTGGGCTCGGTGGACTTACATCTAATGGACTTTGAAGACAAAACCTAGTTTTGGAAGGAGAGAAAGGCTATAAAAAGAGGAATTCTACAACTTTTGGAAATTATCTTATCTCATATCTTTTCCTTGAACTTTGCGAGCCGTTTTGGGTTACACAACTAGGGTTTGCTTTTGTTCATCTTCTTCTTTATTCCTTTGATATTTTTGTGATGAACTCCATAGCTATGAGTAGCTAAATTCTCTTTTATTGGTTAAGGATGTAGTCAGGTTTCTAAAACTTGTGTTTGCTTTATGTATTAGTTTTCTCTCTTGTTTATCGTTCAATTCTGCGGTTTCTATGATCACATGATTGAAGTATTGTGATAGGATTATGGTGTTTGATTAGTTAAGTGGCCAATTAATTGAACTTGCATCTTAGTCCATAGCTATTTTAGGGTTTTTCATCAAGCGATAACCTTGAATACAAGTAGCATGATATGTTTACGGTTTGTAGTGATACACTCTCGTAATCATATGTAGAGTTTGACCATTGTCCGAATTGTCTTGCGCAACGCATGACAATTGCATTGATTAGCCTATTTCTAAACTTAATGCTCCTAGGAATTGAACTTGATTAGCGCAAGGCGTTAGGTTATTCTTTAGGTAGAATTCACATACGCAGCCCTAATGTGTGTGTTGATGAACTTGAGAAATTAATAGATTATCTTGCTTTCTTGATTCTCTAGGCTTTTGATAACACAAGAGATTAAATCGTAATTCTATTCATATATGCAAACACATGTCTAAGATTGAAGATGAATTCCTTGACCAATATCTCTCTCCATTGATTATTCTCTACAATTTATTTTGCTTTTAATTACTTTTACTTGCTTAGATACAACAAACATACACCGGGTTTTTCTAGAAACTGAAAGTTTATAACAACCAACGCCTCTCTGTGGATACGAACTCTTCCTTACCTTGTGCTTCATTTAAATTTAGTGCGTAAGAAAGTGAAATTATATTTGTCGGCTGACAATCGATCAATAGTCGCCGCCGGCCACCTGAGATTCTTCTCCGTTGACAGAATATTCCGTCAGTCCATCGTTAACGGTCAAATAGGTCAAGCCGTCAGTCAATTGGGTCAAGAAATCACTGAGTCAGAACCGAGTCAGCTAGCTAACTCGGCTGATCGTCTTGCATCGCCTCGAGTACTTCACGCCCGATGGCCATGCCTTCCCCGTCTCAGTAACTTCTCTTCTCGGCCAAGATGGTCATTAGCTAACCAAATCGCACTTAGATCATTCTTCATCTCACCGCTTTCAAACCAAATCATTATCAAGCCAACAAGCCCATTCATTCCATTGCAGGTGTAATACGGGAGCTTCATACCCTGCAACTTCCTTAGCTAACAGTTGATACATCCACCAATGCCGCAACTGCAATGCACAAAACTCAAACCAACTGAGCCAATACCCTTCAATTTACACACTCCAGCTATAGCACTAACACCAACTCTACCCACTGCAACCCTTCATGTCTCACTCGGGCAAAGTAGCCTTCTTGTTCTAGTTCCAAGGCCTCCTACCCATTCACCACTACCTTGTGCAACACAAGCCATAAGTCAGAGTCGCTCTTGAACCAACATCTAACCATCAATTCCATCTGGTTCACAAGCCATCTTCCACCACAAGTCCTACCAGTTTCATCATTTAGCAGCTCATTCTTCTTCTCGATTCACAAATCCCATTTATCCCATCACCAGCTCGAAATTCAACCACAAAACAATCCCAGATCCGTATCAACCATAGATTCATCAATTCATCAAAACCCATTCTCCAATTCGATTATAGCCACACAATCTTTCGATTCTCGTCTGCATCTACTTGAGCTTCACAACAACGGCACTCATCTCGTTGTTCTTCATCGCTTTTTCGAACAATAGCAGAACCATTCTCGCCTAACACCGATTTCAATCCTCTTCTCGATCTGCTCTAACTCAAGAACAATCTCCTCATTACTCGAACCCATTTCTCACCACCAACAAAACCCTTTTAATCTCTTCCTCTTTTCGATTCCATACCCCTATCTCTCGTATCTCCAATTTAGTTCTCGATCTCCTCTTGGTTTTTAATCAGCAGCTCTCAGTCTCCATCGATTCTACGGTCTCAGATTCGAATCCCCACCATCATCAACATCTCACTCAACCATTACATGTCAACAGCGCCACCTTCAATTCCATTAACAACGCCATCATTTCTCGCCGAGCACCACCGATCCCTTGATTGAATAAACCCTAACTCTTCTACGCTTCATCGTCATCTCTTGATTTCTTCTCCCGAGCTTCAAGAATCTCATTTTCACAACAAATTGCTTGTCCTGGTTTTGTTTCTCGTGTAGAAATGATTGAATGAGTAAATGAGTGCGAGAAAGAAACTCGATTAGGGTTGTATAATGGATGGGGAGGATTCAGACACCCCAAAGATTTGAGATAAGGGTTACCTGTTGATAAGGACCACCTCACTTATTAGATAAGGGATACCCCGGGATAATTACACCCTCGATAAATGATAAGGGGTACCCTGATGACAACCCCCCCTTAGCCTTGACTGGGCCTGGCTTTAGTACTCCTCCAAATTGGGTTGCCCCTTAACCTCAACTGGGCTCCATATATCAATCGACTGTAATGAAATTTTTGCCCTTTTGGCTCAAATTGGGTGATTTCTTCTTCTTTTCCACCGTGCGACTCCAAAGTAGCTATAAAACTCAAAACAAGCGTAAAATAAATAATTTACAAGAAAAATAACAAAGAAAGCATAAACAATAGATAGTAAATAGGATGTATTCTACACCCTATCACCAAGGCGTCGAGGTACACGGTTGAGCCAAGAGTGCCTGGGGCATTTGAAGTGTCTCGGCCATTCTTGGCAAGTCTTGGCACATGCTGTACTCGGCCCGAAGAAAACTCCACTTAGGGTGCAGTCTCGTAACCATAAGCCCTATAGGTATAAGGGATAAGCGGTCTTAACAACAACCAGTTGTTGTTAAGACCGGATGGGAGGAGCTAGTCTTGTATGGCCGATGTACGCCTCCTTGAAGGGGCAACCAGGGAGATGATAAGGGCGGCACCCTCCATTAGGGAGCTGATAAGTGTCTTAAGACGCAAATGTCATGAGACTCTATTTTCGCAAGAAAATTTAGGCTTGTCATATTTGTGCGATGATCCTGAAGAGGCAATAATACTAACACGAGGGTAAGACGAGATCAATGGGTCTTTACATGAAAGTGTAAAGACGTCCTGCGATTTCGTCGCAAGACGGCAATGTCATGGGGCTTTAAGTTCGTGAGAATTTTTAGGCCTGTCATATTGTCGCAACAAAAACATCCTGCAGAGGCAACAATACTAAAGAAATGATAAGACAAGATCAATGGGTTTTTACATGAAAGTGTAAAGACGTCCTGCGATTTTTTCGCAATGAGGGGTGGCAAAATAAGACCTTTAACTAGGAAGGCAAAATAAGACCACACAAAAATGAGTAAGCAAATAAGCTTGCGAAAATAATTATATGTAAACAAATAAGTTTGCGAGTATATACATGAAAATGAGTCTGGGACAGCGAGAATAACAAAGAAGTATATTTCAGAATCTCTCAGGAGTGTTATTCAGAATCTCTCAGCTGTAATATTTATAATCTCTCAAGAGTGTTATTCAGAATCTCTCAGCAATATTATTCGGAATCTCTCAAGAGTGCTATTCAGAATCTCTCAGCAATATTATTCGGAATCTCTCAAGAGTGCTATTCAGAATCTCTCAGCAATATTATTCGGAATCTCTCAAGAGTGTTATTTAGAATTTCTCACAATATTACTCGGAATCTCTCAAGAGTGTTATTTAGAATCTCTCAGCAATATTATTTAGAATCTCTCAAAGGTATTCTTAATTTCGCAGAGGTATTCATAATTTCGCAGAGGTATTCTTAATTTCGCAAAAGTGTTCATAATTTCGCAGAATAAGTCAGAATTTCTCAGAATGTGATTATTTTGCCAAATGTGGTTATTTCGCATAATTATTTCGCAAAATTATAAGCAACTTGAAGAGATTATACTATCGCATGAGCACAAAACATGAGACAGAGGCAAGATAAGAATAAAGAAATAATTCTCTCATTCAACATTTCCTCAAGGATTCTGCCTTCATAGATAAAGAACAGAGGAAACTATGGATTACCAAGAAAATATTTTATGTTCTTTATCTTCTCGGCAAGAATCATTTCCAAAATGGACAAGAATTCTCACCAAAAATGAAGTAATAATTTCGCATGAATAGAGGCAATACTTATTACATCAAGGATGGATACTTCTTATACTTCTTCAAGGATACTTCATACTTCGTATACTTCGGGATGATACTTCTAAATTACTTCTCAAAGTTTCGGAACTTCGCAAAAGAGTAGAGGCAAGTACGTACTTTTCAAGTCCAGTATTCTTTCGCGAAGTTCCTTCATCAACAAAGATCAAAGATTACTACAACAACAAATTTTTCCTTAAAGATCGCTCTTCAAGCAATATTCAAGGAAAAATAGGCAAGATGTAGGATCCAAATATCGCACAACACATTTTATTAGTGTGCGAGATTTAATTATTTTCTTAGCTTGAGAGAATGTAGCAGAGCTTGAGAGAATGTAGCAGAGCTTGAGAGAATGTAGCAGAGCTTGAGAGAATGTAGTAGAACTTGAGAGAATATGAGCTGTATGTGAGCTGTCATCCACTATGTAAACACCTATATAAAGAGAAAGGCAGGAGAGAGAAAAGGGGGATACATTTTTGTTAAGAGAGAGATATTTTTAGAAACGGATTTATTTTCTTTATCATCTTCTTCCCCCAAATAATTAGATCTAGAGCTCTACAAAATATCCATTAATGGAGATTGTAAATGTAATATTAATGTAACCTCAATAATCATAGTGAAGAACCATGGATGTAGATCACATTGATCGAACCATGTAAAAAATCTTTGTGTCCATTTTATAATTTTAGCACTTTAATCTTTATTTGGATTATGAAATAGATTTAGATCTAGAAATTATTATCAAGATATGATGAGGGGTGTGTTGTGGGATTTCCTGCAACTACATCAAATATGGGATGAATAAGAGCGTGTTATTTGTCTTCATATAACAGATTTACGCATATATTGATTGACCATATTGCAAAAAAGAATTGCTCTTTATGTGCAGAAAGAAACAAGAAAGATAAAAATTGTATTCAAAGACTCAAGAAATTCGCAGGCAAAAGAATACACCCGAAGATGGGAGATTGAAAAAATGATTGTACAAGTATTACAAAAGAAGAAAAAGGAAAATAAAATTATTTTTCATTTGATCCTTCCCCTTCATTAAGATCCTTCAATTTCTTCATCTTCATTAGATTTCTCTTCTTCTTCACTAGCATCACTATCAGAAATATCCAGAGAAGGCATATTTTGGGGAACTCCATCAAGAAGGAAAGGGTACTTAGACTGAGGGATGTTATTGTCATCGCAGACCATCTCAATAGTTTGATTGCGAAAAAGGATAGCATCATTCTTAAAATTCTCAATAGCGATTTATAAAAAGGATAGCATCATTCTTAAAATTCGATCTTCTTCTTGGTTCTTCAGTCTAGAATATTTCTCATCCCGAGAAGAAAGATTTTTTGCAAGTTGTTCTTTCTCAGATTCGAGTTCTTCAATTCTTTTTCGGAACCTTGCTTCAGCTTCTGCGAACATATCACATTGAATCAGCAACTTGATGACAATTTTATGCAAACAATTAAATAAATAAGAATAATTAACAACCTTCTCAGTCAGAAACCATATCTCTAACCAAGGCCGTATGCTCACCAAGACTAATGTTAACACCTAAATTATTTCTGGCATCATCTAGAACCTTCGCAGCCCAAGCAAATTCATCATCATTGTTTATGAGAAGAAGGGAACGAATTTGATTCTCTCTTTCGCTAAGAATAGCATTTTGACGTATGGATTCATCCCGTTCAATTTGAACTTCAAGAAGAGTCTTTTGGAATTTCGCTAATGCTTGAGCACCTTGACTAGAAATGCGATCTTTATCATCTATGAGATCACTAATTTTCTTCCTTAAAATACTAATTTTCTCTTTAGAACTAAGATACAGACATTTAAGTTGCTAAGCTTAAGCTAGATCTATGATCAAGTTCTAAGAGGCGAAATCTGGATTGAAGTTCATTTAGAGGAAGAGATTTAATTTTGTTATTTGAAAAATTATCCAAAGAATTGTTTAGATGAGCAAGAAGAGCATCATCATCCATAGGTTCAGGAAATGAATGAAGAAGAATGGCTTCCTCAGAAAGGTTATAAACGTCTGCGAAAATGATAAGTCAGATGAAGGAAGATAACAAGAAAACAAAACAAAGGAAAAGGGAAAAAGTTTCATACCATAAAGTCATTGGTTGGAGCTTTGAAGGCTAGAAATCTTATTCTTCCGAGTAGCAGAGTCGCTTCTAATTGCTTGTTCTTCTCGCGAAGAATGGCGCCTTCCGCTTCAATTCTCCATTTCTCTTGCGAAGAGCAGTAGCTTCAATTCCCAATTCGTCGTTTTTCTTGCGAAACTGAAGATTCTTTTTTTCAAGAATACTGCGCCTCTTTTCAAGATATGAGGCAACATCAAAGGAAGCTCTCCCGGACTACAAAAGAAAACAAAGAAATTAAAAAGATATAATTTAAAATCAAAATTATGAAAAAATAAGAGAATGAGAATATACCAAGACACTAAGTGAATTTAAGAAGCTAGGAGTCACTGATCTGGAGACTCCATGAAGAGAACTATCACTCTCAAGAAAGGTGAATCGCAAATACTCGCGAGAGCCTTGCATGTATTAGAAAGGCGATCGTCACCCATCCCTTGCATAGAATCAAAAAAGATGCTAGACAATTGTGCCATGGAAGATCCAAATGGAGAATTTGAAGAAGGGATATCCACATCATCATATTCCTCTTCTCCAGAATTTTCACCTGACTGAGGATTCGAAGGAGAGGGGAGGTGAAGTTTTCGCTTCTTCAAAGGCGGAACAACAGACTTGTCCTTGCGAAGAGGATTTTTATTTTTACCTTTAGCTTTCGCAGCCTCAGGGTTTTCTTCTTCTCCAACAACTTCAACACCAACCTTCGCACACAAATGAAGATAAGAAACAGAGGCAAAAATATTGTTAAAAAAATATATATAAAGTGTTTCTTACTTCATCCATGATGGAGCTAAGAGCAGCTAAAGTGCTAACCTTCCCGGTCCGATTGTAGCTCAATTTTAACTTTTCAATCTAAAAATTTTCACGAGAATCAAAGGATAAGTGAATAAGCAACCAATGAACGATTACGAATTACGCGAAGTTGGAAGACATACCTCTTTATTCTTCTCGGGCCAATTGAATACCCAGGGTCGATAAGTAGCGAAGTTCGCAGGAGGTACATTCGAGCCTGCGATATAAGGCCCCTTTAACACCAATGGAAAAACACACCATCTATCGTATTTAGAGTGACGCGGGACGTTGTTTTACCAGAATGCCAGTCAATGTCTTGCATAATAAGCTTATCGTCAGCAACGACATCCTTTCTTTTCAGACGAACACCCCAGCGAGTGTTATCCCTCCTCATAGGAATGAATTCACAATTCTCGTAGAAACTCTCAACTGTGTATCTTTCAGCGAGTATCGCCAATTCCTTAAATTATGGGTCCCTAACTTCTGTTGGGTAAAGAGACCCCTTGCCAGCGCCACGATTGGCGAATTCAAGTATTAAACGGATGCAATCCCCGCTTAATTGATAAACAGCTCTCGAGAAGTTCGCATGAGCAAGAATTCCATAGAATAATGGAAGGTTAGGGTTATAAAGAGGAATGGGAAGACCAACGAGAATTTGACCAAGCGAAATTGTGATTTCATGATCATCATAATGATGATCAGTAAACAACTTGGCAGAAAGAATGGATTTAGATTCCTAACCGGGAATAGTTGTTAATAGACTCCGTTCTGTGCGTGATTGATCACAAGAGATTCAAGTGATTGTGTGCAGGTTTTTATTGAAGATTTAAGAAGATTTGAAGACAAAGAAGATATTGAAGATCTGACTTGGGTTTTATAATCTTTGGTGTGCACAATACTTGTTTCGGTAAAATACGATCTAATTAATAATCGGTTTATCCTTGTGTTAGATTGGATTGATTAATTGAGTAGATCGGCATCAATACGTTTCCTTGTGATTAAAGGTATTGATTGGCTTAATCTTAAATGATTACCTTTGGGTGATTGAACATAAGATAGATCTAAGGACCCGACGAAGGAGTTTATGTTAAGATAAACAGAAGAGCCTTTGTCCGACTCATATCACTTGGTTGAATAGAGTTGATACCAAACAGATTTGTTTTTCCTTTACTGTTTGGAATACGAACCAAAGGAATTGTTCCAAGTACGTGACTTATTCACAAGTCGGAGGCGTGGGAATACAGATGAAACTAAGTGAACTATAGGGTTAGTTACTTGGTCTCAACTATACGATGTTAGGTGTAATTTTGTGTAGAGGCTTAATCCTGAGAGTATTCAATTCTGGACAAGGTCCCGGGGTTTTTCTGCATTTGCGGTTTCCTCTTTAACAAAATCTTGCTGTGTCATGTACTTTTATTTTCCGCATTATAATTGTTTTATTATAATTAAAGTAAATCACACAAACGTTAATTCTTATTTACTTGATAAGCAATCCTATTGTGTTTGGTTAAGTCCGAACTTTTATATCAAGTAAACATACTTCGTTGTTGTATTGTCTCGATCTCGTATCCATAGAGGATCACACAATTTGTATTGTCTCGACTCAATCCATAGACAATCACATTCGGAGAAAGGACTTATAGGTAGGAAAAGTTTTAGCTTGAGGTATATTTGGGTACCCTCTCCTTTTCAGTTGGTATCAGAGCAGACAAACACGAAAAGATCTAATAATCTGTGTTTGGTGCGATCCAACCTATAAGAATTGAATCTAATGTCTGATTCAGTTAACGTTATGCAAGGGTATGAATACTCAAATATTGAAGTTGTTACCACTTCGTTAACTCATGATCCAGGAGTTACGAAAGCATCTATGTCTATCTCTGATGAAAGAGAAGAAGCTGATAAAGAGTTGGTAAAACTCCTAAAGCCTATACAGTCTCTGTCTTCTAAAGTGCTCATTTTAAAGACAGAGTCAAATCTTCTTAAACAGGAGATCAGAGAAAAAGACATTCAACTGAACTGTCTAGCCAAAGAGAAAATAGATCTCGCTGTCAAACTAGAAGCTCTTGGTAAATCTCTTACAGATAAAGAGACACGTCCCATGATTCTGACTAATGATGTTGTTGTGATTTCTTTTGATGAGGAAACTAAAAGTCCTTGCTCGACTTTTACAGATTGTGACAAAACCGGGTTGATCACATCTGAAACAGATCAAGATGATGGTAGTTTGCCTAACTACATCAAGTTAGAATAGGATGAGAAACCAGTTTCTAGATCTACTGATGATCAAACGAAATCTTCTCCAAAGGAAACTTTGAACCGATTCCGTGATGACTCTAAGGAATACAACTTTCAATCACTTGACATGAAACTTATACTTCTTCAACATACGGTGGTAAAAATTTTGAAATAAGTTTCTTGTCTTAAAAAACTGATAGATTATTCCTCAGTAGAAAGACAGATTATACTACATCCCGATAAGATAAACTCAAAGGAGTCAGAGGAAAGAGTTGATAATCTCTTATGGAAAAAGGTTCCTCCGCACCCATATCGAAACAGTTCTGGTTTTGTTGAGGAATGACTTCAGAAGGAAGGGAAAGGGCGAATCTCTACCAAAAGAAACAATTAGTATTTTCCGATTGTAGTTGCAGGAAATCCTACAATACATCCCTCACAAGAATTCATAATAATCAACCCATCTTTAAGATTAACAATCACACTTTTATTAATTGAATTAAAGAATTTTACAAAGAGGAAATGAAATCAAGAATACAACTATTGCTCTAGACTTTCTCTCTCCTCAAAACTTTCTCTTCACTCTAAAAAGATCTTTCCCCTTCTCAAGCGTGTTCGGCTCTTTATATAGGGTATTACATAGTGGATGACAGCTAAATTGTCCTTTATTTTCGGATCTGACTTGCGATATTCTCGCAAGTATACAAATGTTAAATTTCGCAACACTCCTAAATCTCGCTAGATATCCATAACTTTCTCGTGTTTAGGCTGTCGTCATATGTTGCGTCATTTCTGTAACCCGTCTGTGATATCTTCGCAGTGTGTTGTATAAAGATTTCACAAAGGTATTGATGTTGCGATATTCTGTTCCTACATATTGCCTCTTCTCATGTCTTCTCTGCGAAGGGGAGAATGTCATGATAATTAATACTTCAAAATGCCGCAGCCGTTCATTTTTCCATATTCTTCTGTATTAACATGATTCTGTACTTTTACGCAGAATTTATTACACGTATCTCTTCTTCCATCCATTTCTTGACACGTCCTTTTCAACCGCTATTTCTCAACCGTTCACGTCTACTCTTCGCATTAAATGTGCTTATCTTCTCAAGAATTCTTCTCTCTATATATATTCTTCTCATTCTTCACTTCTTCTTTTTTACTCTCCTTCTCATTTTTTCTCCAACTTTCCTTCACCATTTCTCCGTAAATTTCGCTTCTGCTACTGTAAATATTCTTGTTTCTTCTTCCTTTGATCTTTAATTTCTTCTTCATTCCCATACTTAAATGCCTCCAGTTGGTCGCAAATATGAGACTTCTCTCGAAAGAATTCAGAAAGATCTCGAAGAGAAGGGTTTTACATTAACCACTGTTCCCAATCAAGAATCTAAATTCATTCTTTCTGCCAAATTATTTTCTGATTATCATTGTGATGATAAAGAAATCATAGTGTCACTTGGTCAGATTCTCGCTGGCCTTCCTATCCCTCTTTATGATCCAAATCTTCCCTTGTTTTATGAAATTCTTGCTCATGCGAAATTCTCGCGAGCCATCTACCAATTGAGTGGGGATTGCATTCGCTTAATACTTGAATTCGCCAACCGCTGTGCTGGTAAAGGATCTCTCTATCCAAAAGAAGTTAGGGATCCCGAATATGAGGATTTAGAAATACTCGCCGAAAAATACACCGTGGAAAGTTTCTTTGAAAATTATGAAGTAATAAACATGAAAAATGATAAAACTCACTGGGGTGCTCGCTTGAAGAGGAAAGAAAATGTTGCCAGCGATAGAATACTTATGCATGACATTAAAAAGGTATTCTGGCAAGAATAATATTCCTCGTCACTTTAAAGACGACAGATGGTGCGTCTTTCCACTGGTTTTGAAGGGACCTTATATTTCAGGTTCAAATGTGCTTCCTGCAAATCTCGCCACTTATCAACCTTGGGTATTTAATTGGCCCGAGAAAGCGAAAGAGGTATATCTTCAAATCTTGCTCACTCCATAATCTTTTATTTGTTGTTATTTTCTTGTTCTCTAATTCTTGCGAAAATTTTAGATTAAAAAGCTGAGATCGAGTTATAATAGGACTGGGAAGGCTAGCACTTTATCTGCTCTACACTCCATCACAGATTTTTATACTTTTAACAATATTGTTGCCTCTGTTTCTTATCTTCATTTGTGTGCGAAGGTTGGTGTTGTAGTTGTTGAAGAAGAAGAAGGATCTAAGGTTGCGAAGACCAAAGGCAAAGGTAAAGGTTCTCTTCGCAAGGAGAAATCTGCTGCCCCACCTTCGAAGAAGCGAAAAGTTCATTCTCCTTCTCCTTCAAATCTTCGATCTAGCGAAAGTTCTGATGATGATGATGATGATGATGATGTTGATACTTCTTTCGCAAGAGAAGATTTTCCAGCTGAATCTTCTATGGCACAATTGTCTAGTATCTTCTCTGACTCCATGCAAGGGATTGGGGATGACCATCTCACTAGCACATGCAAAGCTCTTGCGAACATCTGTGATGCCCCTTTACTAGATGGTGGTGATTCTCTTCATGGGGTCTCCAGATCAGTGACTCCTAGCTTTTTGAATTCTCTTGGTATCTTGGTATGCCTTCATTTCTCTTTTTTTTTTCATAATTATGATTTAAAATTATATTATATCTTGACAATTTCTTTATTTTCCTTCGCAGACTGGGAAAGCTTCTTTCGCTGTTGCCACAGATCTGGAAAAGAGACGTGGTATTATTGAAAAGAAGAATCTTCAACTTCGCAAGAGAAACGAAGAACTGGAAGCTGAAGTTGTTGATCTTCGCGAGAAGAACAAACAGTTATAAGCTGATTCTTCTTCTCAAAAGGACAAAATATCTAGTTTTCAGGATGCCAATAAGCAACTTTATGGTATGAAACTTTTCATTTTTCCTTTATTTTATTTTCTCATTATCCTCGCTCATCTAACTTATTATTTTCGCATACGTCTATAATCTTTCTGATGAAGCCATTCTCCTTCACACATTCCCCAATTCTATGGATAATAACACCCTCCTTGACCACCTTAATAATTCCTTAAATAGTTATTCAAATGACAAGATTAAATCTCTTCCCATAAATGAACTCAGATCCAAACTTCGCCTCTTAGAAATTGACCATAGATCCAGCTTGGGCTTAGCCAACCAATTTAAGCGTTTCTATCTTAATTCTAAAGAGGAAATTAATGCTTTAAGAACCAAGATCAGTGATCTCATAGATAATGAAGATCACATCGCTAGACAAGGTGCTCAAGCGTTAGCGAAATTTCAAAAAACTCTTCTTGAGGTTCAAATTGAACGAGATGAATCTAACCACAAAAATGCTGTACTTAGCGAAAGAGAGAATCATATTCGCTCTCTTCTTCTCATAAATAATGATGACGAATTCGCTTGGGCTGCGAAAGTTCTAGATGACGCCAGAAATAACTTAGGTGTAAATGTTAGTCTTCAAACTGAGCACACGGCCTTGGTTAGGGATATGATTTCTGACAGAGAAGGTTGTTAATTGTTCTTCTTTATTAATTGTTTGTCTTTTATAAATTGTCATCAAGTTGCTGATTTATTGTTATATGTTCGCAGAAGCTGAAGGGAGGTTTCTCAAAAGAATTGAAGAACTTGAGTCTGAAAAGGAGCAGCTCACAAAGGATCTTTCTTCTCGCAATGATAAATGCTCTAGACTGAAGAGTCAATTAAAAATTACTGATGCGAACTTTAAGAATGACGTTATTCTTTTTCGCAATTAGACTATTAAGACGGTCTGCGATGACAATAACATCCCTCATTCTACATATACTTGCCTTCTAGACGAAATCCCCAAGAATGCACCTCCTCTGGATATTTCTGACAGTGATACTAGTGAAGAAGAGGAATCTGATAGAGGTGAAGAAGAAGAAGGATCTGATGAAGATGATGAAGAAGAAGAGTCAAACAAGAAATAGTTCTGTTTCCTTCTTTCTGTTTTTGTAATATCTGTACATTCATTCTTTTAATCTCCAATCTTTGTAATCTTTTGTTGCGAATCTCTTGAATCTTCAAATGCAAGTTCTACCTTTTTTTGTTCATTTCTGCACATATTAAAAAAGCAAATCTTTTTTGCAATATAGTTAATCAATATATTATCAATTTTTCATTTTATGCGTGCGTAAATCTATCATATGGAGACAAATAACATGTTCTTATTCTATTCATTCCCATACTTGCCTCTGTTATTTGTATCATATGAAAGATTAAGCAAGTTACTTTTGAATAGCAACATGTATTCATGCCTCAGTCTCGCAGCTGTTTCTGCTGAATTTTCGCAATTAGATATTTCTTGGTTTCTTCCAAGATTTCATTTTTTTCTTTTTCTCTTATGTGGTCTTATTTTGCCTTCCTAGTTAAAGGTCTTATTTTGCCACCTCTTGTCATTGTGACAAAATCGCAAGACGTCTTTGCACTTGCATGCAAAAACCCCTTGATCTTGCCTTAACTTTTTTCTCTTGTGATTTTTGTTGCGACAATATGACAGGCCTATTCTTGCGAAAATAAAGCCCCATGACATTGCCGTCTTGCGACGAAATCTCAGGACGTCCTTACACTTTCATGTACTGACCCATTGATCTCGTCTTATCTTTCTCTTTTGTATTATTGCCTCTTCAGGATTGTCGCAAAAATATGACAAGCCTAAATTTTCTTGCGAAAATAAAGCCTCATGACATTTGCGTCTTAGGACACTTATCAGCTCCCTAATGGAGGGTGCCGCCCTTATCTTCCCCCCGGTTTCCCCTTCAAGGAGGCGTACCTCTACCATACAAGGTTGGATCCTCCCATCCGGTCTTAACAACAACCAGTTATTTTCGCAGCCTCTTATCCCTTTTGCCTATAGAGCTTATGGTTACGAGACTGCACCCTAAGTGGGGTTTTCTTCGGGCCGAGTGCAGCATACGTCAAGACTTGCCAAGAATGGCCGAGACACTTCAAATGCCCCAGGCACTCTTGTCTCAACCGTGTACCTCGGCGCCTTGATCAGATGCCGCACTCCTTAGAAGAGACCCTCGGTCGTCCAACCTAAATCATAAGTTTAGGTTGAAAATCCAAGGTACCTCTCCTGGATGGGTTGTATTGACCCCAAATCTCCATGACTCAGGTTCCAAGGGCGGTATAACCTTTTCGCTGAGCCATGCAACAGGTACCCCCTTCTATGACGCACTTTAGGTCTTACATTTGCCTCTTGCGAAATTTTGATTTCGCGAACTAGGGTGTACGCCATAGAAGGTTCGCCCCTTTCTGATTGTTTTGTTTCTTCTTTTGCATATCAGCTCTTTTGCAATTTCGCAATCTCATCCTTGTTATTCATAAAAGATATTTTCTTCTTCTGCATATCAGCTCTTTTGCAATTTCGCAATCTCATCTTTGTTTTTCATTATTTGTTTTTTATTTTTTTTTATTTTTTTTTTGTGACAAATCAGTCATACATATTTCCTTCTTCTCCCAATTTTATTTTTGCAGTCATAAAATCAACAAATACATTCACTCCTTAAGTCTCTTACTTCTGCTACTTTCCGCCTCTGCATTTTTGAAATTTTCTGTTATTTTCTTATCTTTTGCAAAACCTTCGCCACTTCTTATCTTCAGCATGCATTGGTTTCGCAGCGTTTCTTCTTCTCTCTGTTCTATTGCATCTACCATCAATCTTTCACTTTTTTGTTTTTCTCTGATGTTATGTTTCCAATTCTTCTTCTTCGCAGCTCTTTCTTCGCAAGATTCTATATCAATTTCATAACACTTTTTTCCTTCAACCCAATCTCCCTTTATGATACCAATACCACTGGGGTGAGGGAACTTGATACATTGATGGAAAGTCGATGCTACACCTAGAATTCCATGCCAGGGTCGTCCAATTAATGCGTTGTATGGTGATTCCACATCGACTACACAGAACAGAATTTCAGAGGACAATCCTTTCAATGGAATTCGCATATTGACTTCTACTTTAGGCTTATTGGCAGTACCATTAAAACCATAGATTTTATAGGTTGAAGGTATTAGATCTTCATCTTTTCCTCCCATAGTTTTGTAAGCATGATAAAAAAGGATATCCACAGAACTTCCAGTATCGATTAAAACTCTGTTGATTTCCCATGAATTCTCAGCTTCATCATCTTCATCATCACTAGGTTTTGGGTTAATCTCCAATCTCACCACTAATGGGTTATCGTGCATCTTGCCATCCTCAGTTACTTCTTCTGCAGTGAAGAAAATAGTATGCTTTTGCCATTCTTTCAGTGGCGATGCCTTCGCAATGTTCATTACTTCTCTATCATCGGCATCTCTTGCGAAGACCCTCCTGAGAGTGTTATCGTGAAAGTCTTCAATCGTTTTGTACGAATGTACAATAGAGTGACAAAATAGATTCTTTGCTTTTGCTCCAACTTCTATGACAAATGTTTCTCCTCCATTTGTTGTATTTACTATGCGAATTTCTGGCGGTGGTGGTAATGGTTGAGACTGAGGTTGGTTTTTTAGAAATTGACTTAGTTTCCCTTGATCTATCATTCTGAGGATGATTCTTTTTATATTTCTGCAATCATTTGTTGAATGTCCATGAAAATGGTGATAAGAACAAAATTCATGACTCATGTCGCTTGGACGTGGTTCACTCCCCATGTTCCATGGCGCGGGTATGTTTTCCATCAAAATTATAGCTTCCCATATTTTCTCCAAACTAGCATTCAGTGGTGGCATTTTGATTTCTTCCCATACTACCTTATGACTTCCCCGTCCTCTGTGATGGTTTTGCCTTTGACCTCCATAAGTTATTCCTACCACGGCTATAGAAGTTTATTTCTCTCTCGAATTCTTCTTGATCACGACTTCCCATAGCTACTAGTTTCTGTTGACTATCTTCCATTATCCTTTCTTGTTATCCTTGCGAAGTGCTCGCCACTGTACTTATCAGCTTAGGTAACAAGCTTGCATTCGCTGCTTTTGAACTCGTGTTCGCAACTGGGTATGATTCCATCTCATTTTGCTTTTCCTCAAGAGCAATATACTCCTCCTGAAATTTTCGCAACTCAGTCATTGTGATCATATTCTTGATTCTGAAAATTTGAATGTATAACAGATTGGTTGCGAACATAGCGTTAATGAATGATAGAATGAGATATCTCTCATCCACACGACCAGCCATATCACTACACATTGTCTTCCACCTCATAGTTAGATGTTTCAAACTTTTGCCAACCCTTTGCTTTAACCCAAATACATCTTTAATGCCAGGTCGCGAGGAATTGTTACTTATATACGCCCCAAAAAATGTAGCCTGCAAATGGTTGAAAGATGTTATAGTATTCTTTGGCAAACCTTCAAACCATTTCAAGGCCTCTCCCGTTAAACTCGATGCAAATATTTGCACAATACAACATCTTGGTTTTCCCATTGTAGCATGCATCTCACATAAGCTTTGATGTGTTGTACTTCACAAGTTGTTCCGTCAAAAATGCTGGTTAACGCAGGTAAATTGCACTTTGGGGGTATTCCTCCTAATTGTACTTCTTGTGTGAATGGGGTTTTCGCAGCTTCTTCTATGGCTTCATCCAGTTGTCTCCTACCTCCTTCTCTTTTATTATTTAACATTCTTCTCATTTCCGCTAACTTTCTCAAAATTTGTTCATTTACACCAGAATTTGGATCCATTGGTCTTTTTAACTCCGCCTCTCTTCTTCTGCGTTTATATCTGTTTTGACTTTCTTGTTCATCATTTTATTCTCGTCTTTCTTTGCGATCTTCTCTTTCATTTCTTTCATGAATTCGCACATCATTATATTTCTCATTTTCTCTTCTTTGCCGCCTTTCAGCTCTCCTTTGTACTCTATCATATTCTTCATTGATATTACCATTATTGCGATTTTGTTCACGCCTTCTTTCTCGATTATCATGATTGTTCTGGCGAATTGCCTCTTGTAGCTCTTGTTTTTCCACTTCTGCTCTCAATCTTTCCCTCTCGCGAGCTAGATGTGCTTGCTCAGTGTAATGTCTTTCGATTTCATCTTCAATTATTTGTCGATTCCTTTGAACTTCTCTCCCATGTAATGTTCTCCTTCCTTCTCCCTGATTTTCTTCGCCATCTTGATTATTTCGTCCCTGACGTTGCCTATTTCCCTGATTTCCGTTGTTTTGTCCATTTTGAAGAATTTCACCATGTTGAATATAGCGATCTTCTATTATTTCTCTTCTTTCACGACGTTCTTCGTCTGGATTTTGTATTTCCTCTCGAATATCTTCATTAGCATAATCTACAGGCGAATTTCGTCTTGTTTCTTCTCTAACTGATCTTGAACTTGATCTTGTAGTGCTTCTTGACCTTCTACTTTGTAATCTCATATTTTCCATCCTCAACTCATGATTTTGCCTTGTCAGATTTGCACGTTCTTTTGCTTCTAATCGCCTTTCTTCATGTATTCTTTGCCTCAATGCCTCTAACGCTGCAATCTCTTCATTTCCACGAATTATTCCTCCAATTACTTCTTGGTCTCGTTCTTCTCGTCCATTGCTTCCTAATTGCTGCTCTTTTCCCATTTCATCTACAGAATCTGATCGCCAAGTATGTACACTCACTCTGTCATAATCCACAGTTCTATTTTTTATTGGTGTACGTTGAATTGGCGGTTGAACTTGATTTTCTCCATTATTTCTTCTATTCACTCTTGAAGATTCCTCCATTTCATCTCTTCCTTTTCCAGCAAGTCTCCTACTCCTTCTAACAGTTGTTGGTTGTTTTGATGTATTTCTTCTTCTAGCCATTTTTCAATCTTAATGAGTTGTTGAAAATTATATGAAATTCTTTATCTACTAATCCAAATTCTTACAAATCACAATATCAATCTTCAATCCTTGTTTTTAGCGCCATTATGTAGTTGCAGGAAATCCTACAATACATCCCTCACAAGAATTCATAATAATCAACCCATCTTTAAGATTAACAATCACACTTTTTATTAATTGAATTAAAGAATTTTACAAAGAGGAAATGAAATTAAGAATACAACTATTGCTCTTGACTTTCTCTCTCCTCAAAAATTTCTCTTCACTATAAAAAGATCTCTCTCCTTCTCAAGCCTGTTCGGCTCTTTATATAGGGTATTACATAGTGGATGACAGCTAAGCTGTCCTTTATTTTCGGATCTGACTTGCGATATTCTCGCAAGTATACAAATGTTAAATTTCGCAACACTCCTAAATCTCGCTAGATCTCCACAACTTTCTCGTGTTTAGGCTGTCGTCATCTGTTGTGTCATTTCTGTAACCCGTCCGCGATATCTTCGCAGTGTGTTGTATAAAGATTTCGCAAAGGTATTGATGTTGTGGTATTCTGATCCTACATCGATAGTTGTTTTAGATGATCACACTAATGTGAATAATAAGGAAGTCCTTAGAATGAGAAAATCGTATGAAAATCTCATTAAAAGAATTAAGAGAGATCTAGATATCTCAGAGAATTCTCACATTAGTACATTTTCTCCACATGATCATATCTCTAGAGTTAGAAAAGATCATCATCTTGGGAGAAAATATTTTGGGCAGAAATTCCCTAAAAGAGACATGAACTATGTGTCTGATATTCACTGTAAGCTGGAAAAAGCTTACTCCGATGCAACTTAGTTGTATCGAAATCGCGCACTCTCATCCCATACTGTGCTCTTAATATTGGATGAGAAAAGCACATATAAACAAGGAGCACATGATAAAGAATTTTTTTTTTTTGGTAAAAAGGAGATATTGTTGGAATATCTTTCGATCCTATTCTTTAAGAAGAAGAGAAGTTCAAAAACATATTTGTATATATTTTCGAAAAACCCTGGTTCATAAAATCATCTCCTAAGATTATTGTCCTTTCTTGATAAAGATGTATCCTATAACTCGCAGTGTTACAAGGAGTGATAGAAGGGAAGCACGAAAAGTAAAAAAATGTCAAGGGTTTGTCCCATATCGAAGAATCAGGAAGATTGGCTCAAGTGTCTGATAGATCTCAAGAAGAAATTAGTCTCTTTGCGATCGATGATTCAAAATCTACCAAGTGGTTCTCCACTGATGATATGCATGAAGCTATGTATGGGTTTGATGAACTCATAAGAAGTCTTTTCTCCTTGATGCAATAACGAGATGGACTAAAAGAAAGTTTAGAGGAAGCAAAAAGTGATCTTGCTAACTTGAAGCTTCAGTTGGAAGACCTTATTGTTTATGGGTGAAAACTATTTCTGCCGGTTTTGGTAATTTGGGGTGTGTGGATGAGAAATGAGTCTAAACCTTAAACAAATGCACTGCACGGGAGTGCTTGTAGATTCGAGAAATCAATCTGTGCAAATCCGGCCTAAACCAAGAAATGGACGTTTCAGACTTGTTTCGGTCACAAAGTGAAGGAGATGGGGTTGATCTTAGGAAGGGAAGCGAAGAAGGTGTTGAGATTGTGAAGGTGTTGCCTATGTATGACTAGTATCAGAAAGCTGAACTGGCTTGCAGGATGTAAGCTATCAGTTCCGGTGTTTGAATACGATTGTATCAACACTTGCCTCTGTTGTCTTGACTTGCCTTGTTTTGAAAA
Source organism: Papaver armeniacum (assembly GCA_023531295.1). Taxonomy (NCBI): domain Eukaryota; kingdom Viridiplantae; phylum Streptophyta; class Magnoliopsida; order Ranunculales; family Papaveraceae; genus Papaver; species Papaver armeniacum. Next base: position 169,781 of record JAJJWW010014691.1, on the reverse strand, counting down.
TAGGGAGGAGAACCTATTTATTCAAGTCTTTAAGCCTAACCTTCGTATCTCGTGGGAAATGGAGAAAGTGGAGTGATGGAGTAGTGGAGTTGTGTGTTGGTGTCACACGACCAGTCTTGCCCACTTCTCCCATCATCACTAACCGTCCATGACTTCCTGACACGTTCTTGTGATGACGCGTTGTGCGCTGCACGCTGTAAACCGCCAGACCAATACCCCAAAGATGTATCCCCAAGTTTGTGACATGATTGATGTCTCGAGTGTGTGGATTGTGGGACCCACAGAAAGTAGCATGTAATGCTAGATTAAATAACTAAGTTATTTAGGAAGTTGATACTTGTGAAGTATCGTGTGTATTATATGCAGGTACTGCATCGAGTATATTCAGCATGTATGAAGCATCGCTGTTTGAGCGTATCAAAATATCCTAATGTCCAGCCTACTTCATGTGATGGTTTGAAGGTTGCGCAAGCAAGTCCTCCCTTGGTGATGAGTGCCAAATATTGCATACTTATACATCTTTTTATTGGCATTTAACTCATCTTTTGTGCTCAGAAATCAGATATTATCCCAGATTTTGTGTTTTCTTTGTTTTCAAGAATAAATATTAGTACTAATTAATTTTGTATTTTTAGGTAATAAATAAAGCTCGGAGAAATTGAGGAGCCAAAAGAGCAAAGAATTGGAGACGAACATCTATGGAGCAGAAAGCCAAAGCCCGCGCGCGCATCAGTTGCAACCCAACAAGTAGCAATTCATCTACAAGACATGGGCTTGAGCAGTCCAAGACACGGCCCATCACCCGGATCCGAACCCGATTCATTCTGAGCCGTGAAGATTTCATCCATATTCATCCAACGCTCGCTCCATCCTTCTCATCGAAGATCGCTGCACCCGCTCAACACCAAAACAGCCCGTTCTCCCTGAGCCGTTCAGATCTCGCCCATCCACATCCAACGCTCGCTACAGTCTCCTCATCATCCCCTATTGTACCCGCTCAACATCGAAGTTCCCTATACCTATACCCCTTTGACCTAACCATTTCTCTTCTAACCATTTCTCTTTCTTCTCCGACACAAATCAGAGAAAACCCCATCCTTCTCTTCCCCGACCATACCAGAGCCATCACCACCATTCCCATCTCCTGTCACCGCAGCCACCAACCGCACCACCTTCTCCCCCTAGCTTCTCTCTATCTCACTCATAGCTTCTTCCCTAGAAGCTAAGTCTGAGATAGGAAGAACTAGGGTTAGGGTTACATCAAATCAAGGGAAAATCAGAGTATGGAGTTCTCAGAGCCGCACAAGCAGAGGAGACAACTGATTAGGTTTTTGGGTAAGAGGGTGTTCAATTATTTTATGTTTTGGGAGCAATTTAGGGTTTTTGGGAATTGCATGTATAAATAGAATTGAGCTGTGTATGTTAGAGAGGATGCCTGGGCTAGCCAGTGCACCAACTTAGCTTTATTTGTTTGAATTACCTCTTTGAATGTTCTAATTTAATTATCCAGGGTGTTAATGAAACCCCTGAATTTCATGTCAAGCATATCTATTTTTGGTTGTGTTTTTGCTGAGTTATAATATGATTAGGATTACTAATTAGTTGATGAAGCTTATGAGCTCGTGATGAGTCAGTATCTTTGTAAGAAGACAAATTTCATACTAGGGGTTAGTTGGCAAAAATTGGTTAATGAACATCCAGTGTAGACCTTCATAAGAAGGTACAAGAACATAGCTTAAGATATATGGCATGGGCATGAGATTAGAGGTGGATTGATCACCTTGGTATTTTTCTAAAGTGTTACAATTTAGTTACTGCCTTAGTTCACAGTCACAAACAATTCATAGTCGTATCGACAACACCAAAACATTTGTGTTACACCTCTAGAAATCAGTCTAGTAAGCCATTAGATCATCTTAAGCACCACAATTCTCTGTGGGATCGACCCGTATTTGCCCAGTTCTGCATTGTAGACACCGTGCACTTGCGGTTTAACATGTAGGCATAAAACAAACCACACTTCCCAAGCCTACCAAGTTTTTGGCGCCGTTGCCGGGGACTTGGCGTGTGCTGTGTCGACTATTGGCTTGTCTTCACTGTTTTTCAATTCACCCTTGTACATATTAGCTTGCACTTTGTATACTTGCAATCCTTGCTAGTGTAACTTAGCTTTAACTTGTTTATTTCTGCATCTTTTATAGCTTTTTGTTATTGCATTCTATTTTGCACCCTGTATTTGCATCTCATGCTGTCACTTAAAAGCATTTGTAACTTTGGTATAATTTAGCATAATCACCTTGTTTTATATTTTGCATTTTAATCTTTTTAAAACCACTTGTCATTATAATCTGTAGCTTAGTTAATCCATATTTCTCTTTTTGCATTTCATAGCTCTCTCAAATCATAATAACCTGCATCTTAGTGTTAGTGTAACTCTTCAATCCCCTGTGTCAGTCCAAATTACTTTTCCCCTGTGTCAGTCCAAAATACTCTCAGTTGCTTATGCCAGTGTTAATGTTCATTCCCTTTGCTATAACCTGCACTTTTATGAGAACTGAACTTCCCCTCTGAGTAGCAGTGTACTGTCTGCTGTCAGCTGCCAAAAGCCAAAGGAAGGAAGACAAGGAAAAGCTCGGGCTTTGAGGTTAGCTTTGTGAATGAGCTAGAATTTTGAACTTTGTATTACCCGTGATGCCTGCTGAACTAGTGTTGTCTTTGAGCTGAGTTTTAACATGATGAGCATATGTATGAATTGCCTTACTGCTTTGCACACTGACATTGAGCATGACTGAGCATCTTTGTTGTGAGCCATTACTCCCTGAATGTATGCCTAACTTGTATGTGGCCAACCTGTGTTGAATGCCAAACCTGGTTCACCTGATAAGCTAGATACCCTGCTGAGCATCCAACCCTGCAATATCTAGGGTTTGCGCATATGAATATGTGATAACTGAGCACTACCCTTCATGCATGATAACCAGCCTTGCAAAGCCCTGAACCTCTGCTAACTGAGAATGTCAGAATCATGCATGACTGAAAGTAAGCTGAGCATCTTTGTTTGTGCACCTGTATGCTTGTGTGTAACCTGAGCATAACCTGTAAAAATCAGACTTCATCTGAGTAAGTTGCCTTGTGTGTTTTGTGCATTGGAAATTGGCTAAACTAGCCATCTTTTCACTAAGAAACCTTAGATTTGACAAGGCCTGAGCTCAACTCCAGCCCCTGAAGCTGTGAGCTTGAGCAGCAACCCAGATAACCCAGATATCTGCAAAACCCCAGTTGAAATCAAATGAGATAGTTACCATCAACTGGGCTGGTTGCCATCTGCTTTTCAGTTTTGTTGCATAAACTTGTCACTGACCCTCTTGAGACATCGACCTTACCTTTTTGGTACACAACCAGTGAAAATTGTGTTTGCCAAACCCCTTGCATGCTCATTGCCCTGTGCACTCTCAAGTCTCCTGTGTACTTGCATTAGTGTGTCATCTGTTGTGTTTTGCTTAAATCTGTGTTAAAATCTACATAACAAGAGCTGTCATGTGCATAAGCTGAGCTGCAACTTAGTCTCTCTAGCTTGCTGTCAACTGAACCAGTTGACCTAACAGCTTTGCACACACTGTGTCTGCATACATAACCCCAACTAGTTGCTATCCTCTGAGATGTGCAATTGTACCTTGGCTAATCAGTGCAACATTTGGAATCCATTTGCGAAAACCCTGAAAACTAGCTCTTGATGCAATTGAGCTTAGCCTCCCTGTCTTGACAAAACCATTGGTTGTTTGAGTGCTATTCTTGCTTGGTGTGATATGAGTGTTTCTGTTTGAGTCTAAATCAATTGCTCTGTGCACATAAACAAACTGTGCTGAGCATACACCATCCTGCACAACCACTGGGCTGTGTCATTTTGTGTGAAATTGTATTTTGCTGTTTTGCTCTGTGCATAAGACCAGTACATAAGCTGGGACTGCACTCAAACCTGTGTTGTGTTCGCCTGCCAATCTGGGCTGTGCTGTGTTAATTCTGTGAGTCTGTGCTACTCTGTGCTGTGTATTTTGTTCTGTGAGTTTGCTTTGCGCTGTGCACACAACCTGTGCAACATAATCAGAGGGCTGGCGACGACCAAGTCTTGTGTATCTCGCAACAACAACTAGCCTCTGCATTTGTGTAAACCGCCAACCTAGGCCGAGCCGAGTTGCAAGAAGTGTGTTAGTCAGTGCACATAAGTAGTGGGCTGCAAATAAGTCAAGCCTAACCCCGTGCCTGACCATTTAGACTTGCATCTGGGCTAGAACCCAGTTTCACTAGGTTTCCCACAAAGAATCGGGCTTTAAACAACCACTCGGGCTCGTCGCCAACCTAAGCTGAGCTACTGGGCTGGAACCCAGTTCTACTGGGCTGTACATTCCCAACAAACTGAAACCCAATCACCTGGGCTTTACATAATCTGACCTGAAGCCCATATAACTTGGGCTGCACATTTGCAGCAACACCCAGCAATCCTGTGTGCTGTGTTATTCTTGTGAGTTGTGCCTCCTTGTGCATAAAACTTGCACACCAGCAACCTGTGCATTTGCACACAAACTGGGCTCTGCACAACCTGAAGCCCACAAAAACCAAAACCCACAAAAACCAAAACCCACACAAACCAAACTAAGCCCTTTTAAACCAAACCAAAGCCCACTGTCCACTAGGCTTTCCACAACAACTGGGCTTTGCACTCCTTGGGCTTAGCTTCCCTATTTTGAGACATCATTGGTTATACATGCTTGATGTGTGCTAAGCTATGCTTCTTTTTGAGTTCAAATTGAGTTGCTAGACCATGTCAGGATTTTGGTCTGCAACTGGGGATGAAAACAAATCCATCGAGAACTTGCTTACGGGCATGCTCCACAATATGAATCCCCCATAGACCATAGTGATTTTAGGGAATATTATGAACCTTTTCATGGCCCTGACCTTGAATATTCATACCCTAATCATTATGAGCACATGTATCATCAACCACAGGTGGGGAGATGAACAATTCTATACTCCCCAACTCCTTGTATGCAATCACTAATGGAAGAGCTCATAGAGCAAAACAATGATATACTTGGATGGAAAATGCATGATCATCCCTTCTCTAGTGAACCATGTGCACAACCATGTAATGATCCTTCATATGAAACATGCATACCCACTAGTGAAGACTCCCCTTCACTTGAACATCTCACTATGATTCTTCAAATGAACCTGATTGAGGTACAAAATAAAGATTGGAAAGAAGTTTATGATAGGATGTTTGTTATTCCTGATAATTTTGAAAATAGTGTTTCTATTCCTACTCATACAATTAACACTGAATATGAACCTAATCTAGATGTAAATGAGTACACTAGAAATGCTACAATTTTGAATAGGGAAACGCATTTTTGTTATGATGATGATGATGATGAATATGATATGTTAGAAGAACATGTGCATGCTGAAAATATGGTGGAATCTTTGGGTTCAGAGACGTTAGGCGTCTCTTCTGTGAACCCTATGAATGATACTTCTTCTAACATTCATACATGTGATGTTAACTCTTAGTTTGGTGATGAGTGCCAAATATTGCATATTTATACACCTTTTTATTGGCATTTAACTCATCTTTTGTGCTCAAGAATCAGATATTATCCCAGATTCTGTGTTTTCTTTGTTTTCAAGAATAAATATTTGTATTAATTAATTTTGTATTTTTAGGTAGTAAATAAAGCTCGGAGAAATTGAGGAGCCAAAAGAGCGAAGAATTGGAGGCAAGCGTCTATGGAACAGAAAGCCAAAGCCCGCGCACGTAACAGTTGCAACCCAACAAGGAGCAACTCATCCACAAGACATGGGCCCAAGCTATCCAAGACCCGTGACCCGGATTCAAGCCTGGCTCACCCTGAGCCGTTGAGATTTCTATCTCCCACATCCAACGGTCGCTACTTCCACGCGCATCGAAGTTTGTTGCTCCCTCTCAACACCAAATCTTCCTGATTCTTCCTGAGCCGTTTAGATCTCGCGCATCTTCATCCTACGCTCGCTTCATCATTCCCATCGTCCGTCGCTGCACCCTCTTCACAACAAAATCCCCTATACCTATACCCATTCGAGCCATACCCATTTTCTCTTCTCTTTCTCTTTCTTCTCTGCAGAGAAGAACCATCTTCTCCCCCTCTCCCCGACCATACCATTGCAGCCGCCACCTTCATCACCTTCCTCCATCACCAACAACTCCATCAGTAGCACCTACTCCGCCACACCTAAGTCTTGGTTATCTCTCACATAGCTTCTCATAACCCTAGAAGCTAAGTTAGAGATAAACAAGGCTAGGGTTTCACCAAACCCCATGCATGGTCGACTCAGAGGTCAGAGACGAGACAAGACAGAGGAGAACACTGATTCAGAGGATTGAGCGACGTGGGTGAGAGGTTATTGCTTTCAATTTCTGTTTTGAAGTAAATTAGGGTTTGAAATTGGCATGTATAAATAGAAGAGGTAGAGGATGTTTTTGGGTATGCCTGGGCTAGCCAGAGCACCAATTTAGGTTTAATTGTAGTTTAATTTGTGTTTTAAACATTTAATCATGTTTTAATTTAGTTTGCTAGGGTTTCAATGAAACCCTAAGTCACTGTTATGATTTCAACTTTGCTTGAGTATTCTTGAGTGCTTAATTTTATCAGATAACTTCAATTCTAACACCTCAATGCTTTTCTCTCACAATGCATGCCAAGTATACATTGTAGTTAGGTTATATTTGTGTTGAGTGTGTTTCAGCTCTTGCTTCAATCATTATTGCTAATTCTCTTGACTAGTTGTGTTTAATTAGACAACTAGTGCTCTAGGTTAGTACCTTAGATGTTAATTGAAGAATCACTAGGAGAAACTCCTTAGATAGGTGGTAGAATTGACAAACTACCCTTGTCGCCACAGAACAAGAATACTCCAACTAGTTGACACACAACATGATTTAGAGGTGGATTTGATAATCCCAAAGCACCCATTTATTCTCACTGTTGTATTTCATTTATTTCATTGTCATAACTTCATCTCGTCCGCATCGACAACAACCAATATTGTGTTACAATTCTCTGAACTCGCCTAGCAAGCAAGCCTTTGATCACACACAGCACCACAAGTCTCTGTGGTTCGACTCGTACTTGCCCTGTCTTACAGATTAAACACCGTGCACTTGCGGTTATAACATGTAGGCATAAATCAGACCATCTTACCAGCCTACCAAGTTTTTGGCGCCGTTGCCGGGGACTTGGCGAGTGCTGTGATTGATTATTGCTTGTCTTCACTGAGTTTCATCTGCCCCTGTACATATTTGTAAAATTTTATTTTTCTCGTAATTTGTTGATAGTATAACTTAGTTTAACTCTTGTAAACTCCATCTCGTAACTTAGGTATGTTAGTGTAACTTAGCTGTTTTCTTTTACTTGCACCATCATGATAACTTAGTTGTTTTCTTTCACTTAGTCATTATAAGCATGATAACTTAGTCGTTTTCTTTTACTTGCATCTTAGTTCTAATTTGATCTGAGCTATAAGCATCATTGTCCTGTAGCTTAGTAACTCTTGTTCCCTGACAGTCCAAATAAGTATGACAACTTTACCGGTCAAATTGAGTGGCCTAGATCGCGCCTTCATGGGACAGTGAGGTATGGACGTGCACACCGGCATGCTGTCTACACACATGCCCGGTCGGTCCTCTCCAAATCCCTTTCCATGCTCGGTTTCGACCAAGCTGAAGAGTAATTCTTGCGCACCTCTTCAAAAAACCATAATATTCACTAACGGTCGCAGATGAGTGTCTCAAAGATCATCTCATCCGTCCAACTTCACCAAACTTGGTTATACAACCCTCGGTCGGGAGTTATTTGGTTAGTGAGGCGTCATTACCCATCACTTTACCACACCATAATGCAAGACTCGCATAAAATACACACGATACTTCACAAGTATCGACTTCCCGAATAACGCAGCTTATTCAATTCAAAGATTACATGCTATCTTTCGTGAATTCACAATCCACACATTCCGGACATCAATCATGTCACAAACTGGGATACATACCGGGGTATTAGTCTGGCGGTTTACAGCGTGCAGCGTGCAACGCGCCATCACAAGAACGTGTTAGGAAGTCATGGACGGTTAGAGATGAACCGGAGAAGTGGGCAAGGCTGGTCGTGTATCACAAACGCACAACTCCACTACTCCATCACTCCACTTCCTCCACTTCCCACGAGAGACGTGAATAAGTCTCAATGACTTGTATAAAAAGGTTCTCCGCCCTATTTCAAACAACAACACAAGTCCAGACGAGACAGAAAACCAAGTGTGACAATGATGTGGTATCGTTGTCACCCTATCATTGTCGTCTAAGCACCACAATGATAGGGTGAACTGGGGAGAGATGTAACCTATCATTGTCGGATAATTTCATTGTCACCCTATACTTTTCTATATATAGGGTGACAATGATACTTTTCTATATATTAGTATATAAGTACCGTCGTATAAGTACCGTATAGGGTACTTATATATTTAGCCATGCGATAGGGTTGACGTGAAATAGGGTTAACCATAGGGAGAACTGATAGAAAATTCTATATACAATGATATCATCTCTCCCCAGTTCTCCCAGAAAAAACAACACTTGGGTAAAATTCTCAGGGGAGATCATGCAAGTCACAGACACAACTCATAAAAGAAATGATACCCAATTTCTGGCATACAGGGATGCCTTGGAGAGTGCACAGCACAGCACAAGTTTTGTGCTCACCACCACTTATACAGACAGCACAGCTTAGGAAAGCTTATGTGCACAGAACACCACAGAGCAATTCAAAGGCTATGCAACAGATGAACAGCTATTCAGGGTACAGCACAAGGCCAGTTGACTGTGTTTCAATAGGCTTGCAGGCTCAACAGCTTCAGGGGCTGGAGCTAAGCGCAGGTCTAGTCGAGGCCAAGGAGTTACAAAAGACACATTCACCCAAAAACACAGATTTCATACATGTTTAGCAATGCAATTGGTTTATCAGGCAAGCAAGGAAATGGCACAACTAATACCAATTCACAGATGCAACAAGGTTGACAGGGTAAACTGGAGCAGTTGATATGCCTGTTTGCCCAATGATTAATCACACCAGGTTGTAATGGGGTATGTGTCTTAGCACCTAACACTGGTGGTCATACAAATCTCTCACAGACTCAGTTGACAGATCATATGAGCAGAGGTACAGGCTTGGTTTCCACAGGCTTACAAGATTTCACAAATGAGGTTGACAACATGCTTAAGAAGGTATCTAACTGATCATGCAAAGGGACCAGGTCTGATGGTTACATCCAAGCTCAGGGTTTGCTCAAACTTGCAGCTTCAGGGGGCTAGCAAGTTAACAGGGTAGAGCAATACACTTGGGTAAGCTCAGGGTTTGCAACTCAAGGTGACTAGCTTGGCAAGTGATCAAATGACAGGAAATGTGCACAGGTTTATGCTCAGGTCACACAGATGCAATTGAAGCACTTTATAGCAGCCCTAACCTTCCACAAGATGTCAACTAGCTTAGTTGACCTCAATTTCTCAGAAGCATGCACAAAAATTTCAGGGCAGATGCACAGAGTAATTACACCAGTTTGCACAGGGGAATGAGCATGCAAGGGGTTTCAGGTGAGATAATTCGGCATATGGCCTAGCAGGTTAAGATGAATTAGCATTAGGCAAATTATAGTTCATGCAAAGCGGTATCAGGCTTGACAAGGTATCTCAACATGCATTTAATACTAGCTAAGGGTTGAGCAAATATTCACAGGGTTGAGTAATCACAGGTGCCTGCAATAGCAATCACACATGGCGGTCAACATCTTGAGTTGATGTCAACTATCTCATTGACTTCAACTTGGTTTGTAGCTAGCCTAGATATCCCAGTTCAACCTCACAAATACACGGGCTGGAGGTCAATATTTCACAAAGTGTATGCTAAGGCAATATAAGGTTCATTCACAGCCCAACAAGGTCACGGGATTGCTATTCAAGCTCAACAGCCTACAAAAAATGGAGCTGAGCACAGAGCACACAAGCACAAAGGTTGCGGTGTGAGTAATACCTAGCAAGGTTGCTAATTTCTCATGCAAAGATGGTTCAAAGATTTACTGATCAAGCTCAAATTACATACAATCACGAGGCTTTAGATTTACCACAACACTCAAGTGTCACCGATTAGTCAAAAGTTCCGAGAGATGAAGCAATATGCGGCACAATAACTAGTTCAACAGAAATCAGTGAGGCAAGGGTTATGGGAATGGCATCTCATTCATATATGCATATAGGTCAAAGACACATTCATTCAATTATCAGCAGTTCATGGCATTTCATTCAAGACAGAGCATCAAGTTTGAAAATACGATACCGTTGGTATTAGGTTTTCCACGGATTTCCTCCTTGTTCCTCTCCTTGGTGTGTATTTCAGCTTCTTACGTACCTGGTTACTCAAGGGAGAAGATCAGTTCTCAGAACTGTACAGGTGAAGCAAAGGATTTCAAAGCTGAGAGTTAACACCTATGCAACTGAACCACAGAATGCAACCAAATGTTTTCTAAACTGCAGAGGCAGTATGCTGTCAACTTATGATTTAGCCATATGGATTGCAGAGAGAATAGAACAGAAACTTAGGCCACTTATGATTCAGCCAACTCAAGTGCACAAAATTCCAGAAGGATGCGCAGGCAGCTGTGACGTGACAGACTAGAGTCACAGATTTGATGTTCTAGCACTCTAAGCACTGAAGTTTAACTGTTGGTTAAGCTCAAAACTGAGCACCAGGCATTAACCATCGTATGCCTAAATATATAGAAAAGATAGGGTTGACGTGAATCTTGCGGCAATCGTTCAGTCAAGGTCTTGAGGAAAGTGAGTACCTCCTTCTGAGTTGCGGCCATATATGTTTGAGTCTTAGCAAGAACTTCTTGTTTCTCCATCAAGTTTGCAATGGTAATAGACGGTGGTCCTCCTCTTGTGCCTCCGGCTCCTCGCCCCGATGAGGGAGTGAATGTTTATGGGTGAAAAATACTCCTGCAGAATTTGGTAATTTGGGGTGTGGATGAGGAATGAATTTAAACCTTAAACAAATGCATCACATGTGAGTGCTTGTAGATTCGAGAGATCAATCTGTGCAAGTCCGGCCTAAACCAAGAAATGGCCGTTCCAGGACTTGTTTCGGTCACAAAGTGAAGGAGATGGGGTTGATCTTAGGGAGGGAAGCGAAGAAGGTGTTGAGATTGTGAAGGTGTTGGCTTGCTTATGACTTGTGACAGAAAGGTGAGCAGGCTTGTGGTTGAGATCGGTTTGCGGCAGAAATCCATTGCCGCAAAGGAGTTGGTGTAGTTGCAGGAAATCCCACAATACACCCCTCACTATATTTTGTTTAACTAATCCATTCAAAAGATAATAGATGAACAATTATGAATGTTTATTAATAACTTTCTTGAAATCTTTACACAGGAAAATGGAATTACACTTAAGAACTTACAAACATTCTCTCTGTTTCTCTCTCCTAATGACTTACTCTCCAATCCAAAAAGACTTTCCCACAACAAATTCACTCATCTCTTTATATAGGGTAATACATAGTGAATGACAAACTAAGTTGTCCTTTATTTTCGGAATGTCCCGCGGGAGTGTCGCAGACGTACAAATATTCATACTCGCGACACTTCTTAACTTTCGCCGTATTTCATATCGTCATCCAAAGGTGTCATTCATATTTAACCCTTCTCGCGACTCACTCGCAATGTTATTATCCATTGTCTTCGCGAAGTGTTGTTGTCGCGATATTCTGATCCTACATCTTGCCTCTTTTTTTCTTGAATATTGCTTGAAGAGCGATCTTTAAGAAAAAATACGTTGTTGTAGTAGTCTCTGATTTTTATTGATGAAGGAACGAGCGAAAGAATACTGGACTTGAAAAGTACGTACTTGCCTCTATTCTTTGGCGAAGTTCAAGTTTTTAGAAGTATGTATGAAATATCATTTCTTGCCTCATGGGTTATGGAAAATAATGGATCTTGCAATCTCTTCTCGCGAGTTAGGAAAAATAATTGAATCTCATATGATAAGAAAATATGTTGTGCAATACCCGAATACTACATCTTCTCGCCTCCTTATGTCTCCTTACGTTGTGCGATACCCGAATTTTTTGTCGCAACTGTTCATTTTCCAAAAATCTTCTTCAAAGATAGCTCCATGAATCTAGGAATGACCGTTTACACGTGTTTAAAACCATCCTTTTTACCTAAGACATTTAATGTTATCCGGTCATAACACTTTCTTGCCTATTTATAGGAGAGTCTTTTGTGAAGAACATTTCTTTCCTTCTATTTCATCTCCTTTATCGCTCTCAGAATCGTTCTTCGTTATTCTTCTTCACCATCGTCTTCATCATCTTTCTCGCTATTTCTTATCTGCTATTACTTCCATGGCATCCGTGTTTGTTAATCTTGCTAGATTCGATTGATTCTATGATTGATTGATTTTGTGACTAGCTTCTCTTGTTGAGATTATCTTATTCCTTTTAATCTTTTTCCTGCCATTTTTGTTTTAGCAAGAATAAACCCAAAGACCAAGTTCACCGTGAAGAACCCCCCTTCTTTCTTTTGGATTCGCAAAATAAACCAACTTCTCAACAAGAATCCACCCCGCAACCAAAGTCCTCTTCGCAAGCTAAACATACCGTTTCTAAAAGAAAACCTGCGAGTGATAAGGTATTTTAAGAAGCATTTACTTTTTAATAACAATATCGCTGCCTCTGTTTCTTACTTAATTTATCATTCACAGGATGACAAAACTATTGACAAAACTCCCAAAAGATCTCGCCACTCTAAACCTGTTACTCCTGATGTCCCTTTTCCCTCATTTACACCTTCTTCTCCTGCTGCGAAATCATCGCAGGATAATCTTGTCGCAAATGACAATATTCCTATGTCTCAACTCCTCATAGATCAAGTTCCTCATAATAGTCCTACTACAAATGAACTTATTCCTTCTCCTACCATCAATGTCCCGGTCATTCCTCCCATCACTACCTTTCCCGAAATATCCTCTTCTCATGATGTTCCTTTGGCGAAGAATGATTCGTCTCTTCCTTCTTTACCCGAGCAAATTCCTCTTACTGCAGAAAATTTGGAAGGAATAGACGTGGCTTTCAAAGTTCTCTCGGACCTTGTGAATGATGCCAAGAAGACTTCGTCGATCTTGTCAAGTCCGATGTCCGCGAGATTTTAAGTAAACATCTCGGTCCCGATAGGATCTCGAAGCATCCTTAGTTCAAGAAATTAATGTCTTTGAAAAGTGATCTTCAAGCTATGACTCGCTAAATGCAATAATCTCCATCTTGAAAATCAAAAATTTCACAACCTCTCACTAGATCGTGATAATCTTCGCAAGAAGAATGAAGAGTTAAAAGGTATACTCTTTCCCCTTTTTTTTTTTTTTTTTTTTTTTTTTTTACGACTTAAACTCTTGTTCGCCCTTCAAGCTCTAAACCAGAAACGAATAATGGAGATATATCAGTTGGAATCAATTGTTGAAGAGGTTCGAGTTGAAAGAGATGCTTGGATGGAGCAATATAACTTCTTAAATAATCTTCATACATATGTTTACGTTGATCAAATAGATAATTTGTCTAAAGAAAACTTTGATTTAGTTCAAAGAAGAAGACTCATTAAGTAAAGACTTATCTCGCCTTTCTTACTCTTTGACTAAGGCTAATTTGGAGTTGGAAACTTTATCGATGAGAATGGGACTCTTTCTCGGAGAAGCGATCTCCGCTAAACAAGGTCGCGACTTATTCGCAAGAATATGATGCTTGTCAAAAATTACGTGAAGAACAAGAACAATCTATTCACACTTTGAAAGACCAACTTGAAGAAATTATCACGAGAGAGATAAACTTATTCAGGGTAGAATAACCTTGAGTCTAAAAGCAAACCAATTCAAGGATCAATGTTCCAAATTAGAAAAATCCAACTCTACCCTTGTGACCGAGAATTCTATACTTGTTTTGTAGTAGCAGGTTTTCCCACACTACACCCCTCACTATATTTCGATTAATTAGTCCATTGAAAGTTGCATAATTGAGAATGTTTATTGATTAATTTCATGAGTTCTACACAAGAAAAGTAGAATTACACTTAGCAAATAAAACACTCTTAAACTTTCTCTCTCCTAATGACTTGCCTAACAATTCTAAAAAGATCCTCCCCTCACAACTTACTCACTCGACCCTTTATATAGGGTAATACATAGTGGATGACAAATAAGCTATCCTTTATTTTCGGAATGTCTCGCGAAGTGTCGCCAAGTGTACAACTATTCAATCTCGCGACACTTCTTAACCCTCGCCGCATCTCACGTCTTCTTTATGTCTCGCCCGTCGTTATTCTTTGCGTCGTTTATTTTAGCTCTGCGATCGCCTCGCGACATCGTTGTTTATTAACTTCGCGAGTCCCGTACGTTGCGATATTATGGTCCTACATCTTGCCTCTTTTTCCTTGAATGTTGCTTGAAGAGCGATTTTTAAGGAAAAATCTGTTGTTGTAATAATCTTTGGTCTTCGCTGATGAAGGAACGAGCGAAAGAATACTGGACTTGAAAATGGCAACCTTTCAAAAATCTCTCCTTGAATTACAAATTGAGCGGGATGAATTGCTTCGCCAGAATTCCTTACTTAGTGAGCGAGAAGATCAAATTCGCTCCCTCCTTGTTATAAATAGTGACGATGAATTCGCTCAAAAGCGAAAGTTTTAGATAATGCCGAAATAATCTAGGTGTTGATGTTAGTCTTCACGCCGAGCATACTTCCTTGGTTAAAGATATGATATCCGATAGAGAAGGTTATTTGTTACACCTTACTACTTCTTACTTCGTAGTATTGCTTGTAAATTATTAACTTGTTGTTACTTATTTGCAGAATGCGAGAAGAGGCTTCAGATTAGAATTAGAGAGCTTGAATCGAGAAGGAACAACTCGCCGGAATTTTCCAAAATGAGAATTGAAGAACTCGAAACTCGAAAAACAACAACTCGCCAAGAATCTCTCCCTTCGTAATAACAAGTATTCCAAGTTGAAGAAACAATTTGAAACAACAAAGGAGAACTTTAGTAATGATGTTTGTTCGTTTTAGAATGGAGCCATGGAGTATGTTTGTAAACACCCGAACATCCTCTCGCATACATATCCCCGGCTTCTTGAAAAGGTTCCCCGAGAACTTGCCTGTCTCGATGTTTCGATAGTGAAGTCAAGAGGAAGAAAATTCTCGCGACGAGAATAATAAAACTGATGAATCGAGATGAAGAAGAAGAATCACCCAAGATGTAATTCTTTTTGTTTTCTTTTCTTGCGTGTAATATCTCGTACATTGTCAGTATCTTTGTTATAGTGAACTCTTTTTTCATGAATTCAATCTTCACTCCCCTTTTTGTTAGTTCTTCCTTGTAATATAATTGACTATCTTTATTGATGTATAACTCTTTCCTCGGAAGATGAATAACAATATTCCATCTTTTCCATTCCCATACTTGCCTCTGGTATTCATCTTCTGATGGAAGAAGTTAATTATCCTCATGTATTTTGTGGAATAATAATTTTAGTGTTATTGAAATATATAGCCGCGGCGAGGTCGCAGATATCTTTATGAATTGAGAATTCTATCTCCTCTTGCTGCGCGACAAGGTCGCAGTCGCCTCTACACTTTCATGCAAAGGCCCATTGACCTTGCCTTATCATTTTGTGTGGTCTTCCAAGTCGACCTCCCTAATTAGAGGTCCTCCCCGCCATCAGTTCATTGCGGCAAAATCGCAGACGTCTTTACACTTGTATGTAATGACCCATTGATCTTGCCTTATCATTTTTCAAGTATTTTTGCCTCTAGATGTTTTTGTTGCGACAATATGACAGGCCTAAACATCCTTGCGAATATAAAGCCCCATGACATTGCCGTCGTGCGACGAAATCGCAGGGACGTCCGTACACTTTCATGTAAAGACCCATTGATCTCGCCTTACCCTCGTTAGTATTATTGCCTCTGCAGATCATTGCACAAATATGATAAGCCTAAGTCTTCTTGCGAAAAACAAAGCCTCATGACATTTGCGTCTGCTTTGGCACCCCCTAATGGAGAGCACCGCCCTTATCATCTCCCTTGTTGCCCCTTCAAGGAGGCGAAACATCGGCCATACAAGACTAGCTCCTCCCATCCGGTCTTAACAACAACCAGATTGTTTTCGCAGCCTCTTATCCCTTATACCTATAGGGTTTATGGTTACGAGATCGCACCCTAAGTGGAGTTTTCTTCGGGCGAGTGCAACGCATGCCAAGACTTGCCAAGAATGGCCGGTAGGTTCATCCATCCCGGGCACTCTGGCTCAACCGTGTACCTCGGCGCCTTGTGCATACACTGACTCCTAAGAAGAGACCCTCGGTCGCCCAACCAGGGTATAACCTACATATATAGTTGGGAATCCAAGGTACCTCTTCCGGATAGGCTTTCATGGGCCCCAAATTTTCATGGTTCAAGCTTCGGGAGCGGTGTAACCTTCCCCCGAACCACGGCGAGAGATACCCCTTATATGACGCACTTTAGGTCTTACATTTGCCTCTTACGAAATGTTATTCGCGAACTAGGGTGTACGCCATAAAGGTTCGTCCCATTCATTTGCGCATTTATATTTGTTAAATCATTCAATCATTCATGTTTCATTATTTGCTGATATTTGTTTGCGAGGTATTCGCACAGTTCTGTTTCACTTGTTGTATTTCACTTTTCTTTCTTAGTCGAATTCTCATTTTACTCTTGGCTGCGAGATTCTCACACATCATTACTCCAACTCCTGCTTTTATTGGTTATTCACTTCTTCTGCCTTTTGTTCCTCATATCTTTTGCTCCTCCATTATCATGACACTCACCTATCTCTTGATATTCACCTCGCGGGTATGTTCGACCCTTGTGTCTATAGCATCCACCATCGCTTTTCCTTTCTCTCGTTCATTTTTCACGTGTTGCTTCCAACCCTTTCTTTTGGCATTTCTTTCTTCGCAGCTTTCTATATCGACCTCATGACATTGTTGCGATTCTTTCCAATCTCCTTGTATGATACCAATGCCATTTGGATGTGGAAATTTTATGCATTGATGGTATGTTGAGGCGACCCCCAAAATTTCATGAAGCCATGGCCTCCCAATTAGTGCATTATACGGGGATTCCACATCAACCACACAAAATAAAACATCAGTTGACAATCCTTGTAGAGGTATTCTCATGTGAACCTCTCCCTTTGGCTTGTTTGCGGTGCCATTAAAGCCATATATCTTGTATGTCGAGGGGATCAAATCCTCGTCCTTTCCTCCCATCGTCTTATAGGTATGGTAAAAAAGTATATTCACCGAACTTCCAGTATCGATCAGGATTCGGTTGATCGCCCAACAAGCTTCTGCTTCATCATCTTCTCCATCAACTGGTCTTGGGTTAATCTCTAGTTTCACCACCAACGGACTATCATGTGTTTCTCTCCCTTTTGGTACTTCATCTGCAGAGAAAGAAATAGTCTTCAATTGCCACTTTTCTAACTGCGTCGTTCTCGCCAGACTCATTATTTCTTTATCATTAGCGTCTCTCGCGAAGACTCTACTGAGCACGTTGTCATGAAAATCTTCGATAGTGCGATAAGAGTGGACGATAGAGTTGCAATTCAAATTCTTAGCTTTTGTTCCTACTTCTATCACAAATGTTTCCTTTCCTTTTCGCCGACAATCGTTTCGTGCATCTCTCGTGGTGGTGGTAATGTCTCGACCTGTTTCTTCTCCCTTTAGAAAGTGATTCAACTTCCCCCGATCAATCATCCTCGAGAATAATTCTCTTTATGTTTCTACAATCGTTTGTTTGATGCCCATGGAAGCGATGGTAAGAACAAAACTCATGACTTCTATCGCCAGTGGTGGTTCCATTCCAACATTCCAAGGTGCTGGTACATTTTCCATCACAAGTATAGCTTCCCGCATCTTTTCAACGCTAGCATTCAAAGTGGAGGCATCCTAACTGCTCCCCACTGCTCTATGACTTCTCCGCCCTCCACTGGTTATTTTGCCTTCGTCCACCATAAGTTTCTTGCATGTGATCTAACCTCCGAATCTTATTATTGCTGTTACGGTTGTGGTAGTTTCTCTCTCGCTCAAACTCCTCTTGATCGTGGCTTCCCATGGCTACTATCTTCTCGCGTCCCTCATCGCCTCTCCTTGCTCGTGTCCTGCGAAGTGCTCGCCACCGTATTTATGAATTGAGGTAACAAACTTGCATTCGCAGCGTTGGAGCTCGTGTTCGCGATCGGATAAGAATTCATTTCATTTTGTCTTTCTTCTAAGGCAATATATTCTTCCTGTGTAATTCTCAGCTTCGCCATAGTGATTGTATTTTTGATTCTAAAATTTGAATGTATAACAAGTTAGTCGCGAAGAGAGCATTCACAAATGAGAGTATGAGATATCTCTCCTCAACCCGTCCCGCCATTTCGTCGCACATGGTTCTCCATCTTATTGTCAACTGTCTTAAGCTCTCCAATCCTTTGTTTCAGCCCGAATACATCCTCAATACACTGGTCGCGAAGAGTTGTTACTTATGTATGCTCCCGGGAATGTGGCTTGTAAATGATTGAATGATGTAATTGTGTTCCTCGGCAGACCTTCAAACCATTTTAGTGCTTCTCCTATTAAACTTGACGCGAAATATTTGCACAATATGGCATCATGATTCTCCCATTGTAACATACATCTCATATAAGCCTTAATATGTTGTATCGCACAAGTTGTTCCATCAAAGATGTTGGTTAATGCAGTAGATTACATTTAGGAGGTATTCCTCCCATCTCGCACTTCTAGCGTGAAGGGATTCTTCGCGGCTTCGCAATAGCTTCGTCTCAACCGTCTCCTTCCTCCTTCCCTTCTATTATTCAAGAATCCTCTCATTTCAGCCAGTTCTCTTAAGATTTGTTCATTTGCCTCGTAAATTTGATTCTACCGGTCTTTTTAGCTCTGCTTCTCTCCTTCTTCGCTTATGCCTATTTTGACCTTCTTGTTCGTTATTTTCTTCTCCTCTTTCCTCGCGACGCTCTTCTTCGTTTCTTTCGATAATTCGCACGCCATTATATCGGTTGTTTTCTCTTCTTGGTGGCCTCTCAGCTCTCATCATCTGCACCCTCTCATATTCTTCATTAATATTTCTATTGGTACGATTTTGTTCCCTTCTTCTCTCGCGGTTGTCATGGTTATTCTCGCTGGATTGCTTCCTCCATCTCTTGATTTTCCATTTCGCTCTCATTCTTTCTCTTTCGCGAGCTAGTCGCGCTTGTTCTATGTAGTGTCTCTCAATGTCATCCTCGATTTCTCGGTTTCTTCTCAATTCTTCTCTCCCGTGCGGATTGTTCTTCCTTCAAGTAACTGGGTCATTCGGCCCTTGGAGTTGCATGTTTTCTTGATTTTCCCTATTTCGCTCATTTTGAAGATTTTCGGGCCGAGGAATATAACGATCTTCTATTTCTCTTCTTCTCTCGCCATGCTCGCGTCCTGGATCTTGTGTTTCTTCCTCGGTATTCTCCGTTGGTAAGATTCTTCTTCTTTCTTCTCTGTTCGATCTAGAACTTGATCTCACGCTACTTCTAGATCTCCTATTTTGTAACCTTATATTTTCCATCCTCAATTCATGATTCTCTCTTGTCAAGTTTGCTCGTTCCTCCGCCTCTAGCCGTCTCTCCTCATGTATTGTTTGTCTCAATCTTTCTAACGCCGCCATTTCTTCGTTTCCCCGGGTTCATTTCTCCATTCATTCCTTGTTCTCCTTGTCCATTGTTCACCAAATTTGCTCCTCTTCTCTCTCGTCTTCGAATCGGATCTCCAAGTATGCACACTTACTCTATCATAATCCACACCGTTTGCTACATGGGAGATTGGTGGCTGGTTTTGACCTTCTTCATCATTTTCTCATGTTCATCCTTGATGATTCTCCCGTTTCATTCCTCCTTTCTCCAAAGAAGTCTCCCACTTCTTCTTACAATCGTTGGTTGCTCCCAGATACGTTTCTTCTTCTAGCCATCTTTCTTTTTTAATGAATTCTTGAGTATCTTTTTCGAATCTCTTCTCTCGTTAATCCGAATTCTTTCCAATTTCTTCGTCAATCATTTGCTCGTCCCTGTTTCTAGCGCATATGTAGTAGCAGGGTTTTCCCACACTACACCCCTCACTATATTTCGATTAATTAGTCCATTGAAAGTTGCATAATTGAGAATGTTTATTGATTAATTTCATGAGTTCTACACAAGAAAAGTAGAATTACACTTAGCAAATAAAACACTCTTAAACTTTCTCTCTCCTAATGACTTGCCTAACAATTCTAAAAAGATCCTCCCCTCACAAATGGACTCACTCGACCCTTTATATAGGGTAATACATAGTGGATGACAGCTAAGCTATCCTTTATTTTCGGGAATGTCTCGCGAAGTGTCGCTGTACAACTATTCAATCTCGCGACACTTCTTAACCCTCGCCATCTCACGTCTTCTTTATGTCTCGCCCTGTCGTTATTCTTTGCGTCGTTTATTTTAGCTCTCTGCGATCGCCTCGCGACATCGTTGTTTATTAACTTCGCGAGTCCCGTACGTTGCGATATTATGGTCCTACATGTTTGAATGAAAAAAGCTTGCGAGCTCGATTGAAAGGCCTAGTTGGAGATACATTTGATGATGCCATGGACTTTTGGGGAATAATTTTGCACTTTTAATTCAAAGATCTTACTTCTCGGAAGGAAGGTAGTCATATTATTTGACTATCTTAATTCATTAATTTATTCCAAAAATCTTTAATTATCCCTGAAAATTCCAAAAATATTCTCAAAAGTTTTCTTTAATCTTGTGCACTTGTTATGCGGACTCTAGAGAAAAACTTCGCTCTGTTATCTCCACCCTCGGATCGATTACTCTAAGATTCGCAAAGAAAATGGGTTACTCGTAGACTCCCTTGCTTGTTCTCGCGACCGTGCAGAACGAAGATTTGATTATATGTCTTATTGTAAAGACATAGATAGTAAAAATCGTCAAAAGGCGTTGCTTCGTCAATTCCCCCTCAAAGCTGAAGTCCTTGTGAATGAGATTTTATTGTCTAAGTCCCTTGATCCTATTCATGTTGATCCTTTGGAAGTAAGTGATGATGAAGTCCCCCGATTCTCCCGATGATTATGACTATGAAAGCGGCGAAGATATCGCTAATATTGAAGTTGTCAACAAAGATCCGACTCAAAAAATTTCGATTTAAAATCCACCAAATGCTAAAATGAAGGTGCTTGAAAACATTTCTCGATGAAAATCCACCAACCTGAAGGTGAAGCCGATAAAGGCAAGAAAGATCTCAACCATCCTCTCGTGGTTGATAATATTGATGTAGAGAATTAAACTTTCTTTGTAATTTGTCAAAACTTCTTTTTGTTTGTAAGGATTAAGTCTTTGATCGAGTAATCCCCTTATTTTCTCCTTTTTCTCTTATTTAAGATGTTTGAACATAATCTCGCGAGCATGTTCGCTTACTGAATCTTTTATTAAGTAAAACCATCCCAATTAAGAATTTCGCTTTATTTCTTCTCATTGCGACAAGATCGCAGGCCGCCTTTACATTTTCATGTAATGACCCATTGACCTTGCCTTATCATTTTTGATGGTCTTCTAAGTTTGACCTTCCTATTTAAAGGTCTTACTCTGCCACCCTTTATTGCGACAAGGTCGCAGGACGTCTTTACACTTGCATGTAAAAACCCATTGACCTTGTCTTATCATTTTTCAAGTATTTTTGCCTCTGCAGGATATTTTGCTTGCGACAATATGACAGGCCTAAACTTTCTTGCGAAAGTAAAGCCCCATGACATTGTCGTCTTGCGACGAAATCGCAGGACGTCTTTACACTTGCATGTAAGGACCCATTGATCTCGTCTTACCCTCGCGTTAGTATTATTGCCTCTGCAGGATCATTGCACAAATATGACAAGCCTAAGTTTCCTTGCGAAAACAAAGCCTCGTGACATTTGCGTCTTTGGCACTTATCAGCTCCCTAATGGAGGGTGCCGCCCTTATCATCTCCCTGGTTACCCCTTCAAGGAGGCGTACATCGGCCATACAAGGCTAGCTCCTCCCATCCGGTCTTAACAACAACCAGTTGTTTTCGCAGCCTATTATCCCTTATACCTATAGAGTTTATGGTTACAAGGCTGCACCCTAAGTGGAGTTTTCTTCTGGCCGAGTGCAGATGCGCCAAGACTTGTCAAGAGTGGTAAGGAAGTTCCATGCTCCCCCGCACTCTTGACTCAACCGTGTACCTCGGCGCCTTGATCATACGCTGACTCCTTGAAAGAGACCCTCGGTCGCCCAACCAGGGTATAACCTACATATATAGTTGGGAATCCAAGGTACCTCTTCCGGATAGGCTTTCATGGGCCCCAAATCTGCATGACTGATAGACACATTTTTGTGTCTGATTTAATCTCAATTGTATATTTTGTTAGTGCTCGATTTTGTATTTATTATGTCTTTTTGTGTCATTGTAGGTGTTTTTGGAGAAATACACTTGTGCGGAGAAATTGGCTCAAAAAGTGGAATTTGCGCACCCGGAGGACGCGTGCTATTCGGACCCCTCAAATGGATAAGGGGCACCTCAATTACTAAGGGGCCTCCACTTGTTATTTACACCCAGGACACCCCAGGTGCTAAAGGGAAACTAGTCACGGATAGGGGGAATCCATCTTCTCCATTTTGAAACTCAATTTTGGCGGGAAAATAAGGGGAGTTTCGAGCTGATTAGGGTTCGATTTACGGGCAACTTTTAAGGAGATTCAATCGCCAATTTTTTTCATGCTTGACTTGATTCAAGTAAACGAGGGTTGATGTGGGTGATGAAATCGAATGACTTTGGCCGGATAGTTTGGTTTTCGGAAACAGAAAGATAGTTTTTCTCGGGTCTCTGTTAACTGATTTGGAAGAATTTTTGTCGGATTTTCTTGCTGGATATGGATTGCATGGGCTTGGTACAATAAAACAGGGCTGATACTGATTTGTTTACGTAAAAAAATAGATATCTTCGAGTTAGAGTAAAACAGGGCAGTGAGGAAGGTTACGCGTCTCTTGGTTTGATAATTATGGAAGTTACGTGGATTGAGATAAGCATGATGGAATCGCAAAGATTTGTTTCTATCTTTTGGATGAGTTTTAAGGAAAGCAGAGATACGTATAAGAAGAAAAGAGGGAAAGAAAAATACCGTGACTTGCGGGAGAGAAAAAAAATAATAACCGAGAGATTCTTGAGATCAGATTGGACCTGTTGGCTATATAAAAGGGTGTACGAGAGTTTTAGAGGGTCGGTCGAGACTTTGGGGGGACGTTTGGAGTAGTTGCAGAGCCACGAATCAAGTTGCAGAGACGATCAGCAGCAGCAGGTGGAGAGGAAGAAGAAGACGAAGAACAGACCCTCAAAGACAGTCGTTTAAGGGGTCTTAGATTCAGCGACAAATCAACGGTGTTTAAGACAGTCTCCGTAATGAGTTCCGTTGTAACAAAGAGCTATTGTAACGACCATTAAGCGTTGTGAAACTCTGTTTTCATATATTTCTCAATAAAAACACCTTTTTGAGCCATGTTTCTATCTTTTGGGTGCGTTTTGAGCATGAGGAGCTAAACCCCAACACTGGGATGACAGAGGAAGCCATATTTCATGCGTGTGGTAATTATATTTAATTCTTTCATGACTTTTTGCATGGATTGTTAATTGTTTTATGGTTTTTATTGAATGGTTGTGATTTCAATTGATGGGTTATACTTAGGTTAAGTCTTTTGATATCCCATGCTTTAGATATACAGTCGTTGCTTTTCAAAAATCTACCTTGGCAAAACATAGAGTCAATATTTTATTATGATTTGAGCTATAATTGTCTAGAATAAATATATGAATCGCATGAATGAATTTTATGGTGGAATCCGAAGTCCCAGTTCTCTCGATATTTCGTGACAAACTTGTGTATATATTTTCTTTGTTTTTAGTATTTTCTTAAATCGAGTCTTTACAAGTCCGAGTTGAACGAACTTTACTACAACTTTCAAAATCACATCAATTTTGGGCGCCGCCGACGCGGACTTGTATTTAGATTTGTTTTAGGTTTATTTTTATTATTTTTGTTCTTTTTTACGCCTTTGGTATTTTTTGCTTTTTTTCAGATTTGGAGCGAAGCAACAAGGAAAGAAAAAGTGCTATAAAAGGAAAGCATCGCCAAAGAAGGAAAGAAAAAAGGAGTCCAAGGAGTGAAGAAGATTTTGTATATATTTTTTTATTTATTTTTTTTTTTTTTTATTTTTTTTTTTTTTAGAAACTGTAAATAGGGTTGTATTTTTGTAATTTTTCTTTTTCTTTTTGGGACACTTTTTGGACTTTATTACTGGACTTGGACATTATTTTTAAAACCCTAAGGAAGGTTAAAAATTAAATATAAACTGTTTGCAGGGAAGGACGACGATTCACGATATCGTCTCGGCCCTCGGGTTCGTACAATCGACATAGGAGTCGGTGGCCTGAGTCGACTTCAACGGTTCATCGCCTGTCCGGTACGGAGGTAAGACTCTATCCACCCACGAATCCCATCGGTGGGTTTTATTCTCGTGTGACAACTCACACCCTCGCGAATAGAATGTCGAACTCGGTATTACAATAGCCAATACAACGAATATCCGATCGAGTTTCAAAATGGACGTTACTACTTTGACCATAGTGTGAATAGTGGTTGGGAACATCAGCCTTTTCAAGGTTATGGCTCATACCATGATGAGCCCAATTACTATCCATACACCACCTTAGTCATACGAGCAAAATTCCTCTCTACTAGAGTCCGCATGTAAGTTAGCCGAGTCAACATAAAAGTTACTTGAGTCAACACGTAGTTCGGATGCAATGAATAACTTAGTTTTGGACGAAAGCAATGCAACGTGTGAACCTTCTTTCCTAGATGAAATCAGGAAGTCATGTGAGTCGACTCAGAAAATGTTTGTAGAGGCCCAGAAAGAAATGCTCAAGATAGTTTTAATTTCCAATATAGTTTTTCCAATAGTACCTTTGAAAATGAAGATAGTTATTTGCATAATCAAGATGACGAGGTTAGAATTGGTAACACTACTTTAGATGAGGTTCGACCATTTTCATGTTATTACAATGATGATTATGATGAGGATAGTGTTGATGAAGAATTTGAAATGAGTAGGCATAGTGATCGGAATTGTTACTCCAATTGAGCTTAACAACGATAATATTATTTCTAGTTTGAATCCAAATAATTTTAATAATTATTCACCTATTCAAAAGGACGAGGATTTGACTAGAGATACCACCGTTTTAGACGACGTAGTTTTTCCTTATAATTACGAAGCCGATTATGGTTTAGAGGAACGGGTATATTTTGAGTCTAGCGATTTAGAAACAACAGACTTAGAAAAAAAAATGAACTCGTAGAGATGAGTGAGGATGAACCCGACTTAGAAGAATCAATTGACCATTTTCGTGAATCGATGACCTAGAAATTAGGGAAGTTGTGACTAGTCTTTCTAGAGACACTGAAAACTCTAAGTTTGGGGGTGATTATCATTCTCCATGTGCCTTAACTCTTAGAAAGGTCCCTCACTTGGGACTTGACATATGTGCCTCAACCATTTTAAAAGATTATCTTCATACACGTTTTCCTGAACCTAGTGATATCCATAAGGAAGTTTAGTTGTTAGAAACCCATCCTCTGGTTGATGTGGTTAGCCCAGGCTATGATACCCAGATTGACTTTGTTTTCCCACCAAATATTTTTCAACCAATTGTGGGAATGTATGAGTTCAAAATGTGTCACTTATTAAGTTCTGAGACCAAACCTAATTATTTTAGGAGAATAGAAATGACACGTTTTCTTATGATTGACCGCCAGTTTCGTCGTGGTCAATTGTGTGAGTCAAAACTGATTGCCTTTAAGGATCCGCAATTATTCGGGTTATTATTATGTGCTTCTAAGTTCTTATTTGAGTTTTTACAGACTTTACAACCCGAACCGGATCTTAGCTTTGAGGAAATCCAACCCATGAAAATATTTTATTTGGACCCATTATAGAACCCGAACTCAACCCACACTAGATGTAGTTGTCTTAAACAGAAACTAGACAAGGGTGTGCTTTATTTGTTAATTTTCTTGGCATGTTACTGATTCCTTTTACTTGTGATAGCTCTATTTGGTTTTGATGACCCACGAAATTCCGGCTATTACTTTATGATTTTATGAGGTGACTAATCCTTTGTTAGTCCGGCCAAGACGTTAAACTTAGCACTTCTTGGGAGGTAACCCAATATTCATGCGACACGGTAATATCTTTCCTTAACTCTTTTACTTCAAATGGTAACAGTTTCTCCTTGTTCATGCGTTTAATTTTATCTTTAGAACATTGAGGACAATGTTAGATTTAAGTTTGGGGGTATGGGAGAAACTTTTTAGTTGCATTATTAAACTCCAGAGACTAGAAATTTATGCTTATTAAGGATGGCACTAACCAATCTAAGTGGATGGAAGCATTTTGGTTGTAGGAGTTGAGGAACCAATCTGATTAGATGGCAACATCTAAAGAGTCTATTCATAAAAGCACAGAGCTCAAGTGTTAGAAATAACATGATAGTTTCACCATATCTCGTTGAGTCCTTTTCACTTCTGTTTTTATTTTTATTTTGTTTTTAAACTATGTTTCTCTAAGTGATTAGGTGGGGCCCACGAATCAAGTTATTACCGATGCTAGGGTGAATTAGAGTGATTGAGATACCAAAAAAAAAAAAAAAAAAAAAAAAAAAAAAAAAAAAAAAAAAAAAAAAGTGAAAAAAAAAGAAGAAGAAAAAGAAAAAAGGAAAAAAAAAGTTGGAAAAAAAAAAAGAAAGAAAAAAGAAAGAAATAAAAAAGAAAAGAAAAGAAAGTGAGACCAGACCATCTGACCAACCGGAATAAATTCAATAAAGTCGACCACTGGAACCCTTGTATATGCCAGTTGTGTTGACCTAGAGTTAGGATTATCGACCACTGGTTCCCTTGTATATGCCAGTGTGTTGATATTAGTCAGACTAGTATCTCAGTCCATTAGGATAGGTTCATTTTGGCGGAGGCCTTCAGACAGATATGGGAAACATCGATCACTCGGTAAACATCAAAACCATCTATGTTTTTCTCTATATCCATCTTCTTGATCTATCCATGTGATTAGTTTTGACTCGGTATTGATGTCCATAGTGTGACTATCTGAGTAGAGCTCGTGACTTATATATGAATTTTTAGTATGCTTGAGTGCAAACTCGTGTACAAAGAATTGGAATTTCGCATCGGGTACTTCCTCCCGTAGTCAATAAGTATGCCAACCAAGGAGATTCTTTAGTGCCTTCCAAGGTTTTGCATAGATAGTTAGGGTCCTGGAGTAAAGGTTTTGTGTGTACACCTCTGTAAACCCTCCCGAGACTATAACTCGGCCACTAGGGCCACCTAGGGGTTTAAAGGCTTGTTGCATACGCTAAATGCAATCGACGATGCTCGCGACAAAGTGAGTTAGGATTTTATTTTGTAGATTTGATTTTCTCGAGGACGAGCAAATAATAAGTTTGGGGGTATTTGATAGACACATTTTTGTGTCTCGATTTAATCTCAATTGTATATTTTGTTAGTGCTCGATTTTGTATTTATTATGGCTTTTTGTGTCATTGTAGGTGTTTTTGGAGAAATACACTTGTGCGGAGAAATTGGCTCAAAAAGTGGAATTTGCGCACCCGAGGACGCGTGCTATTCGGACCCTCAAATGGATAAGGGGCACCTCAATTACTAAGGGGCCTCCACTTGTTATTTACACCCAGGACACCCCAAGTGCTAAAGGGAAACTAGTCACGGATAGGGGGAATCCATCTTCTCCATTTTGAAACTCAATTTTGGCGGGAAAATAAGGGGAGTTTCAGCATTAGGGTTCGATTTCGGGGCAACTTTTAAGGAGATTCAATCGCCAATTTTTTTCATGCTTGACTTGATTCAAGTAAACAGGTTGATGTGGGTGATGAAATCGAATGACTTTGGTGGATAGTTTGGTTTTGGAAACAGGGAAAGATAGTTTTTCTGGTCTCGTTAACCGATTTGGAAGAATTTTTGTCGGATTTTCTTGCCGGATATGGATTGCATGGGCTTGGTACAATAAAACGTAGCTGATACTTGATTTGTTTACGTAAAAAAAATAGATATCTTCGAGTTAGAGTAAAACACAGGCGGTGAGGAAGGTTACGCGTCTCTTGGTTTGATAATTATGGAAGTTACGTGGATTGAGATAAGCATGATGGAATCGCAAAGATTTGTTTCTATCTTTTGGATGAGTTTTAAGGAAAGCAGAGATACGTATAAGAAGAAAAGAGGGAAAGAAAAATACCGTGACTTGCGGGAGAGAAAAAAAATAATAACCGAGAGATTCTTGAGATCAGATTGGACTCATTGGCTATATAAAAGGGTGTACGAGAGTTTTAGAGGGTCGGTCGAGACTTTGGGGGGACGTTTGGAGTAGTTGCAGAGCCACGAATCAAGTTGCAGAGACGATCAGCAGCAGCAGGTGGAGAGGAAGAAGAAGACGAAGAACAGACCCTCAAAGACAGTCGTTTAAGGGGTCTTAGATTCAGCGACAAATCAATAGTGTTTAAGACAGTCTCTGTAACAGTTCCGTTGTAACAGTAGCTATTGTAACGACCATTAAGCGTTGCGAAACTCTGTTTTCATATATTTCTCAATAAAAACACCTTTTTGAGCCATGTTTCTATCTTTTGGGTGCGTTTTGAGCATGAGGAGCTAAACCCCAACACCGGGATGACAGAGGAAGCCATATTTCATGCGTGTGGTAATTATATTTAATTCTTTCATGACTTTTTGCATGGATTGTTAATTGTTTTATGGTTTTTATTGAATGGTTGTGATTTCAATTGATGGGTTATACTTAGGTTAAGTCTTTTGATATCCCATGCTTTAGATATACAAATCGTTGCTTTTCAAAAATCTACCTTGGCAAAACATAGAGTCAATATTTTATTATGATTTGAGCTATAATTGTCTAGAATAAATATATGAATCGCATGAATGAATTTTATGGTGGAATCCGAAGTCCCAGTTCTCTCGATATTTCGTGACAAACTTGTGTATATATTTTCTTTGTTTTTTAGTATTTTCTTAAATCGAGTCTTTACAAGTCTGAGTTGAACGAACTTTACTACAACTTTCAAAATCACATCAATGACCCAGGTTCCAGGGGCGGTGTAACCTTTTCCCTGGGCCATGTTAAGAGATTCCCCCTTATATGACGCACTTTAGGTCTTACATTTGCCTCTTACGAAATATAATTCGCGAACTAGGTGTACGCCATAAAGGTTCGTCCCATTCATTTACTCATTCATTGTTGTTAAACCATTCAATCATTCATATTTAATTGTCATCGACATTTAATTTGCGAAGCCATCGCTAATCTCGTTTCATTCATTTTTCTCTGATTCTTGTACATTCTTATTGTCGAAATTTTCACATATCATTTCTTCTTTGTCTTCCCTTTGATATATCTTTGTCGAGTATTTACTTTTATGCCTTTTGTTCATTGCACTCTTTGCCTCATCGTTACCCCAATCCTTGAGGACTCCTTTTCATCATTATGTTCGCGTATTTCTATGCATTCATTTGCGGCACTTCGCGATGTTTCGCGGCACTTTGCGATGAACTACAACCAGCTATTTTTGCAAAAGATCGTAACATTCACCTATTCTTGCGGCACTTCGCGATGCTTCTTCATTTCTTATCTCTATAGTATCCACCATCACCTTTTCTTTTCTCTTCATCTTTGATATTCTGTTTCCAACCTTTCCTTTTAGCATTTCTCTCCTCGCAGCCTCTCACGTCCACCTCATAACATTTCGACCTTCCTTCCAATCTCCCTTTATAATTCCAATACCATTTGGATGGGGAAACTTTATACATTGATGGTATGTTGATGCTACTCCCAAGATTTCGTGCAGCCATGGTCGCCCAATTAATGCGTTATAAGGAGATTCCACGTCAACCACGCAGAATAAAATATCACCGATAATCCTTGTAAAGGTATTCTCATGTGAACCTCTCCTTTAGGTTTGTTCACGTGCCGTTAAAACCGTATATTTTGTATGTTGAAGGAATCAAATTCTCATCCTCTCCACCCATGGTCTTATAAGTATGGTAAAAGAATATTCACCGAACTTCCAAAATCGATTAGATTCTATTGATTGCCCAACAATTTTCTCGCTTCGTCATCTTCTCCATCAAATGGTCTTGGATTAATGTCCGGGCCTCACCACCAGCGGCTATCATGTACTTCTCTTCCTTTGGGTACTTCGTCCGGGCAGAGAAAGAAATAATCTTTAGCCGCCACTCTTTCAATTGGGACTTTCTTGCCAGGTTCATCACTTCTTTGTTATGAAAATCCCTTGCATATACTCTACTAAGCACGTTATCGTGAAAATCTTCAATTGTACGATATGAATGAACGATAGAGTTGCAAAATAGATTTTTGGCCTTTGTTTCCACTTCTATTACGAATGTTTCTTTTCCCTTTTTTGAAACTGTTCTTTGCATTTACGATGGTGATGTTGTTAGTACTTTCTTCCCTTTCTTTCATCTTTTAGAAAATGATGCAGCTTCCCCTGATCA
Organism: Papaver armeniacum; assembly: GCA_023531295.1. Taxonomy (NCBI): domain Eukaryota; kingdom Viridiplantae; phylum Streptophyta; class Magnoliopsida; order Ranunculales; family Papaveraceae; genus Papaver; species Papaver armeniacum. Next base: position 138,954 of record JAJJWW010014691.1, on the reverse strand, counting down.
ATCATTCTGAGAATGATTCTCTTTATGTTTCTGCAATCATTTGTTAGATGCCCATGAAAGCGATGGTAAGAACAATATTCATGACTTCGTCACTTGGTGGTGGTTTACTCCCGCATTCCATGGTGCCGGTACATCCTCCATTACAAGTATAGCTTCCCAAATTTTTTCCACACTAGCGTTTAGTGGTGGCATTTTGATCTCTTCCCATACCACTCTGCGATTTCTTGGCCCTCCATGATTATTCTCGCCTTCGTCCTCCATAAGTTTCTTGCATATGATCCAATCTTTGAATTTTATTATTGTTGCCGCTGGCTGTAGTAGTTCCTTTCTCTATCAAACTCCTCCCGATATCGGGCTCCCATAGCCACTATTTTCTCGCTGTCCATCATCAACTCTATTTTCCTATTGCCCTTGCAAGTGGTCGCCACTGAGTTTAAAATTTTGGTAACAAACTTGCATTCGCAGCGTTCGAGCTTTTATTCGCAATTGGGTACGATTCCATCTCATTTTGTCTTTATTCTAAATCAATGTATTCTTCTTGAGTTCTCGCAGCTCAGCCATCGTAATCGTATTTTTAATTCTAAATATTTGAATGTATAACAAACTTGTTGCGAATGTGAGCATTTACAAATGATAAAATGAGATATCTTTCCTCTACCCTTCCAACCCATTTCACCGCACATTGTTCTCCACCTCATTGTCGATGTCTTAAACTCTCGCCAACTCTTTGTTTCAATCCGAATACATCTTCAATTCCCGGTCGCGTGGAATTGTTACTTATATACGCTCCCAAGAAAATAGCTTGTAAATGGTTGAATGATGAGATTGTGTTTCGGGTAATCCTTCAAACCATTTCAAATGCTTCTCCAATTAAACTTGATGCGAAGTATTTGCACAATATGGCATCATGATTCTCCCATTGTAACATACATCTCATATAAGCCTTGATGTGTTGTACCGCACGTGTTGTTCCATCGAAAATGTTGGTTAATGCAGGCATTGCATTTAGGTGGTATTCCTCCCATTTGCACTTCTAGTGTGAAAGGATTCTTCGCAGCTTCTCGCGATGGCTTCATCCAACCGTCTTCTTCCTCCTTCCTTCCTACCGTTTAACAATTTTCTCATTTCTCGCTAGTTCTTTCAAGATTTGCTCATTTTCCTCGGGATTTGATTCTGCTTTGGTCTTTTAGCTCGCCTCTCGCCTCCCGCGTTCTTGCCTGTTTTGACCTTCTTGTTCACTATTTTCTTCTCTCCTTTCTCAGCGACTTTCTCCTTCGTCTCTTTCATCAATTCGCACACCATTATATCTATCGTTCTCTCTTCTGGATTCTCTATCAACTCTCCTCTGCATCCTCTCGTATTCTCCATTGGTATTTCTATTGACACGATTTTGTGCTCGCCTCATTTCTCGGTTGTCGTGATTATTTTGCCGGATTGCTTCTTCCAATTCTTGGTTTTCCACTTCTGCTCTTACTCTCTCTCTCTCTCTCTCGCGGGCTAAGCGTGCTTGTTCAGCATAATGTTTCTCAATGTCGTCCACGATCTCTTTTTGCCTTCTCAGTGCTTCTCTTCCGTGCAGTATTGTTCTTCCTTCAACGGCTGGATCATTTGGCCCCTGAAATCGCCTAGTTCCTTGATTTTCTTCACTCTGCTCATCTTGGAAATTTGCGGGGTGTAGAATATAACGATCTTCTGCGTCCTCTCTTCTTTCTTGATGTTCTGAGCTGAGATTTTGTGCTTCTCGTTGGTTTTCTACCTCTGTAATTTCTGTTGGTATGGCTCTCCTTCTTTCTTCCCTAGTCGATCTTGAACTTGATCTCGCAGTGCTTCTCGATCTTCTATTTTGCAATCTCATATTTTCCATCCTTAATTCATGATTCTGTCTTGTCAAATTTGCTCGTTCTTCTGCCTCTAGTCGCCTCTCTTCATGTATTGTTTGTCTCAATGTTTCCAATGCTGTGATTTCTTCATTTCCTGGATTCATTTCTTGGTCTCCTCCTTCTTGTCCATTATTCATCAACTGCTGCTCTTCTTCCTTTCATCCTCGAATTCGACCTCCAAGTATGTACACTTACTCTATCGTAATCCACGGTTTCATTTGCTATCGGAGGAATTAAACGTTGAACATGATTTTCTTCATCATTTCTCATATTCATCCTTGACGATTCTCCTTGTTCAATTCTCCTTTCTCCAAAGAAGTCTTCCACTTCTTCTCACAGTTGTTCAATTACATTTCTTCTTCTAGCCATTTCTCTTTTAGTAAATCTTTTGAAAATTATCGCATTCAAATTCCTCCAAATCTCTATGCCAATCTTGTCTTAGTTCCTCTGTTTCTAGCGCCAATATGTAGTTGCAGAAATCCCACAAGACACCCCTCACTATATTTTGTTTAACTAATCCATTCAAAAGATAATAGATGAACAATTATGAATGTTTATTAATAACTTTCTTGAAATCTTTACACAGGAAAATGGAATTACACTTAAGAACTTACAAACATTCTCTCTGTTTCTCTCTCCTAATGACTTACTCTCCAATCCAAAAAAGACTTTCCCACAACAAATTCACTCATCTCTTTATATAGGGTAATACATAGTGAATGACAGCTAAGTTGTCCTTTATTTTCGGGAATGTCCCGCGAAGTGTCGCAGACGTACAAATATTCATACTCGCGACACTTCTTAACTTTCGCCAGATTTCATATCGTCATCCAGTGTGTCATTCATATTTAACCCTCTGCGACTCACTCGCAATGTTATTATCCATTGTCTTCGTGAAGTGTTGTTGTCGCGATATTCTGATCCTACAGTTGGAAACCGCGTGACATCCCTAGTTTGGGCACGCGTTTTAAGACGACCCATCTTGGTCGGTCTTGGTCGATCATACCAGCGTGTAGGTGGTAGGCTGGTGTTCACACCAATACCTGACTATCCCATGAAAACGTGATCTAAGCCACTCAAATCGTCCGGTGAAGTTGAGCGGTCGAGATCAGTTTGCAATTTGGGAAGTGTAACCACGCAAGTTTGGGTGGACGGTTTGGGATAGCCAGGCATGGTATGCCTTGGCCGAACACATGAAGAGGTAGATGGGCCCACGGTGGTCATGCTGGTATGACCGGACCTGCTTAATCTAATCTGCGACCCTCCATTCGTGCCGGAGAAGATGGACGCGCGTGATGGCTTGAAACCCTAATTTTGGATTTTCAAAGCCGTGCGTCACTCCTTGTTTGGGCGTACGAATTTGTTACAACCATGCGTGGTTGGTCTTGACCGATTGGTCAAGTGTGTAGGCGGGCCCACGGTAATCGTGTTGACATGCTCTAGGCCCTTTGAGTCTACATCTACACCCTCCATTTATACCTACGAAGATGGATGGTTGAGACTGTTTTGCGACACATGTAATATGCCGCAAACCCTAATTTAGGGTTTTCCGTCCATAATGCTTGGTATGAACGGTTTCTTGGCAAGCTAGGCCAATGACCGACCATGCGGGGTCGGCCGTGGGTATTCCATACCGCTTGGGGGTGATGGAATTGATCTGGGCCATCCAATCATGCTTATGGAGTTGGATGATCACGATCGAGATCATATCCGGACCGATACGGTCAGTCCGGATGCTCAATCGGGCTAGTATAACACACCGAGAGGGGCTCAATCGGGCTAGTATAACACACCGAGAGTCACCCGTACGGGTATTTCGTACATGGTTTCATTATAGTGCTTGGAGGTTCGTGTTACTCAGAAAGAGTAACACTCGATCGTCATGCCACACCGATAATGAGTACTGGAAATACAAGGCTGATATGAAATTCACAGGAAGGGATTGTTGCTACATGCTCCAACCTGGAGGAATTTCATGTATTCACAGAATGGGATTGTTGCTACATGCTCCATTCCTTGTGAATTAAGTGAGGGAGTATCCAACACTTATAAATGGCTTTATCTTTTACAAGATGTCAGCGCATGATTTTTCTGGTTTTTACAAATTTAACCTTAAACGAAAATCCACCATCAACACTAGCAAAATGTAAGTGTGGGGGAATCTGATAAGCACGTAAGCGCGATAATTTTATACCCACATTTATACTAGCTAGGTCTCGATAATTGGCTAATAATACTGTTTTAAGTCATTTACAGGAATTACCATTGAAATCCACTCACATGGAGAACTAATGGCATAAAAGCTAAATTGGCGCTTGCGACTTGCAAGGCCAAAGGAGTCGGAGCTTGTGGGCTGGCAAGCCAACAATTTATGGGCCACATCACTTAAGCCATCCGATGGCCAGGAGGTTGAACAAAGAAATGATGTCCTCTACCAAACGTGTGAGGTGCACAAGGGGGCTTAGAAAGTGAGGCGTGTCCAATTTTCCATCTCTTCTTCGTTCTTATCAAAACAGAAAGAATGTTCATCTCCTAATCAACTACATGGAGTCAGTAACAGAGAAAAGGGGATCTGAGAGCATCGTCGTGAACGGAGCATTTCAAGTAGTTGCAGTTCGAATTTCTGTTGGGTTTCGTAGAACGTTATTAAGGAGAAGAATGAACAACATGGGAAGGAAAGTGGTCGAGTTCAATGATGATTTGAGGTCGAATTTTGGGGCAATCCGTGGCTGGTATTAGGACCTTCTATCAACCCAGGATACAACAATTCGAATTGATTACAGACAACAAGGTTAGTTATTGTACATCAATGATAGATCATTAATGGTGGATATCAGTTAAGGCAACAGCAGCATCAACAAATTCGTAGAGATTTGGTGTCGGATAAAGTTCAGTCGATGAGAGAAGCGAAGATGAGGGTACTGTTGTATTCAGGATGGGGGTAATCTGAGCTGACTGGAATCGAGATTGAGAAGAGGTTTTAACCTAAAGTTGGTGTTGAATGCCGAAGAACAATTGCTTATGTTGGTGGGTTTGAAGTCTAGAAGAGAAAAGAAATGGTAGTTGTATATCTAGATCTACAGATGTGAATGAGAACAAATTTGAGGCTTGGCAGTTTGTTGGCTATTGTGCAGCAGCTGCAGTGAATTACTGCCATCGATTCATGGCTGTATGGAGCTCGGTTTGGAGCTGATTGAGCTGAAGATTAGATGGTCAGTGAAAGGCAAGCAGTGGTGTTTTGGGTGATTGCTGGATTCGCAGAATAGCTGAAGTAAAGTAGTGTTGCAGTCATGGTTTTGTGTGGTTGCTGTAGACACAGTTAAGGCATGAGAACAAGCTGGAGTTCATGGTTAGCTTTCATTAAGAACTCATTCCATTTGGGTTCACTGGAAGCAGTCAACTTTGGAGGTTCATGTGATTGGAGCTGGTGTTGATTGAATTGGGTATTTGGTGAAGAAGTAATGAGAAGCAGAAGATGGAATTGGGGTTCGTCAGTATGGTCTGAAATGTTGAGCTGTTGTGCTAGGTAGATGAACTAGTTGCAACCAGATTTGTGGCCGGAGTCTCAAGGGTCAGGGAACTGGAAGTTGGTGGTTGTAGCTGTGTTTAGGCGGACAGTAAATGGAGTTATGGGTTGGCTAAGATGGTTCCAGTCGATGAAGAAAGGAGTTGATGCCGTAGCCGGGACTGAGAATGAATTGGCAGCACACATATTACTGGTGATATTTGTGTTGGTTGGATGGATTTTGTGGGAAGTATTTAGTCAGAGGGCAGTGAGTCTAAGGTTGAGAAATTGTCGCAATGGAACTTGTGTGTTTGAACTGGAGTTCAGGGAGAAAAGAATGGTGCTAGGTTCAGGTTTAACATGGAAGTGGAGATGCTATGACACTTGGTACTAGTTTGGATTTGGAAACTGGACTCAGTGATGGACCAGATGCACCGGGCTTTGGAAATACATGCTAGATCTCAGTCGGATGTGTAGGATCAGAATATCGCGACATCAATACCTCGCGAGATCAATAAACGACAGCGTTGCGAAGGCATCGCAGACGAGTAATATAAATGACGCAATGGACGACGATAGCCAGAACACGAGAAAGGTGTGAAGATCTAGCGAGATCTAGGAGAACTGCGAGATTATGTATTTGTACACTTGCGATATTTCGCAAGTCATTCCCGAAAATAAAGGACAGTCTAGTTGTCATCCACTATGTACTACCCTATATAAAGAGTTGAACAAGTCTGTTGAGGGGAGAGATCTTTTTCCGAGTGTTAGGCAAGTCATTAAGAGAGAGAAAGTTTGAAGTGATTGTAATTTCTTTAGCTCTTTTCCATTTTATCTTGTAAACATTCAAGGAATTAATTAATAAAAATCATTGTTGTTCATCTTCAATGGTTAGTTGTGTGGATTCTTGTGAGGGGTGTAGTGTAGGATTTCCTGCAACTACATATTGGCGCTAGAAACAGGGAGAAAGGAATGATTGACATCGTGATTCGAAAGAATTTGGAGTAGTAGGGAAGGAATTTCATATAATTTTCAATAGTTTACCAAAATTAAGAAATAGCTAGAAGAAGAAATGCATCCGAGCAACCAATAACTGTTAGAAGAAGTAGGAGACTTGCTGGAGAATGGAGAAATGAAATGGGAGAATCTTCAAGAATGAACATAAGGAATAATGAAGAAAATAAAATTCAATCACCAATTCAACCAGTAGCGAATAGAACTGTGGATTATGATAGAGTAAGCGTGCATACTTGGAGATCGATTACTGTGGACGAAAGGGGAGAAGAACAACAATTGGTAAACAATGGACAAGAGGAGAGAGACCGAGAAGGGATTGGAGAAATAATTCATGGAAATGAAGAGATTGCAGCATTAGAGGCGTTGAGACAAACAATACATGAAGAAAGACGATTAGAGGCAGAGGAACGTGCAAATTTGACAAGACAAAATCATGAATTGAGGATGGAAAACATGAGATTGCAAAACAGAAGGTCGAGAAGCAATACAAGGTCAAGCTCAAGATCAGTTAGAGAGGAAAGAAGGAGAATTTTACCTACAAAAAATGATGATGAAGAAAACCAAGAAGAAGCGCAAAATCCGGGCATAGAACATTGCGAGAGAAGAGAAATGATGGAAGATCGTTATATCCCACGTCCTGAGACTCTTCAAAATAGGCAGAATGATGGAAATCAAGGAAATGGGCAGCGTCAGGGGCAGAATAATCCAGTTGATGAAGAAAATCAGGAAGAAGGAAGAAGGATATTGCATGGGAGAGAAGCACGGAGGTAGCAAAAAGAGATTGAAGATGAAATTGAAAGACACTATGTTGAACAAGCACGTCTAGCCTGCGAGAGAGAAAGATTGAGAGCAGAAATGGAAGAACAGGAGTTAGAAGAGGCAATTCGGCAGAATAATCATGATAATCGAGAAAGAAGGCGAGAACAAAATCGCAACAATGGTAATATCAATGAAGAATATGAAAGAGTACAGAGGAGAACCGATAGGCAATAAAGAAGAGAAATTGATATATATAACGGTGTGCGAATTCGTGAAAGAAATGAAAGAGAAGATCGTAGAGAAAGACGAGAAGAGAATGATGAACAAGAAAGTCAAAATAGACATGAAAGCAGGAGAAGAGAAGCGGAACTAAAAAGACCAATGGATTCAAATTCTGATGTAAATGAACAAATTTTGAGAGAATTGGCAGAAATAAGAGGAATGATGAACAATAAAAGGGGAGGAGGAAAGAGATAGTTGGATGAAGCCATAGAAGAAGCTGCGAAAACTCCGTTCACACAAGAGATACAATTAGGAGGAATACCACCGAAGTGCAACTTACCTACATTAACCAAAGATTTTTGATGGAACAACTTGTGCGATACAAAGATATCAAAGCTTATATGAGATGTATGTTACAATGGGAGAATCATGATGCTATATTGTACAAATATTTTGCATCAAGTTTGACAGAGAAGCTTTGAAATGGTTTGAAGGACTACCAAGAATACAATAACATCTTTCAATCACTTGAAGGCTATATTTTTAGGGGCATATATAAGTAATAATTCCTCGCGACCTGGTATTGAAGATGTATTTGGATTAAAACAAAGGGTTGGTGAAAGTTTGAAGCATCTAACTGTGAGATGGAAGACAATGTGTAGTGAAATGGCTGGTCGTGTGGAGGAGAGATATCTCATCTTATCGTTCATTAATGCTATGTTCGCGACAAATCTGTTATATATTCAAATTTTTAGAGTCAAGAATACAATCACAATGACTGAGTTGCGAGAGCTTCAGGAGGAGTATATTGCTCTAGAGGAAAAGCAAAATGAGATGGAATCATACCCTGTCACGAATACAAGTTCAGGAGCTGCGAATGCAAGTTTGTTACCCAAATTGATAAACACTGTGGCGAGTACCTCGCAAGGTGAACAAGGAATGATGATACCGGATGATGGTCAGCAAAAGTTGGTAGCCATGGGAAGTCGCGATCAGGAAGAATTTGAAAGAGAAAGAAATTTCTACAACCGTGGCGGAAATAATAAAATTCAAAGGCTTGATGTAAGAAACCTATGGAGGTCAGAGACACAATTATCATAGAGGGCAGCGAGGTCATTGGGTAGTATGGGAAGAAATCAAGATGCCTCCACTAAACGCTAGCGTGGAGAAAATATGGGAAGCTATAATTCTGATAGAAAACATACCTGCACCATGGAACATGGGGAATGAACCGCCTCCAGGTGACAGAAGTCATGAATTTTGTTCCTATCACCACTTTCATGGACACCTAACGAATGATTGTAGGAATATAAAAAGAATCATCCTCAGAATGATAGACCAAGGGAAGCTAAATCATTTCTTAAAATGTAAAGAGAAGACTCAACCATTACCAACACCTCCAGAAATTCACAGAGTAAATACAACAAAAGGGAAAGAAACGTTTGTAGTAGAAGTTGGAGCGAATGCCAAAAACTTGTTCTGCAACTCTATCGTACATTCGTACAGGACAATTGAAGATTTTCATGATAGTGTTCTCAATAGGGTTTTCGTAAGAGATGCTGACAATAGAGAAGTAATGAACATCGCGAAGACATCGCCACTAAAAGAATGGAAAACGCAGATTATTTCTTTTACCGCAGAAGAGGTACCTGAGGGTGGCGAGATGCATGACAGTCCATTAGTGGTAAGATTGGAGATTAACCCAAAATCTGTTGATGATGAAGATGATGGGGAAGAAAATTCATGGACAATAAATAGAATCTTAATTGATACTGGAAGCTCTGTAAACATCCTTTTTTACCACACTTACAAGACTATGGGAGGAAAAGACGAAGATTTGATACCTTCAACCTATAAGATTTATGGTTTTAATGGTACTACCAATAAACCTAAAGGAGAAACTCGTATGCGAATACCACTAAAAGGATTATCAACTGAAATCTTGTTTTGCATAGTCGATGTGGAATCCCCCTATAATGCATTAATTGGGCGACCTTGGTTACATGAGATCTTGGGTGTAGCATCGACTTACCACCAGTGCATCAAATTTCCTCATCCCAGTGGTGTTGGAGTTATAAAAGGAGATTGGGCCGAGGGACAAAAGTGCTATGAAGTTGATGTGGAATCTTGCGAGGAAAGGGCTGCTCAAAATAAGAACTGGAAACAGAACATTAAAGAGGCACAAAAAAGGGACAAACTGATGGTGGACGCAATAGAAGTGAGAGCTGAAGATACATTGTGAAACAAATGTCTGAAGACAGTTGGAAATTGCGATGGTTTCGCAAAAGGGAAGGAAATATCAGGAAATTTAAATGAAGAAGCAGAGAGCAACAGAAGTAAGAAGTGTAAGAAATGAATAATTGACTTTAGATTTCTTCAAAAAAAAAAAAAAAAATTGTTTTGAAGGAAAAAGACATGTCGAAAGTACAAAGAATATGACGATTGAAGAAGGTGTACGCGAAAGTCTCGCGAGATAGAATATATGAAAATCTGGTTAAATAATTAGAGCGAGATCGCAGAAAACGAAGCAAGATTATGCGATAATTTCGCAAAGATAATGAGAAGAAATAATAAAAAATCAATGAATGATTGAAAGAATTGACAGAAATGAAAGAATGAGTGAATGGGACGAACCTTTATGGCGTACACCCTAGTTCGCGAATGATATTTCGCAAGAGGCAAATGTAAGACCTAAAGTGCGTCATATAAGGGGGTATCTCTTGACATGGCTCAGGGAAAAGGTTACACCGCCACCGGAACCTGAGTCATGAAAATTTGGGGTCAATAAAGCCCATCCGGGAGAGATACCTTGGATTTCCAACTATATATATAAGGTTATACCCTGGTTGGACACCCGAGGGTCTCTTCCAAGGAGTCAGTGTATGACCAAGGCACCAAGGTACACGGTTGAGCCAAGAGTGCCTTGGGGATTTGAAGTGTCTCGGCCATTCTTGGCAAGTCTTGGCACATGCTGCCCTCGGCCCGAAGAAAACTCCACTTAGGGTGCAGTCTCGTAACCATAAGCCATATAGGTATAAGGGATAAGAGGCTGCGAAAACAAATGGTTGTTGTTAAGACCGGATGGGAGGAGCTAGTCTTGTATGGCCGATGTACGCCTCCTTGAAGGGGCAACCAGGGAGATGATAAGTGTCTTAAGACGCAAATGTCATGAGGCTCTATTTTCGCAAGAAAATTTAGGCTTGTCATATTTGTGCGATGATCCTGAAGAGGCAATAATACTAACGCGAGGGTAAGACGAGATCAAGGGGTTTTTACATGAAAATGTAAAGACGTCCTGCGATTTCGTCGCAAAGACGACAATGTCATGGGGCTTTACGCAAGAATATTTAGGCCCGTCATATTGTCGCAAGAAAAATATCCCGCAGAGGCAAAAATACTAAATAAATGATAAGACAAGATCAATGGGTCGTTACATGAAAGTGTAAAGACGTCCTGCGATTTTGTCGCAATGAGGGGTGGCAAAATAAGACCTTTAACTAGGAAGGCAAAATAAGACCACACAAGAGCAATGATAAGGCAAGATCAATGGGTCATTAAATGAAAATGTAAAGACGTCCTGCGATCTTGTCGCAATGATGAAATTCAACATAAATGAAGATAATGGAAACCAAAATAGTAATTATTAAATATCAAGAATTATACTCGTTGCAAGAAAAAGTAATAATAAGCAGATGAACACATCTAAAAGATGATTGAAGTACGTAAATAAGTAACAGTACAAGAAGAAAAATTACAAGAGAAAGTCAATTCTCAAATATCAGTTTTTTCACCAGAAGGAGATACTGGATTTTCTTCAGAAACTTTATCCATATTTTCGCCAGTTATTATATTTCCACCAGATCCTCCTTCACCCAGATCATCATTGACAGTTTTACTAGGAGGAATTGTCTCTTCATTTGCGAACTCTTCACCACTATTGTAGTCATAATCGCTGTCAGGAGGGTTAGGAACTTCATCATCGCTTACTTCCAGAGGTTCGATAGATACAGGATCAAGAGATTTAGATAGTAAAATATCATTCACAAGAACTTCGGCTTTAAGATGAAATTGACGAAGGAGTGCTTTCTGATAATTTCTACTCTCTATATCTTTACAGTCAGACATATAATCGAATCTTCTTTCTGCACGATCGCGAGAACGAGCAAGGGAAGCAACGAGTATTCCATTTTCTTTGCGAATTTTTGAATAGTCAGATTTTAGAGTAGCAATAGATGAATGAAGATTTTTCTCAGAATCTGCAAAGGAAAAGAACATAGAAAATCATTCAGATTTTTGGAATTCGCAAGGAAAATATCACAAAATAATAAATAAATTGATTAAGGTAGTCAAATAATATGACTACCTTCCTTTTTCGAGGTAAGATATTGGATTAAAGCCGAACAAATATTCTCCAAATGATCCATAGCATTGTCAAAATTATCTCCAATTAAGCCTTTCAACGAGATCGCAAGCTTTTTTCGTTAGAAACAAGTAAGGCATTTTCTTTCGCAAGAGAAGAATTGGACTCTTCTAACTTGGAACATTGATCCTTGAATTGGTTTGCCTTTACACTTAAGATTATTCTACCCTGGATAAGTTTATCCTTCTCGGCAGTAACTTCTTCGAGTTGATTTCTCAGCGAACAAAGAGATCGTTCTTGTTCTTTACATATTTTATGACAAACATCAGACTGTTGTGTAGTTGCAGGAAATCCTACACTACACCCCTCACTAGAATATACACAATTAAGCCATTTTAAGATCAATGATTATGATTTCTATTGATTGAATACTTGAATCTTTACAATATGAAATAGAAACGAGTTAAAGAATTACAATCACTCTAAAACTTTCTCTCTCCTAAAAACTTGCTTAACAATTCAAAAAAGAACCCCCCCCCCCTCAACAGACTTACTCAACCCTTTATATAGGGTAGTATACAGTGGATGACAAATAAAGTCAGTCCTTTATTTTCGAGAATGGCTTGAGACATATCGCAAGCGTTCAAGTATGTAATCTCGCGACACTATTAAATTTCGCCATATTTTCATATCTTACTCGTGTTCTGGCTGTCGTCATTCATTGCGTCATTTACTTTACTTCCCTGCGACTCCCTCGCAACGTCGTCTTTTATTAACCTCGCGAAGTATTGATGTCGCGATATTCTGATCCTACATCTTGCCTCTTCTCATGTCTTCTCTGCGAAGGAGAGAATGTCATGAGAACCAATATTTTAAAATGCCGCAATTGTTCATCTTTATCTTGCAATTGTTCATCTTTATCTGTTTCACTCCCGTACGGAATTTATTACAAGTGTTTCTTCTTCCATTCCTTTCTTGACACGTCTCTTTCAACCGTTTATTCTTGACCATTCACGTCCCATCTCGCATTAAATGCATTTGTCTTCTCGAGGATTCTTCCCTCTATATATATAGTTTTCTCACCCTTCTCTTCTTCTCTTTTATTTTCCCTCTGCAACTTCTCTTCCTCCGCAATTTGCGTTTCTGCTGCTGTAAATCTTCCCTTCTTTGTTTTTCTTGATCTTCAATTTTCTAATCATTCCCATGCCCTAAAAATGGCTTCACTTGGTCGTACATACAAACCCCTTTTTAATGAAGCTCAAAAGAATTTACAAGATAAGGGCTTCATCCTATCAACCATTCCTGATCAAGAATCTTCATCTATACTTTCTTAAGGTTGTTTTCGATCATCGGTGTGATGATCGAAAAATCATAGTCTCGCTAGGTCAAATCCTCGCAGGCCTTCCCATTCCTCTCTACAATCCCGAGATACCTTTATTCTATGAGATTCTTGCTCACGAGAAATTCTCGCGAACAGTTTATCAACTAAGCGGTGATTGCATCCGTCTTATGCTTGAATTCGCCAACCGTGGCGCTGGCAAGGGATCTTTATATCCTGATGATGTCAAAGATCCTAAATTCGCGGATTTAGAAATAGACGCTGAGAAATATACTTGTGGAAAACTTTTTGTAAATTATGAAGTAATAAATATGAGAAATGATAAATCTCATTGGGGTGCTCGATTGAAGATAAAAGATAATATTTCCAAAGTGATAAGTCTGCTCATGCAAGATATTGACTGGCACTCGGGCAAAAATAACGTTCCTCGGTATTCCAAGGATGAGAAGTGGTGGGTTGTTCCTCTGTTTTTGAGTGGACCTTATATTGCGGTTCGCATACACTCCTGCGAATCTCGCAAACTATTGTCCTTGGGAATTTAAGTGGCCCGAGAAGGCAAAAGAGGTATACTTCCTATTTCAGGTTTGCTTTGCGATATTTCCTTCCTCTCATATTTACTAGACTTGTAAAATTTTCAGATTGCCAAATTGAAAAGGAGTTATAAAAGACGTCCCAAGGAGAGTACTCTAGCGATACTCCGATCAATCACGGATGAAGTAAGAAATACTTTCTTCTGTTATTTTTAACAATATTGTTTCCTCTGTTTCTTATCTTCATTCGTGTGCGAAGGTTATTGAAGAAATTGACATTCCCGAAGCTGCGAAGGTTAAGGGCAAGAATAAAATTACTCTTCGCAAGGATAAATCTTCTTCTCCATCTTCTAAAAAACGGAAAATCCATCCCTCTTCTCGTTCTAGTTCCCAAACCAGCGAGAGTTCTGACGAAGATGAAAATGAGGTTGGTACTTCCTCTGCGAAGGAGAGTCATTCGGTTGCTTCTGCTATGGCGCAATTGTCTAGTGTCTTCTCCGATTCTATGCAAGGATTGGGTGATGATCATTTATCTGCTACTTGCGTAGCTCTCGCTAAAATTTGCGATGCCCCCCTGTTAGAGGATAATGAATCTTTTCGCGGAGTTTCCCGAACAATGACACCCAGTCTCTTAAATGCACTCAGTGCTTTGGTATGTTCATATTTTATTATTTCTTTGCGATTTCGATTATAAACCTTACCTTAACAATTTCTTTACTTTCCTTTATAGTCTGGGAGAGCTTCCTTTGTCGTTGCCTCATACCTCGAGAAAAGACGCAAAAATCTTGAGAAGAAAAATCTTCAACTTAAGGAGAAGATCAAAGAGCTAGAAATTGAAGTTGCGATATCTCGCAAGAAGGACGAAAGAATTCAACAATTGGGAGTTGAGTCTTCTTCCCAGAGAGACAAAATATCTACACTTCAAAGTGCTAATCAGCAACTTTACGGTATAACACCCTCCTCTTTTCTTCATTTCTACTTTGCCATTTATTTTTCTTTGCCTGACTTATCATTTTCACAGACGTTTATAATCTTTCTGACGAAGCCATCCTTCTCCATTCATTCCCTGAACCTATGGATGATGATGCTCTTCTCGCTCATCTCAATGAATCTTTAAGTAGTTCTTCAAACAAGACTAATTCTCTCTCATTAAATGAACTTCGAACCAAACTTCATCTTTTAGAAATTGAACATAGATCTAGTTTAGGTTTATCCAACCGATTTAAACGTTTATATCTTGACTCCCAGGAGAGTAATAGTATTCTAAGGAAAAAAGATTAGCAGCCTCATAGATGATAAGGATCGCATTGCTAATCAAGGTGCACAAGCATTAGAAAAATTCCAAAAAACTATTCTTGAAGTCCAAATTGAACGAGATGAATCCCTTCGCCAAAATGCCATACTTAATGAGCGAGAAAATCAAATTCGTTCACTTCTTGTCATAAATAATGATGATGAATTCGCTTGGGCTGCGAAGGTTTTAGATAATGCCAGAAATAACTTAGGTGTTAACGTCAGTCTTCATGATGAGCATAATGCCTTGGTTAAAGATATGATTTACGACGAGAGAAGGTTGTTTTACTATTCTTCATTATTTTTCCACTTCTTTTTACGAAATCATTATTAAGTCTAACTCATTGTCATTTGTTCGCGAGAATCGAGAAGAGGTTTCAAACTAGAATCAAGGAACTTGAATCTGAGAAAGCGCAACTTGCAAAAGACTTCTCTCTTCGCAATGACAAATATTCTAAGATGAAGAAGCAACTACAAACTACTGTGGCGAATTTCAATAATGATGATGTTCATTTTCGCAACCAAACTATTGAACAGATTTGCAATGATCACGACATTCCTCTTTCTTCATATTCTTGTCTTCTCGATGAAATTCCTGATAATATGCCTTGCTCAGATGTCTCTGATAATGATGTAAGCGAAGAAGAAGAGTCTGATAAAGAAGAATAAGTTGCTAGATTGTTCCATTTTCCTTTCTCTTCTTGTGATATTTGTATATTTATCCTTTTAACCTTCCATTTTGTAATCTCTCATTGTAAATTTATCATATGAAAATAAATAACAAGTTTTTATTCTAATCATTCCCATACTTGCCTCTGTTATTTATTTTCATATGAGATAAATCAAGTCGATAATCTTTAAGTAATGATACTTCTTAATTTCGCAACTGCTGTTGCTGATTCTTCACAGATAAATGAAGAAATATAATCGTACTCGCAAGCTTGTTTGCTTACTCGATTTCTTGTGTTTATTTTATCATCATTTATGTTGAAATTCATCATTGCGACAAAATCGCAGGACGTCTTTACATTTTCATGTAATGACCCATTGATCTTGTCTTATCATTGTTTTTGTGTGGTCTTATTTTGCCTTCCTAGGTAAAGGTCTTATTTTTCCACCCCTCCTTTTGCATTAATATGACAGGTTTAAATATTCTTGCGAATATAAAATCCCATGACATTGACGTCTTGCGACAAGATCGCAGGACGTCCTTACACTTTCATGTAATGACCCATTGATCTTGTCTTACCATTTCTTTAGTATTTTTGCCTCTGCAGGATATTTCATTTGTGACAATATGACAGGCCTAGATGTTCTTGCGAATATAAATCCCCATGACATTGCCGTCTTGTGACACTTATCAGCTCCCTAATGGAGGGTGCCGCCCTTATCATCTCCCTGGTTGCCCCTTCAAGGAGGCGTACATCGGCCATACAAGACTAGCTCCTCCCATCCTGGTCTTAACAACAACTGTTGTTTTCGCAGCCTCTTATCCCTTATACCTATAGGGTTTATGGTTACGAGACTGCACCCTAAGTGGAGTTTTCTTCGGGCCGAGTGCAACATATGCCAAGACTTGCCAAGAATGGCCGAGACACTTCAAATGCCCCAGGCACTCTTGGCTCAACCGTGTACCCCGCTCCTTGAGCATACATCGACTCCTTGGAAGAGACCCTCGGGCGTCCAACCAGGTATAACCTTATATATATAGTTGGAAATCCAAGGTATCTCTCCCGGATAGGCTTTCATGGGCCCCAAATCTCCATGACTCAGGTTCCAGGAGCGGTGCAACCTTTTCCCTGAGCCTTGTCAAGAGATACCCCCTTATATGACGCACTTTAGGTCTTACATTTGCCTCTTGCGAAATATCATTCGCGAACTAGGGTGTACGCCATAAAGGTTCGTCCCATTCACTCACTCTTTCATTTTTGTTAATTCATTCAATCATTCATTTTTGGTTTTCTCTTGTTATTTTGTTTGCGAAGCTATCGCACAATCTTGCTTTATTTATTCATTTTTGTTTTTCAATTCTTCAATCATATTTTCATACATTCTTGATGGCGAGATTCTCGCGTATTTCTTCTTCAATTATTGTTTATTCATTTTTTACACTTTTTGCACCTACTGCTCTCTGCCTCTGCACCATTCAAATCTCTTAATGATTCCTTTCCATCATAATTTTCAACTGTTTTCATGCACTTGCTTCGCAATGTATCTTCACCTCTTGTATCTATGGTATCCACCATCAACCTTTCTCTTCTTTGTTCATCTTTTGTATTTTGCTTCCAGCCCTTTCTTTTTGCAGCTCTCTCCTCGCAACTCTCCACATCAATCTCATAGCATTTTTGTCCTTCCGTCCAATCTCCCTTTATAATTCTGACACCGCTAGGATGAGGAAACTTTATACACTGATGATAAGTCGACGCTACGCCCAGAATTTCGTGCAACCATGGCCTTCCGATCAATTCATTATAAGGGGACTCCACATCGACTACACAGAACAAAATTTCAGTTGATAATCCTTACAAAGGTATTCTCATATGAACTTCTCCTTTAGGCTTATTCGTTGTGCCATTGAAACCATATATTTTATACGTCGAAGGTATCAATTCTTCATCCTTCCCACCCATAGTCTTGTAAGTATGGTAAAAAAGAATGTTTACTGAGCTCCCCGTATCAATCAAGATTCTATTGATCGCCCAGGAATTCTCTGCTTCATCGTCTTCGCCATCTACAGGTTTTGGATTAATTTCCAACTTTACAACCAATGGGCTATCATGCGTCTCTCTACCTTCAGGAATATCTTCTGCGGTGAAAGAAATAATCTGCATTTGCCATTCTTTTAACTGCGATGTCTTCGCGATGTTCATCACTTCTTTATTATCAGCATCCCTCGCGAAAACCCTACTGAGAACATTATCATGAAAATCTTCAATTGTTCGGTATGAATGTACAATGGAGTTGCAAAACAAATTTTTAGCTTTCGATCCAACTTCTATTACGAATGTTTCTTTCCCCTTTGCTTGAGTTTGTTACGTGCATTTAAAGGCGGTGGTGGTAACGGTTGAACTTTCTCTTCACTTTTTAGAAAATGACTCAGCTTTCCTTGGTCAATCATTCTGAGGATGATTCTTTTTATATTTCTGCAGTCATTTGTTAAGTGTCCATGAAAGCGGTGGTAAGAACATAACTCGTGACTTCTATCACTTGGTGGTGGCTCATTCCCCATGTTCCATGGTGCAGGTATGTTTTCCATCAAGAGTATAGCTTCCCATATTTTTTAAACACTAGTATTTAATGGTGGCATTTTGATTTCTTCCCACACTACTCTGTGACTTCGCTGCCCTCCATGATAATTCTGCCTTTGACTTCCATAAGTTTCTTGCGGATGATCAAGTCTTTGAATTTTGTTATTGCCGCCACGGTTGTAGTAGTTCCTCTCTCTTTCAAACTCTTCCTAATCACGGCTTCCCATAGCTACTATCTTTGGCTGTCCATCATCTATTATCTTTTCTTATTGCCTTTGCGTGCTCGCTACTGTGTTTATCAACTTGGGTAATAAGCTTGCATTCGCAGCGTTTGAATTTGTATTCGCAACTGGGTATGATTCCATCTCGTTTTGCCTTTCCTCTAGAGCTATATATTCCTCCTGAAGTTCTCGCAACTCAGTCATTGTAATTATATTCTTGACTCTAAAGATTTGAATATATAACAAATTGGTTGAGAACATAGCGTTTATGAATGATAAAATAAGATATCTTTCATCCACTCGTCCAGCCATTTCGCTACACATTGTCTTCCACCTCACAGTTAAGTGTCTTAAACTTTCGCCGACTCTTTGTTTCAGCCCAAATACATCTTCAATTCCTGGTCGCGAGGAGTTGTTACTTATATATGCCCCTAAGAATATAGCTTGTAAATGGTTGAATGACGTGATTGTGTTTCTTGGTAAACCCTCAAACCATTTCAGTGCTTCTCCTGTTAAACTTGATGCGAAATATTTGCACAATATGGCGTCATGATTTTCCCACTGTAGCATACATCTCACATACGCTTTGATGTGTTGTATTGCGCAAGTTGTTCCATCAAAAATGGTGGTTAATGCGGGTAAATTGCACTTTGGGGGTATTCCTCCTAACTGCACCTCTAGTGTAAAGGGTGTTTTCGCAGCCTCTTCGATGGCCTCATCCAATTGTCTTCTTCCTCCTCCTCTTCTATTGTTCAACATTCCTCTCATCTCTGCCAACTCTCTTAAGATTTGTTCATTTACATCAGGGTTCGAATTTATTGGTGTTTTTAGCTATGCCTCTCTCCTTCTGCGTTCATGTCTACCTTGATTTTCTTGTTCAGCATTTTCTTCTCTTCTTTCTCTGCGACTTTCTCCTTCATCTCGTTCACGAATTCGCACACCATTGTATCTATCATTTTCTCTTCTTGGTTGTCTATCGCCTCTCCTTTGTATTCTTTCATATTCTTCATTGATATTTCCATTGTTGCGATTTTGCTCGCGCCTTCTTTCTCGATTGTCATGATTGTTCTGCCGAATTGCTTCCTCCAATTCCCGTTCTTCCATTTCTACTCTTAATCTTTCCCTTTCGCAAGCTAGACGCGCTTGTTCGATATAATGCTTTTCGATGTCATCTTCAATCTCCTTTTGTTTCCTCTCTGTGTTTCTCTCCCATGTAGTATTCTTCTTCCTTCTTCCCGATTTTCTTCACCAATTGGACTATTCTCTGCCTATTTTCCTTGATTTCCATCATTTTGGTCATTCTCAAAATCTCGGTCGTGGAATACACACCACTTCCCTTCTTTCGCAGCATCCTTCACCGAGATTTGGCTCTCTTTCTAGATTTTCTTCATTAACATTTTCTACAGGTAATATTCTCCTCATATCATCTCTAACCGATCCTGATCTTGTCCTGGTATTACTTCTCGACCTTCTATTCTGCAACCTCATATTTTCCATTCTTAACTCATGGTTTTGCCTTGTTAAATTTGCACGTTCTTCCGCTTCTAATCGCCTTTCTTCATGTATTGTTTGCCTCAATGCTTCCAATGCTGCGACTTCTTCATTTCTATGAGTTGTTTCTCCCATTTCTTCTCGATTTCTCTCCTCTTGTCCATTATTTATCAATTGTTGCACTTCTTCTCTTTCTTCCATAGAATCCCGATCTCCATGTATGCACACTCACCCTATCATAATCTATTACTCTATTTGGTGTTGAATTGGTTGAATTGGTGGTTGAATTTGACCTTCTTCTCTATCTCTTGCGTTTATTCTTGATGGTTCACCTACTTCATTTCTCCTTTCTCCAGCTAATCTCCCGCTTCTTCTTACAATTGTTGGTTGTTCTGATGCATTCCTTCTTCTAACCATTTCTCAATTTTAGTAAGTTGTTGAAAATTATGTGAAACTTCTTTCTTGTTACTCGTGATTCTTTCAATTCACAAGGTTGATCTCTACTCAGTCCCTGTTTCTAGCGCCATTATGTAGTTGCAGGAAATCCTACACTACACCCCTCACTAGAATATACACAATTAAGCCATTTTAAGATCAATGATTATGATTTCTATTGATTGAATACTTGAATCTTTACAATATGAAATAGAAACGAGTTAAAGAATTACAATCACTCTAAAACTTTCTCTCTCCTCAAAACTTGCTTAACAATTCAAAAAAGAACCCCTCCCTCAACAGACTTACTCAACCCTTTATATAGGGTAGTATACAGTGGATGACAGCTAAGTCATCCTTTATTTTTTAATGGCTTGCGACATATCGCAAGCGTTCAAGTATGTAATCTCGCGATACTATTAAATTTCGCCATATTTTCATATCTTACTCGTGTTAAAATCGTCATTCATTGCGTCATTTACTTTACTTCCCTGCGACTCCCTCGCAACGTCGTCTTTTATTAACCTCGCGAAGTATTGATGTCGCGATATTCTGATCCTACATGTTGCGAGTAAATCGCCACCTTGTTTAACAGAGTTCGCTTCTCTTGAGAAAGAATTCTATTCTCATCTGATAAAGTTTCCAACTCCAAATTAGCTTTAGTCAAAGAGTAAGAGAGGAGAGATAATTCATTACTTAATGAGCCTTGTTTTTGAACTAAGTCAGCATTTTATTTAAAAAGATTATCTATTTGATCAACGGAATATGTATGAAGATTATCTAATTGGTTAAATTGCTCCATCCAAGCATCTCTATCCATTAGAGCTTCTTCAACAGTAGATTCCAACTGATATATCTCCATTTTTCGCTTCTGGTTTAAAGCTTGAAGGGCGAACAAGGGCTTGAGGATCAAAAAAAAATAAATAAAAAAATACAGAGGTAAGATTGTACCTTTCAATTCTTCGTTCTTCTTGCGAATATTATCACGATCCAGCGAAACATTTTGAAGTTTTTGATTCTCAAGTTGAAGAATACTACACTTTGCAGTCATATCTTGGAGATCATTCTTCAAAATATTAACTACTTGCTCCAAAGATGTTTGCGAAATTCTATCGGATCCAAGGTATTTGTTCAAAACCTCGCAGACATTAGATTTGATATGATCGACAAGTCTTCTTGGCATCGTTCAATATCTGATAGAACTTTGAAGGCCACGTCTATTCCTTCCAAATTTTCCTTAGTAAGAGGGATTTGCTCAGATAAGGAAGAAACGACGATAGAAGAAGGAAAAGATGAGTCATTTTTTGTTAAAGGAATATCATGAGAAGAGGAAATCTCATGAAGATTAATGACTGGGGAAACGGTAAAGGCATTGATAATAGGAGAAGAAATGGGCTCATTCGCAACGGGACTGTTATGAGGGATTTGATCTATGAAAAATTCAGGCATAGGAGAAAGATCATCAACAATATTTTCGCAGGTAGAAACAAAGAGGTTTATCTTGCGAAGATTTCGCAGAGGAGTTGTAAGTTTGAATGTAGGAAAGGAAACAAAGAAAAAGTGCAACAGGTTTAGAACGGCGAGGTTTCTTGGGGGACCTATCAACATTTTTGTCATCATGCGAATTACAAGTTAAATAAGAAACAGAGGCAACAATATTGTTATTAAAAGAGTAAATGTTTCTTAAATACCTTGTTATTCGCAGACTTTCTTTTAGTGATAGTGGTTTTCGGTTGCGAGCCCATGGAGATAGTAGGGTTCACAATGGTGAACTTGGTGTTAGATTTGTTCTTGCTAAAACAAAAACAGCAGGGGAATCATTAAAAGAAGAACAATATCAAAACAAAACAACTTCAATAAGAGAGATCAATCACAAAGTGATCAAATTCAGCAAAATTAACAAACCTTGATGGCTCCATAGAAACAGTAGCAGAAAAAGAAAGATGAGAACAGTAGCAGAAGAATAATAGCAGAAAAATGATGAAGAAGACGATGAAGAAAAACAGCAATAAAAAGTTGCAGATGATGAAGAAAACGAAGTAAAAGAAAAGAAATGCTTTCATAAGGAATTCCCCTTTAAATAGACAAGAAAAGAGTAACCGGATAACATTAAATGTGCCGGTAAAAAGGGAAAATTTTAGATGCGTGTAAACAGTCATCCCTAAATCCACGGAATCTTGTCGGCAAAAATTGATGAAAAACAAACGATTGCGGCATTTCAAAATACTAGTTCTCATGACATTCTCTTCTTCGCAGAGAAGACATGAGAAGAGGCGAGATGTAGGATCAGAATATCGCGACATCAATACCTCGCGAGATCAATAAACGACAGCGTTGCGAAGCCGTCGCAGACGAGTAATATAAATGACGCAATGGACGACGATAGCCAGAACACGAGAAAGGTGTGAAGATCTAGCGAGATCTAGGAGAACTGCGAGATTATGTATTTGTACACTTGCGATATTTCGCAAGTCATTCCCGAAAATAAAGGACAGTCTAGCTGTCATCCACTATGTACTACCCTATATAAAGAGTTGAACAAGTCTGTTGAGGGGAGAGATCTCTTTCCGAGTGTTAGGCAAGTCATTAAGAGAGAGAAAGTTTGAAGTGATTGTAATTTCTTTAGCTCTTTTCCATTTTATCTTGTAAACATTCAAGGAATTAATTAATAAAAATCATTGTTGTTCATCTTCAATGGCTTAGTTGTGTGGATTCTTGTGAGGGGTGTAGTGTAGGATTTCCTGCAACTACAGGATGTCTAACAGCAGCTGCTATATAAGCCAGCGATTAGGATAAGAGAAGGAGGCCGTCGACAAGGAAGAAAATAGGGTTTGAGCATTTCTATTCGTTTTTCAATTCAATGAGTTTATTTTCTTTATCAGTTTCTATGGCTTTTGAGAAAGCCATGACTTGCTAAACCATTGTTAGGGTGAAAGGATGAACTTGTAGGCTAGATCATTTGTGTTTATGAACAAGAGTTTATTTAAATCAAAAGCTTAATTTTCTGTTTGAGTATCTCATATTTGTGGATTGTTCTTATAAATCTTTTCATGTTTTATGCCAAGTATACTACATAGGCAAGTTATAGAAAATCCCATTGAGACCTGATTCACATTAGATTTATGAATACTCTTCTACTTTGTATGCCATGTATACATAGTGATTAGGGGTTCTACTTTTAGGTCGAGATCAAACAATATTTCGTCGATTATTATCAATAGTTCTTAACGACATATCTTCCATGTATTAGTCGCTGTGTGTTGCTGCTTTACATGAGTAATATCGAGAATCTCGTGATAAAACACAAGTAATCATAACTTGCAACGGATTCCCGGATCCTTAACCTTTTCTCATCTTGTTTGTCACTTCAATTATTTGCTTATTTCCGTATTATAAAGTTCTGAAACTTCCACTTGAATTGGATTTTGATTAGAAATTTAGTTGTATTAGTTAGAAGTAGTTTACACTCCTCGTGGGAACGAACCACATTTGCTATTGTCTACAATTTTGACACCGTGCACTTGCGGATAAACAAAGTCGGTTCTCCGACCCATCACTTGTCTTGTTGCTTTACTTGAATCTGAAATCTGCTCATTTCTGTATTGTTGCCTGTAAACCTTAAACGTCTTCAACTTTCCTTGTAGATTTTGATGTCGCTCCACTTGTTGATGATGATGTGTTTCCATGGATCTGTTGGTGTAGAGAGAGATAAAGTGGATGGTGCTAACTGCGAACAAGATTACAAGTGGTATGTAAGTTAGCAATTCGATGTCACCATCATGATTGATAAAATAGCACTCAAGATATCAAAGTAGTGCTTCTATTGGTGGGAGGTTGGGTAGCTCACCATTCTACCTAGAATTAACGTACGGTGATACACACTCTAAAAGCACATATTTAGACACGTACAAAGAATTGAAGGTCGGTGCCTCACATGATGTAACAATAGGTAGTCTCCATTATAGGGGATCATAATTCTACTACCGAATTCAGTCTGCACCTTATTTGCCACTGGCATGGTTAAATCCAACTTTAACTCTCAAACAAGCAAGAAACACTATCACGTTCTCTGTCATCTTTAAGTTCAGTCACTCTTGTGAGAATTTCGATGTAATCTTAGCGACATGTATACTATGTGACTCTAAACTAACTACAAGTTGGAGTTTTTCATGCAAATATGTACAAAAAAAATGAAAAATCTATATGCAAAATACTCCCCCACACTTAAACTTCA
This sequence comes from Papaver armeniacum, assembly GCA_023531295.1. Classification (NCBI taxonomy): domain Eukaryota; kingdom Viridiplantae; phylum Streptophyta; class Magnoliopsida; order Ranunculales; family Papaveraceae; genus Papaver; species Papaver armeniacum. The sequence goes on along the minus strand of JAJJWW010014691.1, from coordinate 114,420 downwards.
CATTGTCCTCAATGTGTAAAACCGAAATTCTGAATTCTGACGTAACAGCAGATAAAATGCAAAAACTGTACAAATTGGTAAGGAATTTGGAAAAACTCCATTTCAAAAAAGTTGTTTATCTACGTGTTTTATACAAAGTGTCAAAAGCGCACAATGTTTCGATAAACGATCTGACAGTTATGGTCTCTGGACTGAACTACGCGCAGTCTGAATTTTTCTGACGAAAAGGTATTCGTCAATAATTTCTTCTAAAAGAGATTCGGGACTCAATGAAATTAAACATGGTGATGCAAATATGATATGAAAACAATAAAAACAAAAAATAAAAGGGGTTTAAGATACAAAACCTATGAGTTTCCTCCCATTTAGCGCTTGGTTTAAAGTCGTCAGCCCGACTTGGCATTCTCCTTATTACTCCTCCAGAGGGAGTAAATCTTTAAGCTCTATCTCATCTACTTTCACATAAGCGATGTTTTCATAGTATGACTTCAATATATGGCCGTTGACCTTAGAATTAGTCCCATCTCTAAGACTAGTGATATCAACTGCACCATGAGAATAAACATTAGTAACAACATATGGTCCAATCCATCTGGACCTTAGCTTACCAGTAAATAGCTTAAGACGAGAATGACATAAAAGAACTTTCTGTCCCACAACAAAATTATTCCGAGAAATCATCTTGTCATGGAAAATTTTAGTCTTCTCCTTGTATATACGAGTACTCTCGTAAGCATCGTTATGTATCTCCTCTAGCTCATTAATTTGTAGCTGCCTTTGTTTTCCCGCTTTGTCATACTCCATGTTGCACATCTTTACCGCCCATAAAGCCTTATGCTCAAGTTCAACTGGGAGATGACAAGCTTTGCCATAAACCAACCGATATGGAGACATACCAATCGGTGTCTTATATGCTGTTCTATACGCCCAAAGTGCATCGTTGAGTCTATAACTCCAATCCTTCCGTGTAGTGTTAACGGTTTTCTCAAGGATGGACTTAATCTCACGATTAGAAATTTCAGCTTGCCCGCTAGTTAGTGGGTGATACGGCGTACCAATCTTATGTGTAATGTTGTACTTCTTAAGGAGAGCATGGAAGGATTTCTTGAAGTACAAGCCTCCATCACTGATAACCACTCGTGGTGTACCATGTCTGGAGAAAATATATTGCTTCACAAACTCACAAACAACTTGAAAATCATTAGTATGGGTGGCTTGAGCTTCCACCCATTTAGAAACGTAATCCACAGCAAGAAATATATAAAATTTTCCATTCGAATTAACAAAAGGACCCATAAAATCAATGCCCCACACATCAAAAATCTCGACAATGAGAATATGATTGAGTGGCATTTGATTTCGAGCACCTAGATTGCCCGTTCGTTGACATCTATCACAAGATTTTCAAAAAACATATGCATCCTCAAATAGGGTAGGCCAATAAAACTCACTCTCAAGGACTTTGAGAGCGGTACGTTTTGCACCAAAGTGACCACCACAAGCATAAGAATGAAAAAAAGATAGAATTGATCAAATTCGAGTTTGGTACGCACTGCGGATAATTTGATCAGCACCATATTTCCACAAGTAGGGCTCATCCCACACATACTGCTTGGCTATTTTCTTAAGCTTTAGCTTTTGAAAATTAGACATCGTACTAGGTATTTGCCTTGTAACCAAGTAGTTCACTATATCAGCGTACCAAGGTGTTGATTCTTCAATTGAGAAAAGTTGTTCATCTGGAAAACGATCCTGTAAGGGGAGTTCTTCTTCGGAAATAACAAGTCTATTAAGATGATCGACAACTGTATTCTCAACACCTTTCTTATCTCTAATTTCCATATTGAATTCTTGTAGCAAAAGAATCCAACGTATGAGTCTTGTCTTAGCCTCCTTCTTTTTTAATAGGTACCGTAGTGCTGCATGATCAGAATATACAATCACATTGGTACCCACCAAATAAGCTTTGAATTTTTCTAATGCAAATATTATAGCCAACAACTCCTTCTCAGTAGTAGAATAGTTGATTTCAACATCGTTTAGGGTCCTTGATGCATAATAAATCACATGTGACCTCTTTTCTACTTTCTGACCCAAAACAGCTCCGACTGCATAATCACTTGCATCACACATTAACTCAAACGGCAAACTCCAGTCAGGTGACTTAATAATTGGTGTAGTAGTCAACAATTCTTTCAATTTATTAAAGGCATCCTTGCACTCCTGGTCGAAGTTAAAGGCAACCTCATTTTGCAACAATTTGCACATCGACATTGAGATTTTGGAGAAATCTTTGATAAACCTCCTATAAAAACCTGCATGACCAAGAAACGAGCGAATTTCCCTCACCGAAGTGGGGTATTGTAAGTTCCTTATCAAGTCTATCTTTGCCTTGTCTACCTCGAGCCCTTGAGAAGACATGATGTGGCCAAATACAATTCCATGGTTTACCATAAAGTGGCATTTCTCCCAGTTCAAAACCAAATTAGTGTCTATGCATCTTTTAAGTACAAGTTCAAGATTATTTAAACAAATATCAAATGAATCGCCATAAACACTAAAGTCGTCCATAATTACCTCAATGATGTTTTCCACGTAATCAGAAAATATACTTACCATACATCTCTGAAAAGTGGCAGGCGCATTGCAAAGACCAAATGGCATTCTTTTGTATGCAAATGTACCGAAAGGACAAGTAAAGGTAGTCTTCTCTTTATCCTCCGGTGCAATAACAATTTGATTGTAGCCCGAATAACCATCCAAAAAGCAAAAATGTGAATGTACCGCTAACCTCTCTAACATCTGATCAATGAAAGGAAAAAGAAAGTGATCCTTGCGGGTAGCCGAATTGAGCTTCCTGTAGTCTATGCATACTCGCCACCCTGTTTGAACTCTTGTAGGAACGAGTTCCTGATCTTGATTTCTAACAATGGTGACACCTAATTTCTTAGGCACCACTTGTACTGGACTAACCCATTTGCTATCAGAAATTGGGTAAATCACCCCCACACTTAGTAATTTGAGGATCTCTTTCTTCACGACCTCCATCATTAGGGGGTTAGGCCTACGCTGAGAATCACGTACTGGCTTGATATCATCTTCCATAAGGATTCTATGCATGCACATGGATGGACTAATGCCTTTGATGTCAGCAATTGTCCAACCAATAGCCGTTTTGTGCTCTTTCAGAACCCTAAGGAGGCATTCTTCTTGTATTGTTGTGAGATTCTTTGCAATAATGACTGGAATCTCTTCCCCATCACCCAAGTAAGCGTACTTTAAGTGATTAGGTAGAGGGTTCAACTCTAATTTAGGTGCCTGCACAACAGAAGGTAAAGGAACTTCATCAGTTAAAGGTAAAGAGATATATGATATATTACCTGTTCTAACATTTTGTGATGCCGTTAAAGCACCACATGTCTCAACAAACTCCTTGGGAATATCAATGTCCAAGTTAGGAAAGCCATGGACGTCCAAATCAATGCCATTTTGTAGCATAGATTCAAGTTCATCTTCGTTGATCAAATCAAACATCTGTTGTGCCAACGAACCAATAACATCAACAAAAAATGCGGAATGGATATCACTTGGATAACGCATAGCTTCAAAAATATTGAAGCCTATAACCTCTTTGTCAAACTCCATAGTGAGTGTCCCAGTATCACAATCAATCTTCGTCTTAGCAGTCTTCATAAATGGTCTCCCAAGAAGTAATGAAGTAGACGAACAATTGTCCCCATTCTGCATATCCACAACAAAGAAATCAACCGGAAAGATTAGTTCATTCACTTGCACCAACACGTCTTCCACGAGTCCCTTAGGATATATGTTAGGCTTATTAGCTATTTGAATGATAATATCTGTCTCCTTTAAAGGTCCCAGATTCAAAGAATCATAAACATCGGCTGACATCACGCTTATGGAAGCTCCCAAATCAAGCAAAGCACGCTCGAACCGTTTGTCACCAATAGTAATTGGCACTATAAAACCACCAGGATATTTACACTTTGCAGGCATCTTCTTTGGCAACATAGATGAAGCACTTTCTCCCACCTGAGTGATCTCGTTAGCAATCAACCTCTTATTCCTTGTACACAAATCCTTCAAAACTTTGGCTTACCTGGGTACCGTTCTGATGGCCTCAATAAATGGAATGCACTTTGCTGAAAATATACATAATCTCCTTGTCTAGAGCTTGCTTCTTTGACTTGGAAAAATGACTAGGAAAAGGAGGTGGTGTGGTAAAAGTAGGAACCGAATCCTTAGGTTGGCTGGTTGAATTTGGCTTTTCCTTTGGAATGGTTTCCACCTCTACTTCCTCTTCCAAGTCATGACTAACCTTTTCTTGTTATTTTGGCTCTTGTGTTTGCTTCCTACTTCTTAGAGTTACAACATTGACGTTCGCTCTTGGATTCACAAAAGGCTGTGATGGAAACTTTGCCGAATTCTATGCTTTTAGTTCATTCATGTCTGTAGCCAATTGTCCAATTTGAGTTTGCAAGTCTTTTATAGCCATATCTTGCTTCCGCAGAATTGTATCTTGATGTTGAGCATTTGCATCTTGCTTTTGCATCATCATTTTCATCATCTCCTCTAAATTAGAACTTTGAGTCTATTGTTGAGGTTGAGGTTGTGGTCGGAACTGTGGTTTTTGAAAACCACTTTGTCGCCCATAAGGATTAGGAGTTGCAGCTTGTTGATTTGCATAATTGAAATTTGGATGATCTTTCCAACCTGGATTATAAGTATTAGAGTAGGGATCATACCTTGGCCTTTGATTAGGGAACACAACATTCACCTGTTCAGACTCTTCTTCATAAGTAGGAATAATCACTGCTGCCATTCGTTGTACTACCTTCTCTATGTTGTTCATCCGTTGCTCTGATTGTGAAGACTCTCCCATCTCACTAACTCTTCGGACATTAGAGTTATTTCTAGTGTATAATTGTTGAGCATTGGAAGCCAAACTCTCAATCAAACTGGTTGCCTGCGAGATTGTCTTCTCAGTAAGTGAACTACCGACAGCCGCATCAATCAAATTCCTCTGTTTTGGAAGTAATCCTTCATAGAAGTATTGAATGATAAGTATTGAGGATATATTATGGTGTGGGCAGCTTGCCAACAATCCCTTATACCTCTCCCAATATTAATATAGAGACTCCCCAGACATCTGTAGAATGCCACTAATCTCCTTACGAACGGATGCCGCTTTGGAAGCAGGAAAATATTTCTCCAGAAATAGCTTTTTCATCTTAGTCCATGTTGTAACACTCCCTGGAGGAAGACAATACAACCATTCTTCTGCTAAGTCTGTCAATGAGAACGGGAAGGCTTGTAGCATCGCCATATCTCTGTCTGCGGTTGCATGACTCAGACTTGTCATTGTGTTCTGGAACGGTTGAAGGTGTAGATTTGGATTTTCACCTGGATGTCCCTTGAACTTTGGTAGATGATGAAGTAGATTCGACTTCAACTCCACTAGGTTAGTGATTGCAATGCACAGTGGTTGCGAATCTAAGCATGGAGATGTCAACTCTCTTAACTTCCTCTCCGGAGGTGGAGGATCTATCTCGTCGTATGTATTAACCATCTTTACTGTAGAAGGTTCTTGTTGTAACTTTGGACATGCTTTTAGTACCGTTCCCTTTCGAGTTTGAATTCCGCACCTTGGGTAATCCCAATCCTTCGATGCCAGAGATTAAGTACCTAAAACAAAAATCTAGAAAACAAAGTTAAAAACTAAAAAGATAATCTAAAAAAAACAAAAACAAAACTAAAAGAAATAACTAAAGCTACCGACTGCTCCCCGGCAGTGGGGCCAAAATTTGATGCGTGTCGTAGGTGCTCAAATTAATTCACTTATATTCTACTTTACTAATGAATAATATAGTAGCAAATAAGATTCGTTCCCACGAAGAGCATGGAGATTTAGTTGTCGAAAGTATCACAATGGGGGGTTTTGTAAAATATTTCTAAATTAAATAAATAGCAAAGCAAATTCAAATAATTAGATTGAAAACAATGATGAGAAATATGATCAAGGAATCCTTCTTCATACTAAATATTCATTAAATTAATATATTAATCTATTTATTGTTAATCACAGATTATTACCAATCGTGGAATAACAGCTAGCTCAGTGTTATCCCCTGAATTCCTTAAATCACTGAGTAAGGAAGCTCTCCAATACCAGATTCAATTCTTCTATACCACCTAGTAGTAGCTCACTCTAGATGTAATTTTTTCGAATGCTTTATCTTTTGTGAATTATAGGTTGATCCTAGTAGTTAGACTCTTAGCTCAAGGTCTACTTTCTAGGGTTGTTTTTACTCGCAATCCCTCCACAGAATCCCTCTGTAAGGTTTTACGATTTCTACTTTTGTAAAGAATTAATAGACTATTACACTTATCTTTTAAAACTTTACTAGCACTAGATTAATTGATAAAATGATTCAGTTGGCCACCTAAACCATTTTAGAATTAATCATAAATATTCATTGTAGTAAAAAAACACAAAAATCTTGTGAAGAACTCAAAATAGATTTATTTTATAACTTGAATCATATTTATAACTTAGAATTCATCCCTAATCAAATAAGTAAATTAGCTAGACATAATTGAGTTTTATCATAAACAAATCAGAGAGAAAGTAGAGTTCAAACTAAAAACGAAAAGAAGCTTGAGCTATGTCTCCTGAAGTCGCCACGAACTCGAGCTATTTGTGCATGAATTGAACTCCTTAAGCTTCTGGATATTCTTTCAGGACTTTCCTCGAACAGGTTGTGGGTATGAAAGTAAGGGTGAGGAGATGACTTTCTGTTGTGTTTGAGCCTCTATTTATAGCTTTTGAATCCTGAAAAGTAGAATCTGATAACAACCCAAACTTCTTTCGCCGACTCAAACCCTAAACTCGTGTTTATCATCCACCGTTCATCATCAAAATCAACGGCAAAGGGATAGCCTGGTGACTATTTTGCCTACTTAATGCTCATCCATAATATGAATTCTTGGTCAAGTTTTAGCTTCCAAAGATTACACAATCTCCACAAACGCGTAGAAATCATTCATAGTTTATCCGATCTCCAAAGCCACCGCTTAATCCTCTCCATTCATCTCTTCCATCAACGGCAGCACATCAGTTTCCGAGATGATTTCTCCCTCAAGTTTCGAGCAGTTACACCTCCTCAAACTCCCTGTTTTATTTCTTGGTAACTCTATCTGGCTATAACCACTATTCCAATAAAACTAGGACTCCAAAGTCTTATAATCCCAACCATTTACTAACCACCAAACCGATGGCAGCAAGCTAAGCTAACTGGTTTCTCGGTCAAGCTATCGGCTGGAATAGCAACCAACCCACTCGAGCTCCAACTGCAATTACCCTTCATCATTACTGCCAATACTAGCAGCAACAGACTCGCCTCCATTCCATCACCGATGCCATCATGCAGTCAACATTAAACATCATTCTCCGTCAATCACCACTTCCAATCTCCTTTTTAACTTCATAACCAGTGACCCATCTTCTTCTCTCGGAAATGGCAGAATTTCATCCTTATTATCCTATCACGACCACTCATCATGATATTCAACACCATTATTTGTTCTTTGATGAGCTCTTTCTTCCTTCGGTAATGGCAGCAAACCAATACTCGTTTTCCTTCGTGTTCTCTATGTTTTACTCCATCATAAAACTCTAGCAAAACTCGAGAAGGATTATGTAAACACCAACGCGTCAGCTGATCATGGTCATCAGCATTCTTTGATCATGATGGCAGCAGTTCTTCTTCCGTTGTTTTGTCTCCATCAACCACTCATTTTGGTCGAGCATCAACACTGCCATCAGTTCATTCTCCATTGCTTCCATCATCTGCAGCTCCATCAATACCCCCGTGATCATCAACAGCAATTCGAGTCTCGAGATATCCATGTAGGAGTCGCGGTTGTGAAGAAGAAATACGGGCGTGTTTGAATTTGAAGATGGCAGCCCCGAGTATATCCAGCGTCTGTCTTTAACACCATTTGAATTTGAGCTTCCCCCTTTGAATACTGGACTGTGCTTAGCATTTCCCTTGAAGATGATATCCCCTTAACAGATTGGATACCCCTTAACGTATAAGGGGTGCCAATAGCACTTGTCCCGAAAATGACCATTTTGCCCTTTTGTCTTCAGAGTTCTTGTTTTGCTCATAACTTCTTCATACGAACTTAGAATTGCTTCATTCTTTCGCCGTTGGTTTTGTATTTTCGTCCTCTTCAAGATGAAAAATAAAATCTTGTACTTCAATAAGTTCCACTTGGTCTTTGGCCCTTATCCACTTGTAGCTAGCATCTTTTAGTGCACAATTAAGTGCCAATTCATTTCTTTTGGATGATTCACCTAATAGAACACAAATAAGAGAGAACAAGCGTAATATACAATAATTTGCAAGATAATCAAAAATTACTAGCATGAAATTGACACCAAAAATATGTAAAATATGAACTTATCACACAGTCGTTCCACAGACTCTTCTCCGTCTGTGAGAATTATTTTTACCTGGATTTTGGTTTTCACGGCGATCAAACCTCGGATACTCATACCTCCGTGAGTTTTATAATCACCTGAGTTTAGTAAAACTCGTACTCAACTTCTCATATCTTCTCAAACTCCATTCTTCTCCGTCACTGCCATTAACTCGAGTTGTTCCATTACGATCACCATTAGTGACCCAAAACTATCACAGCCTCGAGATCTAACTCCATCAACCTGGTTTACTCGAGACCAAATCCTCTTTGTACAAAATATATCGTCTACCATGCATCACCATCATTAGTCTGATCATCAGGCTCAACCTTTATCTCCATGCAACCAAACTTCTCGTCATTGCCAACTAACAACAGCAAACTACATCCCTGGTTTCTAGAGCTCTTCCTTATCTGCACCACAGACTCGAGAAATACCAACGCAGCTCACTCTATGCTTTATCTTGAGCTGTACCTTTCCCTGACTCTGCCTAGCTCGTCAATGGAAGTCACCATTATTTCCCATCTTTCTCGAGCTCCAGCTTCTATTCACTGCCAAGCTCCAACTCATTCTCGACAGCACAACATCACAGTACCAGGCCAACCCTCCATTGCTTCTTGACTCCATTATATGCCATCATTATTGCAGCAGCACCCTGCCGTGTCATCACAAACTATCAACTCTTCATCTTCTCTGTCAGTAGCTACGACAAACTGCATCAACCCACTTCGAGCCTCAATCCCAGCACCAAGCTCGAGTTCATTTGATTTTCATCTTCCATAGTCGGGAATCACCACAGTCACCATTAACAGCAGCCTCCATCAATCTCCGATCATCAATCCTGGTTTGCTGTCGATACCAGCAACATCCATTATTCCCTATCGAGCTCTAGTCTCCATATCTCACCGCACTCCTTCATTATCTGTTCTGAATTATCAGCATGACCACGAGCTCTCAACTGCCATCCAGTGATAACCAACTACAGTTCCTTTGATCATCAACAACATCCACTGTTGGTCGCGGGTTGCATGGGGAAGATGGTGTGCCCAGAGTAATCCATTAGGGTGCCTTTAACAGTATATTTAACTAATAAGATCAACTTCTCGTCTCGCCCATTACTTCTTCATACGATGTCGGAATGACTCCATTCTTTCACCATTTGCTTCGTCTTTTCGTCCTCTTCAAGATGATATCAAAGACTCCTAGATATGAACGAGCTCTACTTGGTCTTTGGCCTTTATCCACTTGTAACTAACTTCTTTGATTGCACAAATATGTGCCAATTCACTTCTTTTGGATGATTCACCTAATGAAACACAAATAGAGAAAAACAAGCGTAATATACAATAATTTGCAAGAATATAAGAAATTACTAGCATGGATTCGACACTAAATATATGCAAAATATGCACTTAACAAATTCCCCCATACTTGGCTTATGCTAGTCCTCGAGCAAAACTATCTAAAATACAACAACTCCATATCGTCGAGAAAACGGATGCACTTAGCTAATGCAACATTTATTTCTGAACCTATGCTCTAGCTTATTTGAGTAGTCGTTGCTTGCATTTTTGTTTTTGTCTTCTACATCTGTTAGCATTTTTATTAGTATTAGAAATGAAGTTTTTATGTTGGAACATTAATGGTTGCTGCTCTGACAAAAAATGGAGACACTTATATAGCTTGGTTAGATAATATAAATTGGATGTTATTTGTTTGCTTGAGACAATGGTTGATGCGGATTTAGTTAAAAAATACACTCACCATCTGCCTTTTGATGCTTGGTATTTTCTTCCTTCGGTTGGCAAATCGGGTGGTCTTGCATTAGGGTATTTTGAAAAATCGAATATTGAAGTACTAGGTTCTTCTCTTAACATGATACATATTCTGTGTGACATCACTCCTGCAATTAAAAACTGTGTTGTTTCTTTCATTTATGGATCCTTAACGCTATGTGGTAGGAGATCAGTGGAATTTTTTAAATGACATGTTAGCAAACAACAACAATCCCTGGTTACTAGTGGGTGATTTTAACTTCATCTTACATAGCTCTGAAAAACAAGGAGGTAATGCTTAAAGTTCTTTTCCTCCTAATTTTATTAGAGAATATTTAATTAAGATGAATATGAATGAAGTTTTTTCGTACGGAAATCCTTTTACTTGGTGTAATAGGAGATTCAAAAATCCAGCTGAGTTAATTTTTGAAAAGTTGGATCGCAGTTTTATGAATGATAAATGGGTATCTGTTCTACCCCAAACTAGAGTCACAAATCTATGTAGAATTTACTCAGACCACAGCCCCATTTTGATAAAATTCTTTCATTATGAGAGGAATGTTAACATTCCTTACAAGTTTTTTAAGTGTTGGCAACTTAATCCAGAATTCAAAGAAGTTCTGAACAATTCTTGGTCTCAAGTTGTAAATGGTTCTCCCTCATATGTTGTTGTTAATAAGCTCAGTCATGTGAAAAATGTTTTAGTTAAGTGGAATGTTAACTCCTTTGGTCACATCAAAACTACTATAGGAAGATTAAATGCTGAGATAGAGAAACTTCAGGCTTTGCCTTACTCTCCTCAGATTGGTGGTTATATCTTGAACTATTCAAATCAGCTTGATTATTGGTATGAAATTAAGCATTGTTTCTACAAGCAAAAATCTAGAATCAATTACTTCATGCATTATGATAAGAACACAAGCTTTTTTCATAATACTGTTAGACTGAGGAATATGTACAATATCATCCATACAATTAGGGATGATCATGGTAATTGGTTAGAAGATAAAGATCAAGTCGTGGATTTGCTTTCTAGGCATTTTAAGAAAATTTATACTTCATCCAATCCTTCTGAACTTGACATTGAAGAATCATTAAAGTTTATTACTCCAATCATTAATGAGAATATTAACAACTCCTTAACTGCCATTCCCACGTATCAAGAAATTTGGGATACGGTTAAGATGATGGCACCTTGGAGCTCTCCAGGCCCGGATGGCTTTCCTCCTGGTTTCTTCAAGGACAACTGGGAGGTGGTTAATGTGGAGGTTGTCAATCATGTGCAGAGTTTTTTCAGGAATAAATTCCTTCTAAAACAAGCCAACTTCTCATACATAAATTTAATTCCTAAAATCAAAAATCCTGCTTCTCCTCATGATTTTAGACCTATTAGATTGTGTGTATAAAATTATTTCAAAAATTCTAACGAATAGGTTAAAACCTCATCTTGATGCTCTAATTTCTCCATATCAATCTGCTTTTGTTGCTAATCGTCAGATTCATGACAATATAGTGATCACGCATGAAATTCTTCATTCTTTTTGAACTAAAAAGAAAAAGTCGAAAAGTAATCATATGACAATTAAGCTTGATCTTTCTCAAGCCTTCGACAGACTTGAGTGGTCTTTTATCATTGCTGTGTTCAAAAAGTTGGGTTTTTCTGAAGATTGGTGTTTTTTGATTTATCAGTGTATCAGCACAGTGTCGTACTCAGTTCTGGTCAATGGTTCCCCGAGTGAGACTTTTCTGCCTTCTCGGGGTATTAGGAAGGGGGACTGTATTTCCCCGTATATCTTCATTATTTGTATGGAGGTGTTGTCTCAGCTACTCACTAAAGCTGAGGAGGATAATCTGATTCAGGGTTTCAGATTCAGGAAAAATAGTCCCTCTATTTCGCATCTTTTTTTTTTGCAGATGATTGCATGTTGTTTTGTAAGGCTTCTGTTACTTATGCAAAGAATATCATCAAGGTTATTAATGTTTTTGCGAAGGCTTCAGGTCAGGCAATTAACTTTGAGAAATCTGGTTTCATAACTAGTGGGAAAATGCATCATAGGCACATTAAACTTTTATCTAAGACACTTAACATGAAATTTCTTAGTAGTTCTGAAAAATATTTAGGTACTCCCTTGTTTATTGGAAAAAAGACTAAATCGTTTAGTTTCATTATTGATAATTTCTACGCAAGACTGAGTTCTTCGAAGAAATCTAACTTGAATATTGCTGGTAGAACTATGGTAACTAAGCATGTGTTATATAGCTTATCTATTTATCATATGGCCTGTTTTCCTCTTCCAAAAACTGTCACTAGTAAGATTGATACGATACAAAGAACTTTCTGGTGGGCTAAAAAAAATCCTAAGCATGCAGCTTATTTTCGCTCTTGGGCTGATATTGGAAAATCTAAACTAAATGGTGGTCTAGGTCTTAGAAATACTTATGCTACTAATAGGGTTTTCATTTGTAAGCTGGGTTGGAGAATTTTGAAGAATCAGAACTGTTTGCTTTTTACATTTCTTAAGGATAAGTATTTCCCTAATCAAAACTTGTTAGAAATTGACAAGGCTGCTAACTCTGCTTCATGGATGTGGAAAGGTATTATAAAGGGACTGAAATTCATTAAGGCTAATACTCTGGTTAAAATAAATAATGGGGCTCTTACACATATTTGGAATGCAACCTGGATTCCAGGGAATTCTTCCCCTCCTACTCCTTTGTCTCCTATTTGCAATAATTATGTTTATGTGTCCGAGCTTATTGATTATCACCATAACTGTTGGGATGTTTCTCTTTTGAATCTCTTATTCTTGCATGATGAAGTTACTAGGATTATGTCTATTAGAATAAATATATCACAAGTAGACTCTCTTATGTGGGCTCATACCAGAAATGGTAATTTCACTATTAAATCAGCTTATAGAATCTTTATGAATGATATCCCTTCGTCTGAAGACTCCTTGTTCTAGAGGAAAGTTTGGGATATTAACTATTTGCCGAAAATAAAATTTTTTATGTGGAAGATCTTTGCACAGATGCTCCCTGTTAACTCTCTTGTGCAAATGTATAACCCTCATGTGGATGTTCTTTGCCCTTTCCGTCATATTCATGAAGAAAATGTTATGCATCTTTTTGTTCTTTGTCCTGTAGTATCGCGTATTTGGTTTGGTCTTTCTCTTCAGCACTTAGTTTCTACTGATTTTGAATGGGTTGATGATATTTTCCTACATTGGCATGACACAAGTCTGGGTATGTCTCCCTTTAAAGTGGGTTGGCCTAGTGTTGGTGCTATTGTCATGTGGTGTGTTTGGAAATTGAGGTGTGATATAATCTTCAAGAATGCTTCTCTGGATATGAACAAGATCATTGTGGATATCAAGAGAATGATTAATTCTTACATTTCTCCGCAGATTAGTGTAGTGGATTGTGTTCGTGTTGTCAAAATTCCGCAGTCTGAAGTTGAGCATTTTATGTTTGTAGATGGCTCTTTCAAAGATTTTAAATTGGGTATTGGTATTATTTGGTGTGATGTTGCGGGAAATGTAAGAAAGGCGCGTTCGGAATTTGGGTTGGTTCAAGATGCAGTGGGAGCTGAAGATGCTGCTCTCATTTTGGCAATCTCTTGGGCAGAAGAGATGAAACTTCCCAAAGTGGTGTTTGTTAGTGATTGTCTTCAACTGGTTAATTTTGTTAATGGCTGCAACTCTTCAGTGAATTGGAGAAGCTTGGACCTGTTGGAAACTTGTCGGAGTTTGCTTTCTAGTACTGTTTCTTTTAAAGTTGTGTATATAAAGCGGCTGAATAACCCGCTAGCAGATCGGCTTGCACGTCGGGCTAGGAAAAACAATCTTAAGGGTTTATGGTTTTCTCTTCCAGATTTTCTAAATGCTCTGTTCAGGAAGATAAACCTAAATGTAATTTGTAACTCTCTTCTTGCTTAATGAATGGGTGTGTTTCTTAGCAAAAAAAGCTAATGCAACATGCCTTTAAACCCCTAGGTGTCCCTAGTGGACGAGTTATAGTCTTGTGAGGGTTTACTAGAGATATACCCACAAAACCTACTTTTCCAACTTACTAGTTCTCCCAAATGATAACATCCAACGCGCTAAGAAGACATAGGGATTCTGCACACTAGTCATGAGAAGTTAGGCATATATTTGAACACAATCTCATCCTTAAAAGTTGAGAGAGAAATAACCATCCCTTATCGAAAGAATCCAGGTTCGAGAGTGATCGAAAGTCTCGACTCTGCCTCACCAGAAAGGGTTTTATGAAGTTGCTCTCAATAATAAACAACTTTTTTATGGGTCACACATGTGTCCAGGTAGGAATGAAGAGAGAATCCTGCGACACCTTGAATGGTAGGAAGGAAAAGCCCTCCGAATTGTTTTGAAAACCCACATCTTTTATCATTTTGAAAACCCTTTTTTTTTTTTCTGACGATCTCTAAGAAAGGTTACCTCGTTATCCGTTCGACGTGCAGTTAGCACCACTCTCACAGCATCCATAGAAACGTCTTTTGTCTTCAATCCTTGTCTTCATCTTCGTCTTCAACTCTTGATGATAACTCTTGAACTTCGTAGAATCTTGACAATGTAACTCTTTTTCTTCAAATCCTTGTTGCTTAAAACTTCATTATAAATATTTCTTCTTCCATTGGATTTATTGAAAGAACAAAACTAAAAACAAACCACAATATGATACAACAAATTTTTCTTGTCTCTTGTCTTTTTTTTCTTTTTCTTTTTTTTATCTTTTTTTTTTATGTTTTTTTTTATATGAGACAAGAAAAATAAATTAGATACAAAATGAAAACAAGACAAAATAATAAAACTAATAATGAACCTAAAGAAATTTTCCCTTTTTTTTTTTTTGTTTTTTTTTTTTGACAAGGGACCTAGCATAATGATGACCATTTCCCAAGTTTTTTTTTTTTTTTTTTAGACAAGAGAAAATAAAACAAATACAAATAAAGATAAAATAAATGCAAGTACAAAGGCCATAGTGTAAGTACTTTACCGCTTGATTCTTCACAACTTGTATGTCTTGATATCATAAACTTCTTGAATTCTCATCTTGATAATTTTTGCTCTTGTATGTAAGTCTACAACATGTAGAAATTCTGCTCCTTGTCTTGTTGCTTTACTTGAATCTGAAATCTGCTCATATTTTGTACCGTTGCCTATAAACCTTAAACGCCTTCAACTTTCCTTGTAGATTTTGATGTCGCTCCACTTATTGATGATGATGTGTTTCTATGGACCTGTTGGTGTAGAGAGAGATAAAGTGGATAGTGTTAACTGCAAACAAGATTACAAGTGGCATGTAAGTTAGCAATTCGATGTCACCATAATTATTGATAAAATAGCACTCAAGAGATCAAAGTAGTGCTTCTATTGGTGGGAGGTTGGGTAGCTCACCATTCTACCCGGAATTAACGTACGGTGACACACACTCTAAAAGCACATATTTAGACACGTACAAAGAATTGAAAGTCGGTGCCTCACATGATGTAACAATGGGTAGTCTCCACTATAGGGGATCACAACTCTAATACCGAATTCAATCTGCACCTCATTTGCCACTGGCATGGTTAAATCCAACTTTAACTCTCAAACAAGCAAGAAACCCGATCACGTTCTCTGACATCTTTCAGTTCAGTCACTCTTGTGAGAATTTCGATGTAATCTTAGCGACATGTATACTATGTGACTCTAAACTAACTACAAGTTAGAGTTTTTTCATGCAAATATGTAGAGAGAAAAATTGAAAAATCTATATGCAAAATACTCCCCCACACTTAAACTTCACATTGTCCTCAATGTGTAAAACCGAAAGTTCTGAATTCTGACGTAACAGAAGACAAAACGCAAAAACTGTGCAAATTGGTAAGGAATTTGGAAAAATTTCATTTCACAAAAGTTGTTCATCTTCGTGTTTTCTACACAGTGTCAAAAGCGCACAGTGTTTCGATAAAAGTTCTGACAGTTATGGTCTCTGGACTGAACTACGTGCAGTCTGAATTTTTCTGACGAAAAGGTATTCGTCAAAATTTCTTCTAAATTATATTCCGGACTCAATGAAATTAAACATGGGGATGAAAATATGATATAAAAACAATAAAACAAAAAATAAAAGGGTTTAAGATACAAAACCTATGGATTTCATCCCATTTAGCGCTTTGTTTAAAGTCGTCAGCCCAACTTGGCATTCTCCTTACTACTCCTCCAGAGGGAGTAAATCCTGAAGTTCAATCACGTCCACATTCTCCATAGGGAAGTTTTCGTAATATCTCTTCAATCTATGGCCATCGACTTTGAAAGTTGTTCCTTTTGCGAGACTAGTAACCTCAACTGCACCATGAGGAAAAATATTAGTAACAACAAACGGTCCACTCCAGTGGGACCTTAGCTTACTAGGAAATAACTTAAGACGAAAATTAAATAGAAGAACTTTTTTACCCACAACAAAACTCTTTCGAGAAATCATCTTGTCATGGAAAAGTTTAGTCTTCTCCTTGTATATACGAGCACTCTCGTAAGCATCGTTACGTATCTCCTCTAGCTGATTAATTTGTAGCTGCCTTTGTTTTCCCGCTTTGTCATACTCCATGTAGCACATCTTTACCACCCATAAAGCCTTATGCTCAAGTTCAACTGGGAGATGACACACTTTGCCATAAACCAACCGATATGGAGACATACCAATCGGTGTCTTGTATGATGTTCTATATCCCCAAAGTGCATCGTTTAGTCTATAACTCCAATCCTTCCGTGTAGCATTAACGGTTTTCTCAAGGATGGACTTAATCTCACGATTTGAAATTTCAGCTTGCCCACTAGTTTGTGGGTGATACGGCGTACCAATCTTGTGTGTAATGTTGTACTTCTTAAGGAGAGCATGAAAGGATTTCTTGAAGTGCAAGCCTCCATCACTGATAACCACTCTTGGTGTACCATGTCTAGAGAAAATATATTCCTTGACAAACTCATAAACAACTTGAGAATCCTTAGTAAGGGTGGCTTTAGCTTCAACCCATTTAGAAACATAATCCACATCAATAAGTATATAAAATTTCCCATTCGAATTAACAAAAGGACCCATAAAATCAATGCCCCACACATCAAAAATCTCGACAGTGAGAATAGGATTGAGTGGCATTTAATTTCGAGCACCTAGATTGCCCGTTCGTTGACATCTATCACAAGATTTGCAAAAAGCATATGCATCCTCAAATAGGGTAGGCTAGTAAAAGCCACTCTCAAGGACTTTGAAAGCGGTACGTTTAGCACCAAAGTGGCCACCACAAGCATTAGAATGACTAAAAGATAATATTGACTGAAATTCAGAGTAAGGTACGCACCTGCGGATAATTTGATCAGCACCATATTTCCACAAGTAGGGCTCATCCCATACATACTGCTTGGCTATTTTCTTAAGCTTTAGCTTTTGAAAAGTAGATATTATACTAGGTACTTTCCTTGTAACCAAATAGTTCACTATATCAGCATACCAAGGTGTTGATTCTTCAATCGAGAAAAGTTATTCGTCTGGAAAACGATCTTGTAAGGGAAGTTCTTCTTCGGAAACAACAAATCTACTAAGATGATCGGCAACTGTATTCTCAACACCTTTCTTATCTCTGATTTCCATATTGAATTCTTGCAGCAAAAGAATCCAACATATGAGTCTTGGCTTAGCCTCCTTCATTTTCAATAGGTACCGTAGTGCTGCATGATCAGAATATACAATCACATTGGTACCCACTAAATAAGCTCTAAATTTTTCTAATGCAAATACTATAGCCAACAAATCTTTCTCAGTAGTAGAATAGTTGATTTGAGCATCGTTTAGGGTCCTTGATGCATAATAAATCACATGTGGCCTCTTGTCTACTTTTTGACCCAAAACAGCTCCGACTACATAATCACTTACATCACACATTAACTCGAACGACAAACTCCAGTCAGGTGACTTAATAATTGGTGCAGTAGTCAACAATTCCTTCAATTTATTAAAGGCATCCTTGCACTCCTGGTCGAAGTTAAAGGCAACCTCCTTTTGCAACAATTTGCACCTCGGCATTGAGATTTTGGAGAAATCTTTGATAAACCTCCTATAAAAACCCGCATGACCAAGAAATGAGTGAATTTCCCTCACCGAAGTGTAGTATTATAAGTTCCTAATCAAATCTACTTTTCCTTGTCTACCTCGATCCCTTAAGAGGACACGATGTGGCCAAGCACAATTCCATGGTCTACCATAAAGTGGCATTTCTCCCAGTTTAAAACATGATTAATGTCTATGCATCTTTTAAGCACAAGTTCAAGATTATATAAGCAAATATCAAATGAATCACCATAAACACTAAAGTCGTCCATAAATACCTCAATGATGTTTTCCACGTAATCAGAAAATATACTAACCATACATCTCTGAAAAGTGGCAGGCGCATTGCAAAGACCAAACGACATTCTTCTATATGCAAATGTACCAAAAGGACAAGTGAAAGTAGTCTTCTCTTGATCCTCCGGTGCAATAACAATTTGATTGTAGCCCGGATAACCATCCAAAAAGCAATAATGTGAATGTCCTGCTAACCTCTCTAACATCTGATCAATGAAAGGCAAAGGAAAGTGATCCTTGCGGGTAGCCGAATTAAGCTTTCTGTAGTCTATGCACACTCGCCATCTTGTTTGAACTCTTGTAGGAATGAGTTCATCATCTTGATTTCTAACAACAGTGACACCTGATTTCTTAGGCACCACTTGCGCTGGACTAACTAACCCATTTGCTGTCAGAAATTGGGTAAATCACCCCCACACTTAGCAATTTGAGGATCTCTTTCTTCACGACCTCCATCATTGGGGGGTTAAGCCTACGCTGAACATCATGTACTGGCTTTACATTATCTTCCATTAGGATTTTATGTATGCACATGGTTCGACTAATGCCTTTGATATCATCAATTGTCCAACCAATAGCCGTTTTGTGCTCTTTCAGAACCCTAAGGAGGCGTTATTCCTGCACTGCTGTGAGATTCTTTGCAATAATGACTGGAAGCTCTTCCCCATCACCCAAGTAAGCGTACTTTAAGTGATCAGGTAAAGGTTTCAGCTCTAATTTAGGTGCCTGCACAATAGAAGGTAAAGGAACTTCATCAGTTACAGGTAAAGAGATATATGAAATATTACCCGTTTTAACTTGTTGTGATGCCGCTAAAGCACCACATGCCTCAACAAACTCCTTGGGGATATCAATATCCAAGTTAGGCATACCAAGTACATCCAAATCAATGATATTATGTAGCACAGATTCAAGTTCATCTTCGTTGATCAAATCAAACATCTGTTGTGCCAACGAACCAATAACGTCAACAGAAAATATGGAATGCATATCACTTGGATAACAGATAGATTCAAAAATATTGAAGCGTATAACCTCTTTGTCAAACTCCATGGTGAGTGTCCCAGTATCACAATCAATCTTTTTCTTAGCAGTCTTCATAAATGGTCTCCCAAGAAGTAATGAAGTAGACGAAAAATTGTCCCCATTCTGCATATCCACAACAAAGAAATCAACCAGAAAGATTAATTCATTCACTTGCACCAACACGTCTTCCACGAGCCCCTTAGGATATATGTTAGACTTATTAGCTAATTGAATGATAATCTATGTCTCATTTAAAGGTCCCAGATTCAAAGAATCATAATCATCAGCTGACATCACGCTTAAGGAAGCTCCCAAATCAAGCAAAGCACGCTCAAACCGTCTGTTACCAGTAGTAATTGGCACTATAAAACCACCGGGATCTTTACACTTTGTAGGCATCTTCTTTAACAACATAGCTGAAGCACTTTCTCCCACCTGAGTGACCTCGTTAGCAATCAACCTGTCCTTCCTTGTACATAAATCCTTCAGAACCTTGGCATACCTGGGTACCGTTCTGATGGCTTCAATAACACCTTGCTGAAAATATCCATAATCTCCTTGTCTAGAGCTTGCTTCTTTGACTTGGCAAAATGACTAGGAAAAGGAGGTGGTGTGGTAAAAGTAGGAACCGTGTCCTTAGATTGGCCGGTTGAAGTTGGCTTTTCCTTTGGAATGGTTTCCACCTCAACTTCCTTTTCTGAGTCGTGATTAACCTTTTCTTGTTGTTTGGCTCTTCCGTTTGCTTCCCACTCCTCAAAAGCACTGCATTGACATTCTCTCTTGGATTCACAAAAGTTTGTAGTGGAAACTTTGTTGAAGTATGTGCTTTAAGTTGATTCATGTCTGTAGCCAACTGTCCCATTTGATGTTGCAAGTCCTTTATAGCCATATCTTGTTTCTGCAGAATTACATCTTGACGCTGAGAGCTTGCTTTCTGTTCTTGAGCATTTGTATCTTGTTTCTGCATCATAATCTTCATCATCTCCTTTAAACTAGAACTCTGGGTTTGTTGTTGAGGCTGAGATGGGGGTTGAGGTTGGAACTGTGGTTGTTGAAAACCACTCTGTCTCCCATAAGGATTAGGAGATGCAGCTTGCTGATTTGCGTAGCTGAAATTTGGGTGATCTTTCCAACCTGGATTATAAGTATTAGAATAGGGATAATACCTTGGACTCTGATTAGGGAACACATCATTCACCTGTTCGGTGTCTTCCTCATAACTAGGAATGATTACTGCAGCCATTCGTTGGACTACCTTCTCTATATTATTCATGCGTTGCTCTGACTGTGCAGAATCTCCCATCTCGCTAAATCTTCTGACACTTGAGTTGTTTCTGGTATAGAACTGTTGAGCATTTGAAGCCATACTCTCAATCAAACTAGTTGCCTGTGAAATTGTCTTTTCAGTAAGTGAACCACCAGCGGCTGCATCAGTCAAATTCCTCTGCTCTGGAAGTAATCCTTCATAGAAGTATTGAATGATGAGTGTCGGAGATATATTTATGTGTGGGCAACTAGCCACCAACCTCTTGTATCTCTCCCAATATTTGTGTAGAGACTCCCCAGTAATTTGTAAAATGCTACTAATCTCTTTACGAACGGAGGCCGCCTTAGAAGCAGGAAAATACTTCTGTAAAAATAGCTTTTTCATCTCAGTCCATGTTGTAATACTCCCCGGAGGAAGGTAATACAACCATTCTTCTGCTAAATCTATTAATGAAAAGGGAAAGGCTTGTAGCATAGCCATATCTCTATCTTCGGTACCTTTCCTAAGACTTGTCATCTTGTGCTGAAATACTTAAAGATGACGGTTCGGATCTTCACCAAGAAGTCCCTTGAACTTCGGTAAATGGTGAAGCATATTCGACTTCAGCTTAACTGTGTTAGTGATTGTAATGCACAATGGTTGCGAATCTAAGCATGGAGATGTCAACTCTCCTAACTTCCTCTCCGGAGGTGGAGGTGGTGGAGGATCTATCTCGTCTTATGTATTAACCATCTCTTATGGAGAGGGTTCTTGTTACGACTGTTGATGTGATTGTAGTACTATTCCCTTGCGAGTTTGAATTCCGCACCTTGGATAATCCCACTGTTTCGGTGCCAGGGATTAAGCACCTGAAATAAAACTATCAAAAAAACAAAATCAAAAACTAAAAATAAAAATAAAACAAAAGAAACAACTAAAGCTACCGACTGCTCCCCGGCAGCGGCGCCAAAATTTGATGCGTGTCGTAGGTGCACAAATTAATTCACTTATATTCTACTTTACTAATGAATAATATAGTAGCAAATAAGATTCGTTCTCACGAAGAGCAGGGGGTTTTAGTTGTCAAAAGTGTCACAATGGGGGTTTTTGGTTTGGATGAAAGCAAAATCAAAGCAATTAAAAATAATAAAGTTGCAAGCAATGGAGAGAAATATGATCAGGGAATCCTTCTTCGTTACTAAATATTCATCAAAGTAGCATATCCATTTATTCTTTGTAAATCACAGATTATTAACAACCGAAGGAAAGCATCTAGCGCAGTGCTATCCTCAAAATTTCTTAAGTCACTGGACACCGAAGCGCTCGAATGACAGATTCTATACTTTAAACCACATAGAAGTAGCGCACTCTAAGTGTAATTTGGTCGAATGCTTTATATTTTGTGAATTTAGGTCAATCCTAGTAGTTGAACTCTTAGCGCAAGGTTCACTTTCTAGTGTTGTTTTTACTTGCGATTGCTCCTCAGAATCCGTCTGCAAGGTTTCACAATTTCTACTTTTGTAGAGAATTATTCAACAATTACGGATATCCTAATTCTCTACTAGCATTAGGTTAACTAGTAAACTAGTTCAGTTGGCCACCTAAAAAATTTATCAATCAATCATAATATAATATTAGTTATAGTAAAAATAATCAATAACCATGTGAAGAATTAAAATAGATGTATATGCTGAATCAAATCATGTATTAGAACTTAGAATTCATCCCCAATCACTAAGAAGTTTAGCTACTCATGGTACTAACAAAACCCATGAGTTTCATATGATAAAATGGTAAAGAAATAGTTACGGTGATGGAAGTAGCTCCAAACCCTAGCTTTTCTTCTCTTGAGTTCTCCTCTCCAATGGCTTGATAAAAGAAAAGGATCTAAATATCTCTTATATAGGTATCCAAATTGTAGTTGTTCCCGTGCGCCAAATCCCGTGTCGAATGGTTGCCAAAAATCGTCACAATTCCCAAATATAAGTCACGTCCAAGTCTTGGTCGTGCAAAGAATGGCTGAAACAGCCAAGCAGGCTTGCGCAGATGGCAAAGGCCCGACCCAATTTAATGAAGCTTATTAGTTCAACTGTCAGATCCGTGGAACTGACAATAATAGTCTGGTGATCGTGGGAAATATTTTTCCCTGGATTTATAAATTCACCATACTTTCACGGACACTACTCTTTCCGTGAACGAGCATTCAAAAATATGGACAAACGAGGAAACCCAAGCAAAATAGGAGAGAGAAAATAATACTAATAAAAAATAAAAGAGGCGCCTAGAGATCGGGTCCACCGGCTGGCCGGTCATGCCGCTGTGGCCGGTCCCCCACGCCTCTTCCTTTATTTTTCTTATTTTATTATTTTCATGATCTCATGAAGACTCCTTCATTCGAGCAACTTTCCTTGTTTGAGCAAAACTCACGGTTTCTCCATATTTTCCTAAAACGATGAAAAATAATAAAAATAGGGGAAAGTGTCACGGGACCCGGGCTACCTAGCCGGCCGGTCCCACACTTTGCAATCCCTCGTTTTCACAATTATCATTTCCCTCATCTCATGAAACTCCTCCGTTTGAACAAAAACACTGGTTTTTCCATATTTTCTCAAATATTGCTCAAACCATGAAAAAGCCAAAAGTCCAATGGTCACATGATCGACTAGGCTACTCACGAAAAAGAATATTAAAATATTATTCTCAAAATATTGATCAAATGAGCAAGGTTCCACTTGCTCATTCGAGCAAAATCAAGAATTTCAGTCAAAGATCGAACTCTTCTAAAAACCCAAAATATTGCTCAAACGCACATCCGAAAATACCAAAACTCTCAGGACTGAGACACGGACATTATGGTGACACGGGCATGCTACCTTGACCGACCAAGGCCGTCCCTAAGGCTTGCAAGGAGCTGGTCCCACATATGTTTATAATTTTGACCTAATTTGCTCAATTGCTCATATTGGGTCCAAACTCTTTCCAACCAACTTGTAATTTGCTCAAACGACCATCAGCTGGTCCCACGACCACCAGGGCCGATCCCACGACCACCAGGGCCGATCCCATGACCCCTTGGCCGGTCCTCACTTCTCCATAATTAGGATTCATCACCTAATACTCAGACGAGCACTATTTTAATAAATAATTAAACCAGCATTTAATAATCCTTTCACCAATTGGTCAACAAAAGACTTTGGTGCATGCTCACATGAGCACCTGGGCACTACATGGTCGTCTGAGATGATTTTACACTGTCCTGCACAAAGAAGCGAGCTGAGAGCAATTGGTGAAGAATCTAAGGTTGAGTCATATGTCATTCTCTTCGTATGGATGTCTTCTACAACATATCAAAAATACACAACAATTGGATGAACGAGAAAAAAGATGTGGCCAAAACCTTAGACTACATGACAGCTGAAAATTTTCTTAAAACCTCCTGTAAGTTTACTGTTTCGTCAATTTCGGCACTTAAACGTGCTCAAAAGCCTAAAATCTTCGTTAAAAAAGCTTGGAAATTTTCTGAGGATGAATAAACATGGGTAGATCACAAAAATCCGACATCTGACGAAGATTCTACAATAATTTCAATGAAGACCTAACTTCTGAATTTTCTGATGACGAATTATGACGAAATTCTTCATTCATCCACATCTGAATCAGTAGCTACACCATCAACGCAAAACCGAACTTCATCTTCAGCCAATAGTCTCACTTGCTGAAGTCGGCGGTGTTTCTGCTAATGGAGATATGAGCTTTTCATCTTCATCTCTTTTCTTCTGTGATATTTCATCACGTCCCTGCTTTCCCTCCGCATCTGCTAATACCAAGAAAGCATATATCTTAGCAATGACGACTCCCAGATGATCGAGAGACATACAATGTGTCAGCTTTCCAGCGTCTCTGAAAGGTTGATTCACCTCGGCATGAGCATCTGCAGAAGTCTTCATCTTCGAACTTGATGTTTTTGGAGCGTTCCCCGGAAGATCCAGAAGAGTGGTTGTACCAGAAGTCACCACTATCTGAGGCGAAAGACATGGAGTCATGGTGTTGATGGTGGATTTTAGTTCAGGGCTAAAATTGTAAAACCAAACTTGATGCGCTGACATCCTGCAAAGGATAGAGCCATTCGATGAGTGATGAGTACCTCCTCACTTTATTTATTCGAAGCAATTCAATAAATACACAAAATTCACCCAGAATGGTGCGTGCAATAGCCATCCCAAATATTCTGTGAATTTTACTAGCATTAATAATTAATAAATATAATAATAATATATAATTTATGCATGATTTGCCTAGTATTTTCCGTGTTGTGTTCTCAGCCGAACTCTCATTATTGACATGACATGACGACTGAGTGTTCACTCTCAGCAGAGTAGCACGAATCTCCATGCCAGTATTGATACATGCACGAAATACCCGTACAAGCTACTCTCTAACAAAGAGAATTTCGAGTCGATGCACTCTCAGCTCGATCGAACACATTTAATTTCCTTAGGGAAAATCTAGACTGTCCGAATCAGTCTCAGAAACGATCATGGCCACACAAGTTGGTCGCGCAATTTAACAAGCCTAGCCAAACCCTGGCAAGAGTAGGCCTTCATCGTGATGACCATCGGTGGGCCCGTTTATGCCCTAGCCGTTCGAACATCACACGAACTCCTCCCAGCACGTCAAACGCCAGCCCTGTTCAAGGCAGTCTTAAAATCATCACGACCGTCCAACTTCACCAGCCTGGTTGGACGGCCTAGATCATCCCGCGAACGATCAGGGAAGCTCCAACGCACACGTTGGCGGGCCCACTTCTCACCTACCCGATCGGCCTTCTCACAGCAATGCTCTAGAGCAATGAACGTTTGCTCGAAACATGGTTGGCGTGATGCTTTAAAGGGTCGCGAAAGCTCCACTATTGTCTTAAATCGATCACAACCATCCAACTTAGCCGGCCTAATTGGATGGCTTAGATCGTGCTTAGGACCATCAGACAGATACACATTTGTTCACCGTCGGCCCAACGTGGGCCCCACACAGTCGGTCTCCCCAAAGGAGGAGCATAGCCTGCCAAACCGTTTGGCTAAAGTTGCGCACGCATG
Organism: Papaver armeniacum; assembly: GCA_023531295.1. Lineage (NCBI taxonomy): Eukaryota > Viridiplantae > Streptophyta > Magnoliopsida > Ranunculales > Papaveraceae > Papaver > Papaver armeniacum. The sequence continues at coordinate 88,371 of JAJJWW010014691.1, read as the reverse complement.
ACTGATCCAAAACCCTAATTAGGGTTTGCGGCATTACATATATGTCGCAGTTTGATCATGACCATCCATCTTCGCCAGCCTAAACGGAAGGTGTAGATATAGACTTAAGAGGTACCAAGAGTATCAACATGATCACCGTGGGCCCACCTATGTGTGTGACCGACCGACCTAGGACAACCATGGTCGAGCACCTCGAAACACGTGCCCAAAGGAGGCATGTCATGCGGTTCCCAAATCCTTTGCGGCTAAGGATTTCTATCGCAAATCGATCACGACCACTCACCTTTTCCAGACAAATTGAGTGGTCTAGATCGTACCTCCGCGAGACAGAATGGTATGGACATGTACACCGGCAAGCCGTCTACACGCATGCTCGGTCGGTCCCACCAAAAACATCGTCAATGTTTGATTTCGGTCAAGCTGAAGAGTGATGCTTGCGCACCTCTTTAAAACCCTAAAAATCATCAATGGTCGCAAATATGTGCCGTAGATCATCTTGTCCGTCCAACTTTGCCAACTTGGTCAGGCAGCCTAGGCTAAGAGTTAAACAGCCAATGAGGTACCTTGGTGATCACAGCCCGTCACTCTACCACAAGGAGTGATCGGCCAAGGGATGGCCCGCCCATGCGGCCTTCAAACAATCACTCGAAAATGGTTGGGCATGCAGCCATTTTAAGACGCTTAATCCGCGACTTACTCCGTTAAGCTCTAAAAACAGCAATGCTTCATACATATTGATTGTATTCGATGCATAAAGTATACACGATATTTCATGAATATCGACTTCCTAAATAACTCAGTTATTTAATCTAGCACCGTATGTTACTTCCTGTGGGTCCCACGATCCACTCATTCGAGACATCAAGCATGTCACAAACTGGGGGATACTTACTGGGGTATTGGTCTAGCGGTTTACAGCGTGCAGCGTGCAACGCGCCATCACAAGAACGTGTCAGGAGGTATGGACGGTTAAGATGGTGAGGGAAGTGGGCTAAGACGTGATCATGCAATCACCCACACGACCCCACTACTCCATCACTCAACTTCCTCCACTTCCTACGAGATGAGGGTTTCCGCTCAATGACTTGTATAAATAGGTCCTTTGCCTATTTCCAAACAACACAGACGAACACAGAAAAAACTAAGTGTTGTCATCAGTATCCAGAAATCACCATTCTGATACAAGTCATAAACAGCCAACACCTTCACAATCTCAACACCTTCTTCGTTTCCCTCCCTAAGATCAACCCCATCTCCTTCACTTTGTGACCGAAGCAAGTCTGGAACGACCATTTTTTGGTTTAGGTCAGAATTGTACAAATTGATCTCTCGAATCAAAAGCACTCCCGTGCAGTGCATTTGTTTAGGGTTTAGATTCGTTTCTCATCCACACACACCTAAATTTACCAAAAACCGCAGAAACAGTTTTCACCCATAAACAATTGGCGACCACAGTGGGAGGTTAATCTCTCGGTTGTGAAGTCAATTTCTTCAATACCCAATCCTATTTGGCTGGTTTCAGGATGGTTGGTCTTAGGACTTCCCCAACAAATTCAAATCCCGGTCGAAGTTCCTCCAATGAAGATACCCCTCTTCCCAACGGTGTATCTGATGGAGTAACCGGAAGAATCCAAACGATGATCGAGTTAGCGCGGGTGCAGGAGATTCACACGAAGAACATGGACCTGATCAAAGAAACAATAAACGGCATACTCGATATCCTCATCAAAATGACATCAGATATGAGCGGTTCTCCTGTCACAGAGATTTTTACACTGGGGACTGATCCTCGCGACGATCCTCCTCAAGTCAATAGTTTCACTATGAATCAGAGGCTGGTGGATCAGGAACCGGCTTCTCTAGTGGAAAGTTTATGCGAACTCTTACACCTCTCGAAGAGTCAGCGGGTGGAGACGTTTGCTGCAATCAACCAGATAACCCTGGATGTGCATTTAACTCCTTTACATCCAGAAGCCTCAAAAACATCAGAGATGTCTGTGAATAACGTTACGTTTACAGAAGAAGACATGATGGCGGAAGAAGGTCATAATCGGGCCCTACACATTATTGCACGCATCAAGGATTCAGAGTTCAAAAGGGCCCTCATCGACACGGGGGCATCTTCGAACGTGATTACTCTCAAGACACTCAGGACGTACAAGGTTTGCCCAAGCAAGATCGTGCGACAACATACCACGATGACGGACTTTGAAGGAAACCAAACTAACACGTACGCGTATGTCAATCTGAATTTATCTGTAGGGCCTGTCCAGTCAAAGGTGAAATTCGAAGTCATAGAAAAGGAGCCGGACTACCACATGATACTGGGGAGACCGTGGCTTCATGACAATAGGATTGTCCCTTCAACGTATCACCAGTGTCTGAAGACCATGCTGAATAAAGAAGTCGTTCGTATTCCTGCATCGTTGTCTCCTTACGCACCGATACGTGGAGTGGAGTTGTTTGAGCCAAGAGAAACTCCACGGGAAGAATCAGGCAAAGTTCATTGCATCCCACTCCCCGCGTGGGCATCAATCCAGGGGGAGGACCGACTTGCATCATTGAGGAATAAGCCCCACGATACGTCTTCGCTGACAGGGCATCCTTCTTCGTCTGGTGAAGCCGCAACCCATGTTCACACTAAGAGAGAGCGAACTTTTGTGGCGAGCCGTGATCAGAAAGGGAAGACCGTGTACCGACGCCGCTGTTAGCAATTAGCAGGGGAGACTATTACCCACTCTCTCCGATGGAATGCTACAACAACGAAGAGCCACAGGAAGAGGTGTTGGATGCTCCACGACAGCTGCAGGACGACACCAACTCCACGACTGATGAACTGGAAATTGTTAATATCGGGAATGAAGAATCTCCCAGGCCTATCTCCATCCGCTCAAACTTGTCCACGTATGAACGCACGAAGCTCGTGCAACTTCTCAAAGAATACTAGGACATATTCGCTTGGACGTATGAAAAAATGCCCAGTTTAGATGAAAAATTGGTCACCCATCATATACATGTCATACCTGGATCCAAGCCGATCAAACAGTCCCCGAGGCAATTCAGGCACGAGGTGGAAGAGCAAAGCAAGACTGAGATACAGAAGTTGCTAGCTGCTGGCTTCATTAAACCCATTCATCATCCGACCTGGTTGGCTAATGTGGTTCCAAAAAAGAAAACGGACGGTCAAAGGCGTGGATTTCGAGAGACCCGAATGTATGCCGCCCAAAGACGATTTTCCTCTACCTAACATCGACATGTTAGTAGATGCCACCAGAGGACACGGCATGTTCTCCTTCATGGATGGATATAGCGGGTACAATCAGATAAGGATGTACGAGCATGACACAAGTAAGACAGCTGTTTATGGGAAGTGGAGAATCCTAACCCACGTCTCTCATGGGAAGTGGAGGAAGCGGAGTGATGGAGTAGTGGAGTTGTGTGTTAGTGTCACACGATAAGTTTTGCTCACTTCTCCCGTCGTCACTAACCGTCCATGACTTCCTGACACGTTCTTGTGATGGCGCGTTGTGCGCTGCACGCTGTAAACCGCCAGACCAATACCCAAGTAAGTATCCCCCAGTTTGTGACATGATTGATGTCTCAATCGTGTGGATCGTGGGACCCACAGGAAATATCATGTAACGCTGGATTAAATAACTAAGTTATTTAGGAAGTCGATATTTATGAGATATCGTGTGTATTCTATGCAGGTAACGCATCGAATATATTCAGCATGTGTGAAGTATCGATGTTTTAAGGCTTAACGGAGTAAGTCACGAATTTAAGCGTCTTAAAATAGCATCATGTCCAGCTATCTTCGAGTGATCGTTTGGAGGCTATACAGGCAAGCCCTGATTTGGCCGATCACCTCATGTGGAAGAGTGGTGGACGGTGATCGTGGTGATGCCTTGCTGGTCGCTTAACTCCTAATCCAGGGCTTCTTAACCAAGATGGTAGAGTTGGACAGACGAGATGATCTGTGACGCTCATCTGCGACCGTTGATGAAGTTTTAGGGTTTTGAAGAGGTGCGCAAGTATCACTCTTCAGCTTGGTCGAATCCAAGCCTGGGAGACGTTTTTGACAGGACCGACCGGGCATGCGTATAGACGGCTTGCCGGTGTACACGTCCGTACCTCACTGTCCCATGAAAGTGTGATCTAAACCACTCAATTTTTCCGGTAAAGAGGAGCGACTGAGATTGATTTGCGATAGAAATCCCATGCCGCAAAGGAGTTGAAGACCGCACGTCATGCCTACTTCGGGCACGCATTTCGAGACGTCCAGTCATGGTTGGCCTTGGTCGATCAGTCAGGCGTGTAGATGGGCCCACGGTGATCATGTTGACATGCTCGGGACCCTTTGAATCTACATCTACACCCTCCATCTATGCCTGCGAAGATGGATGGTCGTGATTGATTTGCGACACATGTGATATGCCGCAAACCCTAATTAGGGTTTCATGTCCACGCTACTTTGGCTGGATGAATTGGCAAGCTACGCTTCTCTTTTGGGGAGGCCGACCATGTAGGACCCACACCGGGCCGGTGGTGATCACGCCAATACCTGTCTGATGGCTAGGGGTCTGATCTAAGCCATCCAAACATGCCGGTGAAGTTGGATGGTCGATATCGATTTAAGACCCTTACTGGAATTTCTTGCGACCCTTAAAGCATCACGCCGGCCGAACTTTGGGCGAGCGTTTGCTCCTCCTTGGCTAGGTCGTGAGATGGTCGGCTATACAGGTAGAAAGGGGGCCCGCTGGTGTACATAACGGTGCTTGTCCGACCGGGAATGGGGCGATCTGCGCCGTCCAATCGCACCGGCGAAGATGAACGGACGTGATGGATTTGAGACTGTCGTAGGCAGCCTTTGTTCGTACGAGCTCCTCCAAGCCGCTCCATACCATCCTGGACATCCAACTTCAGGCTGGTGTTTTTTGGTTATTTGGAGGGCGTGACCTGTACTTGACCGGCCATGGCATTAAGGGGCCCGCTGGTGGTCATTGTTGTGGTTGTCTTTAACTTCGCAACCATGAAATCATTAACTTCGCAACTAACCAACTGTGCTGCCTCCTGTTTGCGAAAGAATGAAACAACCTTGCGAAAGTATCCATTTTTTCCCCTCTTTGCGAAGCAAAAAATTCTTTGCGAGGAGGGAGGTTCGAACCCGCGACGTTATGGTTGGATTTTACTGCCCATACCAATTGTGCTAGTTCTCTTTTGCGAAAGAAACGCATATTGCTACTCTATTATTCTTTCTTTCTTTTAGCAGCAGTTCCAAAAAGTGTGAAAAACATTGAGCTTTGCGAGAATTGATCACGCGAACTCTAACTCCATACTCCTAATCTCTGACCATCTGGGCTACTTGCTGCTTGCGAAGGAAACACACAATGCCGCAATATTATTCCATTTCTTCGCATTTGAAAGTTCAAAAATGTTTGAAAAATTTTGTGTGGCTACGAATTCGAACACATGACCACAAGTTTGTTTGTTCCCACTCTGACCATTTCCGCTAACTTTTGTTTGCGAAGATACGCATGTAACTGATAGGTGTAGAATACACCGTATTTAATATCTAGTATTTATGCTTTCTTTGCGAGTTTTCTTGTAAATTATGTATCTTATGTGTGCTTTTGAGTTTATTAGGTGCAATGGAGTCATTTGGAGCAAAAATACCAATTGGAACTCGTTCAAATACAAGATTTCTACTTTTCATTGTGTAGAGGACGAGAAGATGAAGACAATGGCGAAAGAACGGAGTCATTCGGAGTTCGTATGAAGAAGTTATAAGCAAAACAAGAACTTGGAGGATTAAGGGCAAAATTGTCACTTCAAAGCAATAGCGGATACTATCTGGAGCTGAGCCATGGTTAAAGGGTGCAAATCAAGATGGCCCTTATCTGATGAGTGGTGCCTGGAATCACTGTGGTTACCCCGTATCCGTCTTACCTGAGTGGCTATACCCACTCCCATTTTCTTACACAACCTTGGAATTCGGTGAGAAGTAAATATCTCACTATTATTGTTTCTTCTTCGATCTGGAAAAGGATGGTCGCCACCATGAAAGACTGAGAGATTGAAACTCAGAGAGGAAACAAGCACCAGTGGCTGCTGCTGCTCTGTCCATTTCGAGAATTATTCCGGGATCAACTCGTTGGATTCGAGATGCTGATATCGATCTCAGTAGATAGATCGAGACAGGGAAGAGGGTTGGATTTGAAATCGATTTTGATGAGATTTGCAAGAACAGAGAGAGCTGAGGGTGTTGATATGGTCATTAAGCAAGGAATTGGAGAGACGGGTTTGAGTTAATTATCTCACTAATCACACAGGAGGTGAATCTGCTCGAGTCAAAGAAGGAATTAGAAGGGGATCTGGTGAGTTAGGGTTTGGTCTGTGTTGCTATGGATCGATGGGTCTTGGTTGAATGAATCGATCTTTGTCAATGATGGGTTTGTCTTTGTGGAATCGAAGCTTGAAAGGCTAACAGCAGCTAATGGTTCTGCGTGGTTGCAGAGTTATAGATGGTGAAATTGAGTCTTGAATGGAGTTGTGTGTTTGAGTGTTGAATGATTGATGCAAATGAAATTGTTTAGTAGCTGTAGCTTTTGGTGGATGATTTAGGATGGAATTGTGCTTTGCCAGGATTGTCAATGATGGGTTATGGTGCCTTGGACTGAATGGCAATGGTTCAGGGGGAGGACTGGAGTGACAAAGAGAAGTTGACAGCCAGGGAAACGGTGTTGAATGGCTGAGATTTTGCTGGAAGCTGCATTTGAATTGCAGTAGGTGCTAAGATTCAGCTGGTGTTAGATGTTGTAGCTGGTGGTGATGATGCTGGCCTGTGGCAGTGGATTGGCAGTGCAGCTCAGAGATGGCTAAGGAAATGGGCGTTGGTGTTGGCTGGTGTGCTACTGAAGTAACAGATGCATTGCAGTTTAGAATGGCAATAGTAGTGTCTCTGGTTTCCATTGAGAGATGGCTGAGAGTGACCGGTCTTCCATGGTTGCTGCTCTAGCCATGAAAGCTGGCAGGATGGTTTGTGTGGGCTGAACTGCAGGTGCTGGTGCCGAGCTGACATGCTGGTGATGTTGCAGGTGAAATGGCCTGAGCTAGGTCGATGGAACTGCAATTAGTTGAGGACTGGTAGAGAAGCTGAGCTGGAGATGGAATGAAGCCAGTGGTTCTGACATTGAACTGGATTTGCAGATTGTGTTGCAGGCAGAGAATGGAGCTGGCCTGAGATGGTGGTGCCTGGCCGAGTTGCGAGTGGAGGTTATGGAGCCGTTAAGCTCGAGCAAGATGCGATTAAGGTTGTGATGGTCACTGCCATGGCAATTGAATCTGGATTTCTGGGATGGTCTGATAATGGAATAGACTTCATGTGGAGGCCAGAGTTACAGATGAGAAGCTTGAGATGGAACTGTGTAGTGCAGTGCAATACTGAGTTGCAATGGGTTTGAGAAGCAACAAGGAATGATTGGATTATATGTTTACAATAGATGAATGTTAAGACAGGGAAGGTGGAGTTGCGATGATTGCAGGGTTGAAGTTACATTGTTATGCCAATAGAGATTTGTTTGAGATGCAGAAATTATGATAGAAGAAGGCATAGCCAGAATGGCTAGAATTGTTTGGATGAAGCACCATCCTGGTGCATGACTGATTTCAGCATATGCATTGGCCTGAGCCAAGGCCAAGTCACTCAATCACTCGGGCGGTGACTAACTCACAATCTGACCGAGCCGACTCGTGACTCTCCCCGACTCGCAGATCGGACCGAGTTAACCCGCCGACTTTGACCCGAGTTGACCCGCCGGTCCCCGACTCGTTGACCGGTGACCGGTTTGACTTTGCCGGTCACCTGAGCTACTTTTCCGGCCAAATTCCGGCCATAATCCCAGTTTTCCGGCGAGCGTTTTTGGGATAATTTTTACACGGGTTTCTCTCCACGGTGGGCTGGGTGAATTTCCAACTAATGGACTTTGAAGACAAAACCTAATTTTGGAAGGAGTGGAGCTATAAAAGAGAGGACTTTTACTTAATTGATATATCTTTTCTAATTCTTTTTCCTACTTGTTTTCTAGGGTTTAGAACATGAAACTTCTCTTTCTTCTTGTGATGAACTCCTTGAATATGAGTACCTAAGTTTATTATTGGTTATGGAATAGTTGGATTTCACAAAGCATGATTCTTTGATTCAATATATTAGTTTTGTCTCATATCTATCGTTTGCAATTCTCTGAAATATTGTTTTATGATTGATTGATTGTTTTGTCAAGTTGCAAATTGGTAGAACTTCTAATCACATCTATTGCTAGTTTAGGGTTTATTATACGCAAAAGTGATATTCCTTGGATACAAGTAGCATAATATGATTATAGTTTGTAGTGATATATTCTTATGATCATATGTGAATCGTAACCTTTGCAAAATTGAATTAGTGCGCTTTCCACGTTCGATTGCTTTGATTGGCCTGATTTCATAGAACTTAACGCATCTAGGGAATTAAACTTGATTAGTGCTTTTACACGTTAGGTTGTTCCTTTAGGTAGAATTCATATTCGCATCTTTTAATGTGTTTGTTGATGACAAGAGGAGATTTGCGGGATATTCTTGCGATCAAGGTATTCTAGGGTCTTTGATAAAAGTTGAGATTAAATATCAATTCTAGTTATTGTGAAAAGCATGTTAGTGAATGAAAACGAAATCCTTAACCAATATCTCTTCTATCTTATTTGTTTACTTTTGTTTATTTGCTTTTTGTTTATTTTTATTTACACAATCAGAAATTCTTCCGGGTGTTTTATATAGGAAACCATAACAATTTGACAACCTAGACCTCTCTGTGGGATCGATCCTTTCTTGCCCTTGCTATATTTATATTTTGAGTAGTAAGAAAGTGTAATTATATTTGTGTCGCTTACGACACGACCAAATTTTAGGCGCACACTAGGGAGGCAGCGGTTGTCACTTGTTTTTGGTTTCTTATTTTTGTATTTAGTTTTTGTTTTATTGTATTTTTTTTCTTATTTTCTGGGTTTTAACCTTGGTTTGGGAATTATTTCAGGTGCTTATTTCTATGGAAGGAGCATATTGGAGCAATCAATACGGGTTTCAACCTCAACAATATGACAACTACCAATTCCATGGGTATAATCAAAACCAATTTATTGGTTATGACCAATATTCCATGGAACCTTGTGGTTTTCCTCAACAACCTTATGGCGGGTATGTGTGTGAACAACAACAAGGATGGGAGGATTCTTATGCTTGTGAACAAAAGGTCTCTAATTTTATAGATAAAGTTTCCACCTTTTTACAAGAGGAATTTCAAAAAGCAAAAGAGACTACAAACGAGCAACTCCAAGAACTTCGTGAAGGTATGACTATCTTGCGAAGAGACATTGATCAATACAAGGAAGATATGGATAATTCTAATGTGCATATGGTTTGTGATGAATATTTGATTGATGCTAATGTTGAAAAAGGCCAATCCTTGGGCACTTTCGTGGATAATTGTGTAGTTAACTCAACTCTTGATCGTAATAATGATCATTCACCTATTCAAAAGGATGAGTTCGAGATTAGCAACACTAAATTCAGCGAGGAACAATCTTATGTTGACTATGATAGTGACGGTGATTATGATACATTGCTTGAAACAACTCATGGTGACATCTCCGAGAGTCTTTTTGGGATCAAGATGAAGATGAAGAGGAATATGTCGACACTTGTGTAGATTACTCAAGCATTGATCTTAATAATGATCAAGAGCCTATTCAAAGGGTGGAGCTTGAGGATGATGCATTTTCGAGTGTTCTAAAAAAGTTTCTTATGATAAAATTTGGATCCGCAAAAGAGTATGTGCCTTACAATAAAAAGGAGGAATATGTTGAGAATGAGACCGTTATGACCAATATTGTGGAAGACCCAATTGAACTTGTGCATGATTGTAATGATGATGTTTATGTTGAGACTTTGGTTAAGGCAGAAACGGACGAAGAATGGTTGCAAGGTTTGATAGAGGACCATGATATAAAAGAGGTGACTAATTCACTTGAATTTTTCAAGGATGAAGAGGATTCCGTGATAAAAGAGATTGTGCAAGGTTTATCTAACCCTTTGCCTATTATTTCTTCTCCTTTACCTCTTATTGGTTTGAATGTATGTGCTTCGAGAATATTGTTGAATGACTTTGTTTCTCGTTTTCCGCCATTAGAGATACTTGATTCTCATACTATGCAGGTTATGGAACAAGAAACCGTGGAAGTGCCCGACTTCTATATTCTTTATACACTTCCAAGTGTGGCCAAGAATAAGTGTGGGGGAAGCTTTTATCGGTTCATAGCTTCACTTTTGCTTTATATTACTAATATTTGTGTGAAGTTAGTGTTTCCAAAACAGGTGCTATGGGTGGATCCCCAACTTTTCCGATTATTGGTGTATGGGGAATGAATCTTGCAAGGATATAGTCGGGCTGACGACTATAAAACAAGCGCTAAGTGGGAGGCAACCCACCGGTTTTGTATTTCTTATCCTTTTGCATTTTATTTTTGTTTCGTTTATTTATTTTTTTACTGTTTTCATATCATATTTGCATCCCTATGTTTAATTTCATTGAGTCCGTAATCTATCTTAGAAGAGAATTAGGACGAATACCTTTTCGTCAGAAAATTTCAGACTGCGCGTAGTTCAGTTCAGAGACCATAACTGTCAGACCGTTTATCGAAACACTGTGAAATTTTGACACTGTGTAGAAAACACGTAGGTGAACAACTTTTGTGAAATGGAGTTTTTCCAAATTCCTTACCAATTTGTACAGTTTTTGCGTTTTATCTGCTGTTACGTCAGAATTCAGAACTTTCGGTTTTACACATTGAGGACAATGTGAAGTTTAAGTGTGGGGGAGCATTTATATGTTTGTATAGTTTGTTTTTGACACCATTAGTGGATGGAATCATTTTGAATGCAGGAGTTGAGGAACCAATTAACTAAAAGGGAAGAATATAGCTCAGAAATCACGAATTAATATGATAGTTGTTACCATATCTCGGAATATCACCATATCGCATTCTATTTTTATTTTTCCATATTTATCTATTGTTCTCTAAGTGCTTTGGTGGGTCACTAAAAATCGACGTGTTATTACTGCTAGGATGAAATAGAGTGGTTGAGTTACTAGAAAAAGAAAAAAAAAAAATGATGAAAAAAATATATGAAAAAAAAAAAAAAAAAAAATATGAAAAGAAAAAAAAAAAGGACCGATCAATTAGACCAAAACGGAATAAAAAGACACTTGGGAATAGCAGTATGTGTGAAACGTAGTCCCTGTCTCCGTCGCCTAAACAAGCGTGGAATGCAGGATCCAAGGCAACTATCATGTACTTGCGACAAGAAGCATGCGCTTGGATCCAAAAGATCTAATCATGCCGTCTAAAAAAAAAAAAATTGGATCCAGTTTGATCCAATCATAAAAAAAAAAAAAAAAGAAGAAATTATTATTGTGTTGAATAAAGTCACTTTTGGTTCCCTTGTATATGCCAATTGATTTGATGTAGCATTCAGCACTAAGTAGCTCAATCCAATAGGATTAGGTTCATCTTAGCAGTGACCTTCAGACAGATATGGGAAACATCGAACACTTGAGAATATTCGCCAACATCTACATCTATATCCATCTTCTTAATCTTTTCATTGTGATTGTGGTTTGTTAGTTTCCGAGTATTGTGGCTTGTTCGACTATCTAATTAGAGTTTATTTACTAATAATTGAATTGAATTTGCAAGGTACCTCCTCCTGTAGTCATTTTGGATTCATTCATTGATTTGTCACAAATAGACGGAGTTTGAAATATAGGTTTTGTAGGTAGACCTCTTGTAAACCTTCACGAGACTATAACTCGTCCACTAGGGACACCTAGGGGTTTAAAGGCTTGTTATTTATGCTAAAATTAACCGTAGCCTCGACGTCACGGAGTTGTTGTATTTTATTGTTTTGTTTGATTTGCTCGAGGACTAGCAAAGTCTAAGTGTGGGGGAATCTGATAGGTGTAGAATACACCGTATTTAATATCTAGTATTTATGCTTTCTTTGCGAGTTTTCTTGTAAATTATGTATCTTATGTGTGCTTTTGAGTTTATTAGGTGCAATGGAGTCATTTGGAGCAAAAAGACCAATTGGAACTCGTTCAAATACAAGATTTCTACTTTTCATTGTGTAGAGGACGAGAAGATGAAGACAATGGCGAAAGAACGGAGTCATTCGGAGTTCGTATGAAGAAGTTATGAGCAAAACAAGAACTTGGAGGATTAAGGGCAAAATTGTCACTTCAAAGCAATAGCGGATACTATCTGGAGCTGAGCCATGGTTAAGGGGTGTAAATCAAGATGGCCCTTATCTGATGAGTGGTGCCTGGAATCATTGTGGTTACCCCTTATCTGTCCTACCCGGGTGGCTATATCCACTCCCATTTTCTTACACAACCTTGGAATTCAGTGAGAAGTAAATATCTCACTATTATTGTTTCTTCTTCGATCTGGAAAAGGATGGTCGCCACCATGAAAGACTGAGAGATTGAAACTCAGAGAGGAAACAAGCACCAGTGGCTGCTGCTGCTCTGTCCATTTCGAGAATTATTCCGGGATCAACTCGTTGGATTCGAGATGCTGATATCGATCTCAGTAGATAGATCGAGACAGGGAAGAGGGTTGGATTTGAAATCGATTTTGATGAGATTTGCAAGAACAGAGAGAGCTGAGGGTGTTGATATGGTCATTAAGCAAGTAATTGGAGAGACGGGTTTGAGTTAATTAGCTCACTAACTGTCACAGGAGGTGAATATGCTCGAGTCAAAGAAGGAATTAGAAGGGGATCTGGTGAGTTAGGGTTTGGCTGTGTTGCTATGGATCGATGGGTCTTGGTTGAATGAATCCGATGCTGTCAATGATGGGTTTGTGCTGTGGAATCGAAGCTTGAAAGGCTAACAGGCAGCTAATGGTTCTGTGGTTGCAGAGTTATAGATGGTGAAATTGAGTCTTGAATGGAGTTGTGTGTTTGAGTGTTGAATGATTGATGCAGCTGAAATTGTTTAGTAGCTGTAGCTTTTGGTGGATGATTTAGGATGGAATTGTGCTGCCAGGATTGTCAATGATGGGTTATGGTGCCTTGGACTGAATGGCAATGGTTCAGGGGGAGGACTGGAGTGACAAAGAGAAGTTGACAGCCAGGGAAACGGTGTTGAATGGCTGAGATTTTGCTGGAAGCTGCATTTGAATTGCAGTAGGTGCTAAGATTCAGCTGGTGTTAGATGTTGTAGCTGGTGGTGATGATCTTGGCTGTGGCGATGGATTGGCAAAGTCACGGCTCGAGAGGTGGCTAAGGAAATGGGCGTTGGTGTTGGCTGGTGTGCTATCAAGTAACGGATGCATTGCGAGTTTAGAATGGCAATAGTAGTGTCTCTGGTTTCCATTGAGAGATGGGCCGAGAGTGACCGGTCTTCCATGGTTCTTTGCTCTAGCCATGAAAGCCGGCGAGATGGTTTGTGTGTGGGCTGAACTGCAGGTGCTGGTGCCGAGCTGACATGCTGGTGATGTTGCAGGTGAAATGGCCTGAGCTAGGTCGATGGAACTGCAATTAGTTGAGGACTGGTAGAGAAGCCGAGCCGGAGATGGAATGAAGCCGATGGTTCCGACATTGAACTGGATTTGCGGATTGTGTTGCGGGCGAGAGAATGGAGCTGGCTTTGAGATGGTGGTGCCCTGGCTGAGTTGCAGGTGGAGGTTATGGAGCTGTTAAGCTCGAGCAAGATGCGATTACTGGTTGTGATGGTCAACGCCATGGCAATTGAATCTGGATTTACGGGATGGTCTCGATAATGGAATAGACTTCATGTGGAGGCCGAGTTACGGATGAGAAGCTTGAGATGGAACGTGTAGTGCAGTGCAATACTGAGTTGCAATGGGTTTGAGAAGCAACAAGGAATGATTGGATTATATGTTTACAATAGATGAATGTTAAGACAGGGAAGGTGGAGTTGCGATGATTGCAGGGTTGAAGTTACATTGTTATGCCAATAGAGATTTGTTTGAGATGCAGGAAATTATGATAGAAGAAGGCATAGCCAGAATGGCTAGAATTGTTTGGATGAAGCACCATCCTGGTGCATGACTCGATTTCGAGATATGCATTGGCTCGAGCCAAGGCCAAGTCACTCAATCACTCGGGCGGTGACTAACTCACAATCTGACTGAGCTGACTCTGTGACTCTCCCTGACTCGGTACTGGACTGAGTTAACCCGCTGACTTTGACCCGAGTTGACCCGCCGGTCCTGACTCGTTGACCGGTGACCGGTTTGACTTTGCCGGTCACCTGAGCTACTTTCCGGCCAAATTCCGGCCATAATCCCAGTTTTCCGGCGAGCGTTTTTGGGATAATTTTTACACGGGTTTCTCTCCATGGTGGGCTGGGTGAATTTCCAACTAATGGACTTTGAAGACAAAACCTAATTTTGGAAGGAGTGGAGCTATAAAAGAGAGGACTTTTACCTAATTGATATATCTTTTCTAATTCTTTTTCCTCTACTTGTTTTCTAGGGTTTAGAACATGAAACTTCTCTTTCTTCTTGTGATGAACTCCTTGAATATGAGTACCTAAGTTTATTATTGGTTATGGAATAGTTGGATTTCACAAAGCATGATTCTTTGATTCAATATATTAGTTTTGTCTCATATCTATCGTTTGCAATTCTCTGAAATATTGTTTTATGATTGATTGATTGTTTTGTCAAGTTGCAAATTGGTAGAACTTCTAATCACATCTATTGCTAGTTTAGGGTTTATTATACGCAAAAGTGATATTCCTTGGATACAAGTAGCATAATATGATTATAGTTTGTAGTGATATATTCTTATGATCATATGTGAATCGTAACCTTTGCTAAATTGAATTAGTGCGCTTTCCACGTTCGATTGCTTTGATTGGCCTGATTTCATAGAACTTAACGCATCTAGGGAATTAAACTTGATTAGTGCTTTTACACGTTAGGTTGTTCCTTTAGGTAGAATTCATATTCGCATCTTTTAATGTGTTTGTTGATGACAAGAGGAGATTTGCGGGATATTCTTGCGATCAAGGTATTCTAGGGTCTTTGATAAAAGTTGAGATTAAATATCAATTCTAGTTATTGTGAAAAGCATGTTAGTGAATGAAAACGAAATCCTTAACCAATATCTCTTCTATCTTATTTGTTTACTTTTGTTTATTTGCTTTTTGTTTATTTTTATTTACACAATCAGAAATTCTTTCGGGTGTTTTATATAGGAAACCATAACAATTTGACAACCTAGACCTCTCTGTGGGATCGATCCTTTCTTGCCCTTGCTATATTTATATTTTGAGTAGTAAGAAAGTGTAATTATATTTGTGTCGCTTACGACAGCGACCAGTAACCACCTCTTATTCTTTTCTCCTCTCCAGGCTGTAGAAAAAATGTGACTGTGGCGAGATTTGATCTTGCGACATCAAGCTTCTTCGCTCCCACTCAAACCATCTGTGCGAGTTTCTGTTTGTGATAAAAATCACAGCATTTTGTTCTTATCCTTTTCTTCGTTTTTCCTTTATTTCCTTCGACAATTTGCCTCTTGCTTTTTCTCCTGAACATGGAAATCTTCCATTGAAACCTTGGTTTTCTTCCCCGAATTTCACCACAACAACTAATTTTTTTTTTTTTTTTTTTCATGTCTTTAAATTGTTGATGATGTTTATTCCCTGAAGGTGCAATTTCTTCCATGAAATTTCCGTTTTTGCTCCTGAAATTTTAAGATCTAAAAATAAATATCAACAATAGCTAATCTTCATAGAAATTTCTAGATCCTACAAGTTACAGGAAGGACAAAATCCATTACTCTCTCCCTGTTTCTAGCGCATATGTAGTTGCAGAAAATCCCACACTACACCCCTCATAATATTTCATAGATCTAAATCTATTTCATAATCAAAATAAAGATTAAAGTGCTAAAATATAAATGGAGACACAAAGATTTACGTGGTTCGATCAATGTGATCTACATCCACGGGGTTAGGGTTCTTAGCTTATGATTGTTGAAATTACATTTGGATTACATTGAGAATCTCCATTAATGGATATTTTGTAGAGCTCTAAATCTAATTTTAGGGAAGAAGATGATAAAGAAAATAAAGTCTCTCTCTAAAAATATCTGTCTCCTAAAATGTATCTCTCCAAAAATGTGTATTCCCCCCTTTTCTCTCTCCTGCTCTCCTCTTTATATAGTGTTTACATAGTGGATGACAGCTCATGTACAACTAATATTTCCCTTAATTTCGGATTTACCTTGCGACATCCTCGCAAGAGTATAAATGTTTAATCTCGCAGACACTCTAGTTTTCGCAAGATCTTCGCACTTTCTTCATGTTTATGTTATCGTCATTTGTTATGTCATTTCTGAAATCACTTTGCGACGGTTTCGCGAAGTTGTTGATGAAGATTCCGCAAGTGTGTTGTTGTTGCGATATTTGGATCCTACAGTAAGCCTATTCGGCTCTTTATATAGGACATTACATAATGGATGACAGCTAAGCTGTCCTTTATTTTCGGGTATGTCTTGCGAAGTCTCGCAAACGTACAAATGTCAAATCTCGCGACACTCCTCGATCTCGCTACATCTTCACATCTTTCTCGTGTTTTGGCTGTCGTCATCCGTTATGTCGTTTTTACTTCCAAATTCGCGATATCTTCGCAGTGTGTCGTTTATGGATTCCGCGAAAATCTTGGTGTTGCGATATTCTGATCCTACATCTTGCCTCTTCTCATGTCTTCTCTGCGAAGAAGATAACTTCATGAGAATTAGTATTTTCAAAATGCCGCGGTCGTTCATTTCTTTCCTTTATTTTTCTGCCGACAAGCTTCCGTAAATCCAGTAAATCTGCTTACACGTGTTACATATTCCCCTTTTTACCGGCACATTAAATGCTAACCGGTCATCCTTTTCTTGTCTATTTAAGAAGAGATCTATCAAGAATATTTTTCTTTTTTTTAACCTCATCTTCTTCATCTCTGCATTCTTTGTGAATTCTTTATCGTCTGCAACTTTTGCTGTTGTTCATCTTGTTGTAAATCTTCTATGCTACTGTTCTTATGGAGCCATCAAGGTTTGTAGATCATACTGCATGTGATCCATTTGAACTCTTCTACTGAGATTACTTTATTTGATTTTGCTCATCTCTGATTAATTCCCTTATTGTTTCTGTTTTAGTAAGAACGTCCCTGTTACCGAATTCACAGTCCAAAATCCTAAAACATCCAAGGGTTCGCAACCAAAATCCGTTGCACACAAGAGAAAGCCTGCGAATAGCAAGGTATTAAGAAACATTTACTCTTCTAATAACAATATTGTTGCCTCTGTTTCTTATTTAACTTGTGATTCGCAGGATGACAAAAACGTCGATAGATCCCCCAAAAGATCTCGTCGTTCTAAAAATGTTGAAACCTCTGTTCCTTTTCCTATATTTAAGCTTACAACTCCTCATGCGATATCGTCGCAAGATAAATCTACCCATACCGTCTGCGAAAATGTCACTGCTGATTTTCCTCCTATATCTGAGTTGAAGTTCCTCATGATAGTTCTATTGTGAATGAACCATTTTCTTCTCCTACTATCGATGCCTCTGCCTTTCCCCCAGTCATTAACCTTCATCAGATTTCATCTTCTCATGACATTCCTGCGACCAAAGACGATTCAACTCTCCCCTCTTCTGTCGTCACTACCTCTTCATCCGAGTCTATCCCTCTTACTAAGGAAAATTTGGAGGGAATGGACGTGGCTTTCAAAGTTTTATCAGATATTATGAATGACGCCAAGAAGACCTCCGTCGATCCCATCAAGTCTAATGTCTGCGAGATTTTGAGTAAATACTTTGGTTCTGACAGAATTTCGCAAACATCTTTAGAGCAACAAGTTATAATTTTGAAGAACAATCTCCAAGCCATGACTGCAAAGTGTGACACTCTCCGTCTTGAGAATCAAAAACTTCAAAATGTCTCACTGGATCGTGATAATCTTCGCAAGAAGAACGAAGAATTAAAAGGTACAATTCCCCTCCCCTTTCTCAATTTTTTTTTTTTTTTTTTAATCTTCAAGCCCTTGTTCGCCCTTCAAGCTTTGAACCAGGAGCGAAAAATGGAGATATATCAGTTGGAATCTGTTGTTGAAGAAACTCGAATGGATAGAGACGTTTGGATGGAGCAATATAACCAATTAGATAATCTTCATACATATTCTGTTGATCAAATAGATAATCTTTCTAAAGAAAATGCTGACTTAGTTCAGAAGCAGGGCTCATTAAGTAGCTAATTATCTCGCCTCTCTTACTCTTTAACTACATCTAATTTGGAGTTGGAAACTTTATCAGATGAAAATGTAACTCTTTCTCAACAGAAGCGAGCTCTGTTAAATAAGGTGGCGATTTCCTCGCAACAACTTGACGTCTGTCAAAAAATATGTAAAGAACAAGAACGATCTCTCTGTTCGCTAAGAAGTAAACTCAAAGAAGTTATTGTTGAGAGGAATAAACTTATCCAAGTTAGAATAACTTTAAGTGTAAAAACAAGCCAACGCAAGGATAAATATGCCAAGTTAGAAGAATCCCACTCTTCTCTTGCGAAGGAAAACGCCTTACTTGTTTCTAACGAAAAAAGCTTGCGATCTCGACTAAGAGGTTTGGTTGGAGATAATTTTGATAAAGATTATGAATCATTTGGAGAATAGTTGTTTGGCTTTAACCCAATATCTTATCTCGCAAAAGGAAGGTAGTCATGATATTTGACTACCTTAATCAATTTATATTCCGGGATTTATGGTATTTTCCTTGCGAATTTGAGAAATATCTGAATTATTTTCTATACTCTTTATTTTTGCAGAATCCGAGAAAAATCTTCAGTCCTCTATTTCCACTTTGAAATCTGACTATGCCAAAATTCGCAAAGAAAATAGATCGTCACGCTTCTCTTGCTCGTTCTCGCGATCGGGCGAGAAGAAGATTCGACTATCTCACTTACTCTAAAGATATAGAGAGTAGGAATCATCAGAAAGTACTCCTTCGCCAATTTCACCTCAAAGCTGAAGTTCTTGTGAATGATGTCTTATTGTCCAAATCTCTTGATCATGTATCTATCGAACCTCTGGAAGTAGGTGATGATGAAGTTCCTAACCCTCCTGATAGTGATTATGATTATGAAAGTGGCGAAGATTCCGCAGATGAAGAGGTGATTCCATCTAATGAAGCCGTAAATAAGAATTTAGTTGAATAAGGGTCTGGCGAGAATGCAAAATCTGGCGAAAGCGCGGAAGTTGGTGAGGCTAACAAAATTGTTGAAGAACATCCATTATCTTCTTCTGGCTAAAAAATTGATATTGAGAATTGAACTTCTCTTGTAATTTTACTTCTTGCATTGTTACTTCTTTATGTACTTCATTCACTTTTGAGATGTATTTACTCGTTTATTATTCTTCTTTCTTGCATGGAAGACAATCTTTGATGTTTAACAATTCCCATCTTGTTTTCCATTATCTTTTTTGCGATCAAAGATCTCTGTCATCTATATTCAAACTGTTTATGTGAATTTTTTTCATTGCGACAAGATCGCAGGACGTCCTTACATTTTCATGTGATGACCCATTGATCTTGCCTTATCATTTCTCTTGTGTGGTCTTATTTTGCCTTCCTAGTTAAAGGTCTTATTTTGCCACCTCTCATTATTGCGATAAAATCGCAGGACGTCTTTACACTTTCATGTAATGACCCATTGATCTTGTCTTATCATTTCTTTAGTATTATTGCCTCTGCAGGATATTTTTCTTGCGACAATATGACAGGCCTAAATATGCTTGCGATCATAAAGCCCCATGACATTGCCGTCTTTGCGACGAAATCGCAGGACGTCTTTACATTTGCATGTAAGGACCCATTGATCTCGTCTTATCTACTCTTTTGTATTTTTGCCTCTTCGGGATTGTTGCATAAATATGACAAGTCTTGATACTCCCGTGAGTAAGAAGCCTCATGACATTTACGTCTTTTTTGACACTATCAGCTCCCTAATGGAGGGTGCCGCCCTTATCTTCCCCCTGGTTGCCCCTTCAAGGAGGCGTACTTCTGCCATACAAGGCTAGCTCCTCCCATCCGGTCTTAACAACAACCAGTTGTTTTCGCAACCTCTTATCCCTTTTGCCTATAGGGCTTATGGTTACGAGACTGCACCCGAGGTAGAGTTTTATTCGGGCCGAGTGCAGCATAAGCCGAGACTTGCCAAGAATGGCCAAGACACTTCAAATGCCCCAAGCACCCTTGGCTCAACCGTGTACCTCGGCGCCTTGGTCAAATGCTGACTCCTTAGAAGAGACCCCGGTCGTCCAATCTAAGTCACTAGCTTAGATTGAAAATCCAAGGTACCTCTCCTGGATGGGTTTTATTACCCCCAATCTCCATGACTCAGGTTCCAGGGGCGGTGTAACCTTTTCCCTGAGCCACGTTACAGATACCCCATTACATGACATACTTTAGGTACTTTGCCTCTTACGAAATTTTATTCGGGAACTAGGGTGTACGCCATGAAGGTTCGTCCCATTCTGAGTGTTTTGTCAATTTTGCTTTATATGTAATAGGTACCCCCTACTATGACGCACTTTAGGTTCTTTTGCCTCTTGCGAAATTGTGTTCGCGAACTAGGGTGTACCCCATAGTAAGTTCGCCACTTTCTGATTATTTTGTTGATTCTTTCATATATGTAAGCTTTTTTGTAATTTCGCCGATCTTTGATAATTTTTTGTCGTTTTCTGTGCGAAATATTCGCATTTTTTTCGAGAATAAAAATGAAATATTTAATTCGTATTGCCTCAATCATGTACCATTCCGCAGTCTACTTCTTCACCATAATTTTTATGGGTAATATCTCTTTAAGTATAGCCTATTCCATGGTTTATCAAGTCTGCGTCCCACATCTCTACCCTCAGGGTCCATCAATCTATATGCCCATGTTCCTACTATCTCCTTGATGATATAAGGTCCATCCCATTTTTTCGCAAGCTTTCCACCACTTTCTCGCTGATATATCGGTGTTTTTCGCAGCACCAAATCGCCTGGTTGAAATTCGCGTGTTTTAACTCGTTTATTATATTCTCGAGCTAATGTTCGCTGGTAATTTTCCATATGCTGCAAAGCCATTTCTCTTTTTTCTTCTAATTCATCCAGTTTAGTTAGAATAATACCCGCACTAAGATTTTTCTCCCAAGCTTCTCTCTTTGTTGTTAGGATAACAACTTCTGTTGGTAGCACAGCCTCAACCCCATATGTTAAACAGAAAGGTGACATTCCCGTGGCTTCTCGCCTGGTTGTGTTGTAAGCCCATACTGCATTATGTACCTGTTCGCACCATGCTTTATTGTACCCTTCTAATTTCTTCTTCAATATATCTGCGATTGTCTTATTTGTTGCTTCTGCCTGCCCATTTGCCTGCAATTTTTCCGCTTTTCCGCACGTCCTTCATATTGCTTCACTTCAATTTGATAACATAATCTCGCTTTATCCACATCTCCTCTAATTTCACCAATCCCACTTGGTATAGGAAATTTAATGCATTGATGTAATGTCGACGCTACAGCTTTAATCGCATGTATCCATGGTCTTCCCAACAACTAGTTGTATGGTGATTCCATATCCACTACACAAAATATTACTCGTGTTTCGATTTCTCCTAGTAAAATTCGCAACTCTATTTCTCCTTTTGGTTTCGTTATAGATTTGCTAAAGCCATGAATATGATAAGTTGAAGGAGACATTTCTTCATTTTTGTACCCCATTTCTTTGTATGTATGGTAGAACATTACATCCACCGAACTCCTTGTACCCACCAAAGTTCTGTTTATTGTCCATTCTTCCATAATTTTTGCCGTGTTCACCTTTTCTTTCTGCAACAAGATTCTTGTGATTACCAAAGGAGATGTGTGTCCCAAATTTTCTTTTGGTATTTCTACTGCTGTAAACGTAATTTTCTATTTTTCCCAATCTCTCAAAGGTGATGTCTTCTCAACTGCTACAATTTTCTTTCCTTCAAAGTCTCGTTTATGTATTCTCCCTCTGACGTTCTCATGGAATTCATTGATCATTGTTTTTGTGATCGATTTACACTCCAACCTTTTGTTAGATTTCTCTATTTTTATTGATTTATCCACTTGTTTTATCATTTTCTTGATTTGAACAACCTTGATAACAATCTTCACTCTTTTCCTTCAATCAATTCCCTGTTTCTAGCGCCATTATCTAGTTGCAGGAAATCCCACACTACACCCCTCACAAGAATTCACACAATCAAATCATTTTAAGATGAACAATTATAAGTTTTATTGATCAAATTCCAGAAATATTACAAGATGAACAGGAGATAAACCAAAGAATTACAACCACTCTAAATTTTCTCTCTCTTAATGACTTGCTCAACACTCGAAAAAGATCCTCCTCTTCGTAAGCCTATTCGGCTCTTTATATAGGACATTACATAATGGATGACAACTAAGTCATCCTTTATTTTCGGGTATGTCTTGCGAAGTCTCGCAAATGTACAAATGTCAAATCTCGCGACACTCCTTGATCTCGCTACATCTTCACATCTTTCTCGTGTTTTGGCTGTCGTCATCCGTTATGTCGTTTTTACTTCCAGCCCGCAATATCTCCGCAGTGTGTCGTTTATGGATTCCGCGAGAATCTTGGTGTTGCGATATTCTGATCCTACACCTGCGAAGATGGATGGTTGTGATTGATTTGCGACACATGTGATATGCCACAAACCCTAATTAGGGTTTCATGTCCACGCTACTTTGGCTGGACGAATTGGCAAGCTACGCTCCTCTTTTGAGGAGGCCGACCATGTGGGACCCACATTGGGCCGGTGGTGATCACGCCAATACCTGTCTGATGGCTA
Source organism: Papaver armeniacum (assembly GCA_023531295.1). Lineage (NCBI taxonomy): Eukaryota > Viridiplantae > Streptophyta > Magnoliopsida > Ranunculales > Papaveraceae > Papaver > Papaver armeniacum. The sequence continues at coordinate 65,377 of JAJJWW010014691.1, read as the reverse complement.
GGGGTCTGATCTAAGCCATCCAAACATGCCTGTGAATTTGGATGGTTGAGATCGATTTAAGACCCTTAGTGGAATTTCCTGCGACCCTTAAAGCATCACGCCGGCCGAACTTTGGGCGAGCGATTGCTCCTCCTTGGCTAGGTCGTGAGATGGTCGGCTATGCAAGTAGAAAGGGGGCCCGCCGGTGTACATAACGGTGCTTGTCTAACCGGGAATGGGGCGATCGGCGCCGTCCAATCGCGGCGGCGAAGATGAACGGACGTGATGGATTTGAGACTGCCGTAGGCATCCTTTGTTCGTACGAGCTCCTCTAAGCCGCTCCATACCAGCCTGGACATCCAACTTCAGGCTGGTGTTTGGTGGTTGTTTGGAGGGCGTGACTTGTACTTGACCGGCCATGGCATTAAGGGGCCATTTGGTGGTCATTCTTTGTGGTTGCCTGCTTGTTGGTGCAAAAATGATCACCCCAACAATCTTCGCGATGCGAGAAAGTTGATCCAATCGCTACCGTTGATGAAGAATCTGATGAGTGCCAAATAGTGCATATTTATACACCGTTTTATTGGCATTTTACTCATCTTTTGCGCTTAGGAATCAGATATTATCCCAGATTCTGTGTTTTCTTTGTTTTCAAGAATAAATATTTGTATTAATTAATTTTGTGTTTTTAGGTACTAAATAAAGCTCGGAGAAATTGAGGAGCCAAAAGAGCGGAAGAATTGGAGTCGAGCATCTATGGAGCAGAGATAGCCAAAGCTCAAGGCGCGAATCGATTGCAACCCAACAAGGAAGACTTGGGCTAGAGCTACCCATGACCCGGATCCGAGCCCGTACACTCCAAGCCGTTAAGATCTCTATCTTCCACATCCAATGGTCGCTGCCTCCACGTGCATCGTAGATCGTTTGCTCCCCGTGCAACACTAGATCAAGCCAAAACCGCTTACCTCCCGAAGCCGTTCGGATCGCACCAGACTTCATCCTACGCTCGCCGAGGCCTTCTCTATCAATCCTTGCTACACCCGCTACACAAAGAAATCTACCTAACCCTATACCCCCACTCGACCAAACCCCATTCTTCACTCCACCTTCTCTTTCTTCTTCTCCCTCACCGCGACAGAGCAGAGCTCTGCTCTCCCATGCCGTCTTCTCCATCTCCTGTCTCCATCATCACCATCCCCATCTCTTTTCAGCAACAGCCGCCTCAACAACTCGTCCACCACCCTAGTTCTAGCCATCTTCACCCGTAGCTTCTTCTAACTCAGAGGCTAGGGTTAAGATAACTAGTACTAGGGTTTCTCATAACAACCACGCACGGAGTTGCAGAGCCGATTAGACAAGAAAGGAGTGCGTTTCAGAGTATGGGAGCGATTGTTTTTGTTTATTTTATCTTTAATTTCGATTTTGAGAATTACGGTTAGGTATTTTGGGTGCATGTATAAATAGGAAGTGTTGGTGGATGTTAGAGTTACGCTTTGGATTAGCCGGTGCGTCATTTAGCTTTAATTGCATTCTTTATCATTTTATGATGTTTTAATTAGTTTTGTTAGGGTCTCAATGAAACCCTGTTGCCATATTGTGTGTTTAAGCTCTATTGAACTTTCTTAAATGATTAAAATTATAATTATGTCTTCAATTAGGGTTTCCACTACTTTTCTCTCACAATGGATGTCTTGCATCCATTGTAGTTAGGTTACATCTGTTGTGAGATTGCCACAGCTCATACTTTAGGCACAATAGCTAATTCCATTGACTAGTTGTACTTAATTAGACAACTAGTGCTGCGGGTTAGCACTTTAGCTTATTAGAAGCATAACTTGGAGAAACCCTTAGATAGGTGGTGGGTTTGACACCCTGCCCTTATCAGTCAAGGATAAGAAAGCCTCAACTCAGTTGAGCACACAATAGGAATTCAGAGGTGGATTTGCAGACCTTAGCACCCTTTTATCTCTGTCCTTTACCTTAATTTAGGATCACATTTCAATATCAGCCGTTTCGGCAACCAAATATCTGTAAAACCCCCTGTTGTCATTTGTTACCACTTGAAACTCAGTAGAGCAGCCTTAGATCAATATCAGAGCACCACAAGTCCTTGTGGGATCGACCCGTACTTGCCGCGTCTCCGATAGACGCCGTGCACTTGCGGTATTACACGTAGGTCAAATTTACATACACTTTCGAGGCCTATCAAGTTTTTGGCGCCGTTGCCGGGGACTTGGCGTGTGCCCTGTGATCTTTGTTCTTGCTTCACTGAATACCAGCTTACCACTGTACATATTTGATTTGCATTGTTGTCTTTTTAGTAACTTAGCTGTCTTCTTTTACTTTCACCATCATGATAACTTAGCTGTTTTCTTTCACTTAGCTGTTATAAGCATGATAACTTAGCTGTTTTCGTTTACTTGCATCTTAGTTCCATTACTTCCCTGTATTAGTATAACTTAGCTAAGTTTTTTCTTTTTCCTTTTCTTGCATCCCTTACATTCCTGCATCTGTATTCCATCTTAGCAAGCTTAAACTTTTTGCATCATTGCATCTGTGTTTTCCTGTAGCTTAGTTTAACTCAGCTGAGTGCAACTCAGCTGAAATCTTGCATATTGTATCAGCCTTTCCCAGTCAGGTCAAGTTCTTCTCACTGGTCATCTGCCAGTCTTGATATTCGATTTTTCTGCATCTTTTTACACTTCAGGGAACGATGCGATTTGCTTTGAGTAAACAGTGCATTGCTTTGTACCCGTGTGCTCTTGTGGGCGACTAAACCAACCCCAGGGTAAGACAAGGAGCCGAGCACAGCCACTGTGGCTAAAGCAAGTTAGTATCATTCTCTAACTCTGCTCTGTGATTGATAAATGTATGGGTGACACTCCATGAATGCATGCTAAACATATTTGCTAGCTGAAATAGCTATGTCTTTGAGCGTAGCCTGTGATTGAACTATAATTGACCCTTGCATTGCCCTGTGAGTGAGGTAAGCATGACTAAACTTCCCCTGTGAGCCATTACCTTGCAATGCTCTTAGCCGAACTCCAGCCCCCGGCCGTGAGTTGAGCTGTGGTTGAGCTGTGAATTCTTGGCCTTTACAAGACCTATGCTTTAAAGCCTAGTTGTCACCTGCCCTTGCCTTGTGTGATCCTGTGAGCCATCTGTGCTGTGTTGACTGCCAGACCTCACTCGCCTAGCTACCCTGCTCCCTTGCTAGCCCCTGAAGCTACAAGTTTGAGCTACCACCTGTGGAAGCTAACCTGTTGAGCCCTTATGCATGCTTGAACCCATTGTCTTTGTGCCAATCTGTGTTGCAACCGATTGAGTTGCCAACTGTGAAATTTGCTTCCCTGTTAAAGTTGTGATCTCCTTGCCGTGCAAATCGTGCTTACCCAAGTTGAATTTCCTTGTGTTTTCCCGGCTCTGTGCAACTCAAATTTTGCTTAAATCCTACATAGAAACACGACCAGCCGCAATGACTAACCGACAGTGCATGAGCTGAGCACATACCAGCCTGCACAACCACCAGGCTGTGTCAATTTTTGTGAAAATTCTGTGAGGTGTGTGCTCAGCTGAAGCCCTCAACCTGGGTTGAACATAACCTAGAGCCCACACCCAAAACTGAGGCCTGCTGTGCTTTTCAACTGGGCTGAGAACCATAACCTGGGCTGCACATCACTGGGCTGTTTATAACTGAAACCCAGTTCCACTGGGCTAACTAAACCCATAACCTGGGCTTAAACCAAACCGAGCCCACAGTTTCACTGGGCTCTGCACATAAGCTGAAGCCCAACCTCTAGGCTTTGCACACAAACCTGGGCTGTTAAACCAGCCAAATTACTGGGCTCTACACTTTCAACTGGGCTGAGAACCACTAAGAACTGGGTTCTGCACGAAACTGAGCCCACTGTCCACTAGGCTTTGCACAACCACATAAGCCACACTGCTGGGCCTAAACGAAACTGAGCCCACAGTTTCACAAATCCTGGGCTTCCCACATAAACCAAAGCTCCCAACAAAACCAAATGAATCCCATTGAAACCAAAGCCCACATAAACCAAACTAAATTTTGAGTTCAATTTGAGTACTAAATCATGACAGGATTTTGGTCTGCATCTGGGGATGGAAACAAATCCCTTAGAGAGCGTGCTTACGGGCACGCTTCGCAGAATGAACTCCCCACATACCATAGTGATTTTAGGGAATTTTATGAGCCTTCTCCGGGCCCTGACTTCACATGCCCTAATCACTATGAGCACATGCATCATCCACCACAGGTTGAGAATGAACACTCTCCTCATACCCAGTCATCACTTCTCGATCAATTAGAAGCTCGACTATCCGGTTAGAAAGGCAATCACATGAGCGATCTGTCAAATCTAATCCCCCTAGGCACTATGAAATGCATGCTTGCACCTTATGTGGTGGCTTAGACCACCTATTGAGTCTTGTTATATTTTGCATGAATTTAGACAGTCTAGGGAAAACCATGATAATCCAATGTACGAAGTGTCTAGAAGTGACTATTGGGACCATAATCAACCTACACACATGCATCATTCACCACAGTGGGGAGATGAACAATTTTATACTCCCCCAACTCCTAGTTTGCAATCAATAATGGAAACACTCATGGAGCAAAATGCTAGGCTTGAAATGAATGCAATGCATGACCATCAACATAGTAACATGTATGAATTTCCCTTCTCTAGTGAACCTCATGCTCAACTATACAATGAATATCCATATGAGGAATGCATACCCACTAGTGAAGACTCTCCTTCAATGGAACAACTCAAGATGATTCTTCAAAGGAACCTGATTGAGTTACAAAATGATAGGATTGAAAATAGTGTTTCTAGTCTTACTCATGCAACTAACATTGAATATGAACCTAATCCAGAGGTAGATGAGTACACTAAAAATACTACAATTTTTAATGGAGAAATTAATTCTTGCTATGATGATGATGATGAATATGAAGAGCATGTGTATTTTGAAAATGTAGTAGAATCTTTAGGTTCGGAGACGTTAGACGTCTCTTTCCGTGAACCCTATGAATGATGCTCCTTCTAATATTCATATATGTGATGATGATGTGGAACCTGTGCAATTGTCCTGTGAAAATGAACATGATTTACCCTCTTTTGACTTTAGGAAAGTGTGTGCTGGTACAAATGATTTTAAAAATGAAAACAACCTAGATGTACCTAACCTCTCTCCTGAGTCACAAATTGAAACTCCTCCACCAAACCTAGGTGTTGTTTGTAACAAAATTGCAAAACCAACTTTTCTAAAAATGCCTAACTTAGGCTTAGAGCTTTGTGCTTCCCAAGTCCTCTTGGACTATTTTGCATCAAAGTATGACACCTTTAGGGAACCACAATTGGAATGTGTATGTCTGCCTGTAATTAGCAAAACTCATTTCGAGTTAGACCTTTTGCATGATGTACCTTTAAAATTGCAAGATTTTGTTCTCACAAACACACCTGTTCACAAGTTTAGGTTTGGGGGAAACTCCTTCACATCTGCAATCTTACTTGCACTATCATATTATATTTGTGTAAGGCTGTTAATGTGTGTACATATTTTCTATTGGGTTGATCCTCAACTCTTTAGATTGTTAGTTTATGGTGAATTTTCATTGTATATATCCAATAGGACTTGTTAAATTTTTTTTTCTTGAATCGGTTGAGTCTTTTTGTGCTTATATTGTGCTAATCCGATATGATCTCCGTTGAGAATGTTGGATTCTAGCCTTGACTAAAGAAACTCAACCTTGCTCCTGCCGACATCCGGTAATCTCTTCCCTTTTCTCTTTTCAGCATAGTTCTCTCGGTATGTGACTGTTTAAATTTTTTCTATATGTAGACACATTGAGGACAATGTTTGATTTAGGTTTGGGGGTGCATTTGCATTTAGAGTTTTTAGTCTTTTTAATATTTTATTTTCATATTTAAAAAAAAAAAAAAAAAAAAAAAAAAAAAAAAAAAAAAACTCTTTTTGCAAATAAAAAGCTCCAACTTTTAGAGATTTTAGAGTCACTAGCATGCTTCTAGCTATGTTTACATAGAGAATCTGACTGAAATAACAGAAGTTAGAAGTACCGGAGAACACAATCGGGTTTCTTAGTTGATTAGAGCGTTAAAGTTGGATTTAACCATACCGGAGGGCGAATTAGGTGATGTTAGATATTCGGTAGTAGAATTGTGATCACCCATAGTGAAGACTACCCAATTTACATCAAGTGAGGCACCAACCTTCAATTTTTTGCAACTTTCTAGAAAAGTCATTTAGAGTGTGTGTCACCTTACGTAAATTCCGGGTAGGAATGGTGAGCTACCCAACTTCGCACCAATTTCAGCACTACTTTTGATCTCTTGAGTGCTAGTTTTTGTCAATCATGAGGGTGACGTCTAAAGATGAAAACTCCTTCTAAATACCGATTTGCAGTTAGCATCACTCCCTCTCTCAATCAGCAAGACCCATAGAAACACATCATCGTCAACAAACGGAGCATCATCAGAATATTGAAAGAAAAATTGATATAGTCCAAGGTTTTTGTGCAACAAAGAAAAGAAAATAGGATGAGAATTAATAAAATTTATAAAATCAAGACAATACAAGTTGTAGAAAAATTGAGTGATAAAGTCCTTTGTCCATGGAGTTAGTTGTGTCATTATTTGTATTTTTATTTTCACTTATTGTAATGTAAAAAAAAAATAAAAAAAAAAAAAAAAAAAATATTGTCGTTTATTTTTGCTACCACCATGGTAAAGAAGAGTTCAAAAAGAAAAATCCAAACAACAAGGAATTTGAGTAGAAAAATTAAAATTTGTCAAGTTTTGTGAAGTTTAGAAGTTCGTCATCAACAAGTGAAGACCGAAGACCGAAGATTGAAGACGTTTCTATGGTTCTTATGAGAGAGTGATATTAATTGCCGATCGGGTGAGAAGTGAGTGAGTACTCCCACCCCTTGCTAATGGTTGATTTCCTTTCTTAGAGATCATCGAGAAAAGATTCTTTTATCCACACTTCGTGGAGTCTCCAGATTTTATTTCGGAAGGTTATCCTTCTTACCTACAACGTGTGCGGGATTTCTCTCTTTATTCCTGCTCTTGCACACATGAGAGACTAAAAAGCGATCTTTTTGAGTGCAATTATCATAAAATCCTAATGGTGAGGCGAAGTCGAGGCTTATGATCACAATCGAATCCGAATTCTTTCATATGGTATGGTTACTTCTCGCTCAAGACTTAAGGATGAGAATGTGTTCTTTGGTAGTTCTAACTTCTCGTTACTAGCATGCAGAAAACTCTATGTCCTCATAGCTTTTTGGATGCTTGAGACTCTTTACACTCTGAAGTTGGAGAAGGTTTTGTGGGTACACCTCTGGTAAACCCTCACGAGACTACAACTCGTCCACTAGGGACACCTAGGGGTTTAAAGGCTTAGTGCATACGCTAAATGCATTCGAGAGACCAGCGACAGGTGGTATAGTTAGGATTTCTTCATTTCGTTTCACTTGAGGACAAGTAAAATTCGAGGTTTGGGGGTATTTGATGAGTGCCAAATAGTGCATATTTATACACCGTTTTATTGGCATTTTACTCATCTTTTGCGCTTAGGAATCAGATATTATCCCAGTTACGTGTTTTCTTTGTTTTCAAGAATAAATATTTGTATTAATTAATTTTGTTTTTTTAGGTACTAAATAAAGATCGGAGAAATTGAGGAGCCAAAAGAGCGAGAAGAATTGGAGTCGAGCATCTATGGAGCAGATAGCCAAAGCCGCGCGCGCGAATCAGTTGCAACCCAACAAGGAAGACTTGGGCTAGAGCTACCCATGACCCGGATCCGAGCCCGTACACTCCAAGCCGTTAAGATCTCTATCTTCCACATCCAATGGTCGCTGCCTCCACGTGCATCGTAGATCGCTGCTCCCGTGCAACACTAGATCAAGCCAAAACCGCTTACCTCCCTGAGCCGTTCAGATCGCACCAGCTTCATCCTACGCTCGCTGAGGCCTTCTCTATCAATCCTTGCTACACCCGCTACACAGCAAATCTACCTAACCCTATACCCCCACTCGACCAAACCCCATTCTTCACTCCACCTTCTCTTTCTTCTTCTCCCTCACCGCGACAGAGCAGAGCTCTGCTCTCCCATGCCGTCTTCTCCATCTCCTGTCTCCATCATCACCATCCCCATCTCTTTTCAGTAACAGCCGCCTCAACAACTCGTCCACCACCCTAGTTCTAGCCATCTTCACCCGTAGCTTCTTCTAACTCAGAGGCTAGGGTTAAGATAACTAGTACTAGGGTTTCTCATAACAACCACGCACGGAGTTGCAGAGCCGATTAGACAAGAAAGGAGTGCGTTTCAGAGTATGGGTGCGATTGTTTTTGTTTATTTTATCTTTAATTTCGATTTTGAGAATTAGGGTTAGGTATTTTGGGTGCATGTATAAATAGGAAGTGTTGGTGGATGTTAGAGTTACGCCTGGATTAGCCAGTGCAGTCATTTAGCTTTAATTCTGTTCTTTATCATTTTATGATGTTTTAATTAGTTTTGTTAGGGTCTCAATGAAACCACTTTGCCATATTGTGTGTTTAAGCTCTGTTGAACTTTCTTAAATGATTAAAATTATAATTATGTCTTCAATTAGGGTTTCCACTACTTTTCTCTCACAATGGATGTCTTGCATCCATTGTAGTTAGGTTACATCTGTTGTGAGATTGCCACAGCTCATACTTTAGGCACAATAGCTAATTCCATTGACTAGTTGTACTTAATTAGACAACTAGTGCTCTGGGTTAGCACTTTAGCTATTATTAGAAGCATAACTTGGAGAAACCCCTTAGATAGGTGGTGGGTTTGACACCCTGCCCTTATCAGTCAAGGATAAGAAAGCCTCAACTCAGTTGAGCACACAATAGGAATTCAGAGGTGGATTTGCAGACCTTAGCACCCTTTTATCTCTGTCCTTTACCTTAATTTAGGATCACATTTCAATATCAGCCGTTTCGGCAACCAAATATCTGTAAAACCCCCTGTTGTCATTTGTTACCACTTGAAACTCAGTAGAGCAGCCTTAGATCAATATCATAGCACCACAAGTCCTTGTGGGATCGACCCGTACTTGCCGCGTCTCCGATAGACGCCGTGCACTTGCGGTATTACACGTAGGTCAAATTTACATACACTTTCGAGGCCTACCAGAATCTCCAAAGAATTTATTAAAAGAGGTGGGGGCACCTGCAAAAACACTCCGATGCTAAAGTCAGCGGATGTTCTATGCAAGTTTATTGTGGTGAAAAGAATAGAATTCTGTACCTTTTGGATTGAAATCTAGCCTATGTATATAGGCAGAAAATAGATGTAGCTTTAGGGTTCCAATAGTTATCCAAATAACAACCCCATCTGTATAAATCCCAAATAACAACCAGATTCATGATAAAATTTGTTATCCTTTCCAATGTTTATCATAATTTTTAGTTATCTTAAGTAATAATTATCTTGAATAATAATTATAAATATTTAAGATAATTATCCTCTTTTATTTAGGATCTTGCATTTATCTTAAATAAAATTAATAATTATAAACAAATAATTATTCAAGACTTTTGGGCTTCAATAATAAGCCTAGTGGGTATCCATAATAAACCACTGGTTTCCCTAATAAACCAAATCCAGGCTTCCATAATAAACAATGTGGGTTTCCATATTAAACCCATCGGTTTCCTCAACAAACCCACCGGTTTCCACAATAAACCGTATTTTACCGATATCAAATAGCTTGTGCGGTACACACGTACACTATTTTAATAGGGTACAAACATCGCCCCCTCTTAATTCTCAACTTGTTGATGAATTAAGAAAAATAAAATCAAGAGAAGAACTAACCTTCATGCTCGTTCAAATTCGCCATATGCCATTTGTCGGATAACCTTTCATGGCCTTGGCCATCTTGTTGTGTGGATTTGCCCCAATGTCGGCTTAATCATATCATAAGCCACTGTTCTTCAATCACCAAACACGTTCAAAGTACCAATAATGTACTCAAAACTCCATATAATAATTACCCAAACGCCAAATAGATCGGCATGTTATGTCCTCTTGCTCTTCCTTTAGCTAACAAATGACTTACATGTTGGTATGATATCGGCGATACGCTTCGCACCCTGTCAAATAGTCACCACCGCCATGATCGATAGGAATTTGACTCTTACTTGAATGTAGGATGCTCACGTATCTTGGTAGGCACATTGATTGCCCATATGCTCCTGTTATGGCCTTGAATTTTCCGACTCAACGTTCTTGTGTCTGCGAATAATGAATGTACGACAATCTCTGGTGTACAGGTTGACTGTCATTAGATTTTTGTCATACATTTTCTTTCATAATAAGCCATCGGTTTCTACAATAAACCGAACTGGGCTTCTATAACAAGCCATGTGGGTTTCCACAATAAACCCACTGGTTTCTACAATAAACCAAATTGGGATTCCATAATAAGCCATGTGTTGGTTTCTTTAATAAACCACCGGGCTTCCTTAATAAGTCCGGTTGGGCTTTCTCAACAAGCCAGAGTTGGTTTCCTTTATAAACCACTGAGCTTCCTTAATAAGTTCGGTTGGGCTTCCTCATTAAGCCAGACTTGGTTTCTTTAATAAACCACCTGACTTCCTTAATAAGTCCGGTTGGGCTTCCTCAACAAGCCAGAGTTGGTTTCCTGTATAAACCACTGAGCTTCCTTAATAAGTTCGGTTGGGCTTTCTCATTAATCCAGACTTGGTTTCTTTAATAAAGCACCGGACTTCCTTAATAAGTCTGGTTGGGATTCCTCAACAAGCCAGAGTTTGTTTCCTTAATAAACCACCGAGCTTCTTTAATAAGTTCGTTTGGGCTTCCTCAATAATCCAGAGTTGCTTTCCTTAATAAACCACCGAGCTTCCTTAATAAGTTCGGTCGGGCTTCCTTAATAAGCCAGACGTGGTTTCTTTAGTAAACCACCGGGATTCCTTAATAAGTCCGGTTGGGCTTCCTCAATAAGCCAGCTGGGCTTCTATAATAAGCCATATGAGTTTCTTTAATATTTTTCCTTTGCTCCTTTCGCTCCATTTTAGCTTTAGCTTAATTATGTTGAAACACTTTGTTTTCGCCTTTCTCTTTATTATAAAGACATCGCAACAATTTCCTTTATAATCAAATACTTTGTCTGTCTTTCTCTTCATTAAAAAGACATTGCAACTATTCCTTTGATAACCAAAATACCTCGCCTTTGTTTTCCTATTTTTTAGCAAAACATTGCACGTATTCCATTAATAACCAAAATACTTCGTCTTTGTCTTTCTCTTTTATAGAAAGACACTGCAACTATTTCCTTTAGTAACCAAAATACTTCGTCTTTGTCTTCCTCTTTTCTCCCCGGGCGTTCTTTCCTTCAACCTTAGCCGCCCCCTTACTTTCCATGATACTGAAAAAGATGTATTCTATTGTTTGACTTCTTTAAACAGTTTGCTTTTGATTGCATGCTAGGCGTCACTTTAGCCGCTCCCAATATTTGTAGAGATATATTCAAATAGCAAAGACGCCCCCAGGTGAAGCAGGAAATAGATCTATTGTATCTGTTCCTCACTTGCTAGATGGCTCTTGGATTAAGATCATGTATCTTTTCCGTTGCCATCTTATTTCTATTGGAGTCTTCTTCGAAATATTGTCTTGGAGTGGCATGTCTCTCCGTCCTAGATTCTTTATCGAAATAGCTTTGTGTGGTCTTGGCCAGCTAGTCGTGTGGAGTCCACCAAGTTTAGCTTAATAATTCAAAGTACGTAAAATATACTTAACACTTCCTACGTGGGCCTTGGCATGACCTCATGCCGAACATTGCTTTCGTGAGGTCATGTTGCTTCCAGCCGGTACAATTGGTAAGATTCTTGTATGGCCAACTCGTTAACTATGCATTTTCTCTTGTAAACTCGCTTTAGCTTGATTATAACATTTTGGATCACGAAAGACGCCACCGGATCCCTTATATGGTGGAACTTACGAACAGGTCGCATGGATGCGACAATTTCGTACCTTACTTATTGACGTGTCGGATTGTATGCAGGACCTTTATTAACCTTGAACACATCTTTCGAAACTCCACGTACCAGCATGTGAGGCTCTATTCTTATCCCAAAGCCTACGTGTTACCATCACTGCCTAGCCGTGACCTTAATTTTTCCAGCAGGAACGACTTTAATCATTCCGACCTATACGTCAAAAAAGAACAAGTTCCTTTGTGACCCCATTATAAATCTTCTCTTCCAGAAGTGAGCAGCTTGGTCTAATGGTGCATCTGGTATTTTAGTCGAAGACTCTTGCAGGACTTTGATTCCTTGTGAAATTCGGACTTTGCATCGTGTGGAACTCCTTTTTCTTTTGCTGAGGAAACCTGTATCATGGATGCGTATTGTAATAGCCTGAAGTGGATTCTTGAATGCCGACTCCAACGATCAAGTTAGAATTAGGTTGAACTATTAAACTGTGGAGTATCAACGAGAAACACCCATTGCAAAGTCTTCCATGACTTGTTGAGTTTCGGTCACGTCCGGTGTAGACGTGAGACATCCTGTGCTCACAGCAGGGGTAACGCTTTGATCTTTGTACACGTTAAACACCAAGCCAAGTATAATATGCTGATAGTTCAAAACAACCACGTACTAATTAATTACAGACCCATGACATCGTGGATAATGTATGTTTCATGCAAAAACAATACATCATCACTTGTATTCTTATTTATCAAATATCGTGGCAGGCAGTTTGATTAAACTTTAAACAATATTGATGATACTTAGCTTGTTTTTATGACGTCCGAAGCCTTATTCCTTTTCCTCCGTCAAACGTTTTCCCTTCGAATTCGTTCATTCCTGTTTATGGGTGAAAACTATTTCTGCCGGTTTTGGTAATTTGGGATGTGTGGATGAGAAATGAGTCTAAACCTTAAACAAATGCACTGCGCGGTGAGTGCTTATAGATTCGAGAGATCAATCTGTGCAAGTCCGGCCTAAACCAAGAAATGGCCGTTCCAGACTTGTTTCGGTCACAAAGTGAAGGAGATGTGGTTGATCTTAGGGAGGGAAGCAAAGAAGGTGTTGAGAATGTGAAGGTGTTGGCTATGAATGACTTATATCAGAAAGCTGAACCGGCTTGCGGGGGGTAAGCTATCGGTTAGGTGTCTTGTATCAACACTTGGTTTGTTTCTTGTCTGGACTTTCTCTTGTTGGTGGAAATAGGGAGGAGAACCTATTTATACAAGTCATTGAGACTTATTCACGTCTCTCGTGGGAAGTGGAGTGATGGAGTAGTGGAGTTGTGTGTCGGTGCTACACGATCAGTCTGCCCACTTCTCCTGTCATCTCTAACCGTCCATGACTTCCGACACATTCTTGTGATGGCGCGTTGCACGCCGCACGTCAGAAACCGCCGGACCAATACCCCGTATGTATCCCCCAGTTTGTGACATGATTGATTTACTGGAATATGTGGATCGTGGATCGACGAAAGGTAGCATGTAATGTTAAGTTGAATAACTGCGTTATTCGAAAAGTTGATACTTGTAAAGTATCATGTGTATTTTATGTGATGCGCATCATGGTGTGGTAGAGTGATGGGTGGTGATCACCATGACGTCTCACCGACCGCTTAACTCCTGACCAGGGTTGTATAACCAAGCCGGTGAAGTTGGACGGACGAGATGATCTTTGAGACACTCATCTGCGACCGTTGGTGGAATTAGGGTTTTAGAAGAGGTGCGCAAGCATCCCTCTTCAGCCTGGTCGAATCCCAGCTTGGGATATGACTTTGGCCAGGCCGACCGTACATGCGTTGTAGACGGCATGACGGTGTAGGCGCCTATACCCATTACCTCACGAAAGTATGATATAGGCCACTCAATTCGTCCTGGTGAAGTTAAGTGGTCGAGATCAATTTGTGACAGAAAACCAGTGCCGCAAGAGCCGCGCGGCATGCCCACTTTGGGCGCACGTTCCAAGGTGACCAATCTTGGTCGGTCTTGGCCGATCAGTCTGGTGTGAAGGTGGTAGGCTGGTGTTCACGCCTATACCTGAATATCCCATGAAAACGTGATCTGGGCTACGTGAATATCGTCCGGCGAAGTTGAGCGGTTCAGATCATTTTGCGGCTTGGGAGGTGTGACCACGCTGGTTTGGGCGTGCGTCTTGGAACAACCAGGCATGATATGCCTTGGCCGATCGGGTGAGGGGATAGATGGGTCCACGGTGGTCATCTTTGGTATGACCGGACTCCGATTAATCTAATCTTGGACCCTCCATTCGTGCCGAGAAGATGGACGCTCGTGATGCTCAAAACCCTAATTTGGGTTTCACGGCCGTGTAACCATGCTCTGTTTGGGCGCACAAATTAGGATAACCAACCATGGTTGGTCCTGACCGATTGGTCAGGTATGTAGGGGGCCCACGGTGATTGTGTTGACATGCTCTCGGGCCCTTTGAATCTTCATCTACACCCTCCATCTATACCGCGAAGATGGATGGTTGAGACTGCTTTTGCGACACATGTAATATGCCGCAAACCCTAATTTAGGGTTTTCCGCCCATACTCTTTATGGTTTGGACGTTTTGGCAAGCTAGGCCAATTGCGAGGGAGGCCGACCATGCGGGGTCCGCGTTGGTTCGGCGGTGGATATTCCATACCTTCTTGGGGGTGATGGAATTGATCCGGGTCATCCAATCATGCTTGTGGAGTTGGATGATCAGATCATATCCGACTGATACGGTCGATCCGGATGCTCAATCGGGCTAGTATAACACACCGAGAGGGGCTCAATCGGGCTAGTATAACACACCGAGAGTCGGCCATGCATGTATTTCGTACATGGTTTCATTATAATGCTTGGAGGTTTGTGTTGCTGCAGTAAGAGCAACACTCGTCGTCGTCTTGCACCGATAATGAGTACAGAAATACAAGGCCGATTGCGCATTAATTAATAATGCTAGAAATTCACGGGTATATGGGATTGTTGCTACATGCTCCAACCTGGATGAATTTCGTGTATTCACTGAAATGGGATTGTTTCCACATGCTCCATTCTAAGTGAATTAAGTGAGGAGTATCCAACACTTATCAATGGCTTTATCTTTTACAAGATGTCAGCGCATAATTTTTCTGGTTTTTACAATTTTAACCTTAAATGAAAATCCACCATCAACATTAAGTCCCCTGCCTAGCACATAATGGTTACACTATTGTGGGGTAGGCATGAGATGGTGACAAACATATGTGAGGAAGACATGATAAAGGAAGTTTACCCTAAGAGTATTGACCAAGACCGCTAGTTTTCCATGTCGTTGCGCTTGTATGGAATCCTTTGGTGGGATCGGTTTCCTTCTTTGGGTATTTGAATTAAAAGAGGAAACCAAATAAAAGAGGAATCCTTGTTCTATTGGGATTCTTCTAATTTTTTGTTTATAAAAGAGACCAAACCCCCTTTCTTTTCCTCACGATTTTTTTTTTGTTTGGCTACTCTCGTCCACAACCTTGCTGCTGCCGCTCCCGCCAACGCTGCCGCCGTTGCTGCTGCCGGAGTTGCTGCCGTCCAAGGTAAGTTTCGCTCCTTTTTTTTTTTTTTTTTTTATATAAAGGTAAAACCCTAGTTTGCTAGGTAAACACCTTTTGTAAGATGTGCATATGCTTAGTTTTTTCCACCGAGGTTGATACGCCAATATTTTCTAGAATTGCTTAGTAAAACAACCCGTGAATCCATGATCATGTTGTTTTTTTTGCTTCTTTCCACCATTGCATGCAAAACCTAGCTTTTATGTTGTATCTTGAAAAGAAAAACCTTGGCTTGAATCTCGTAGACACGATTCCCATGAATAAAGAAAAATCGTGTTATAACGTGTGCGGATGAACGTGGGCCCGCTGTGTATGCTTGATTGAACGTGGGTCTCACCCACATATGCTTGACTGAAAGTCGACCTTATATTAGTCTTGTGCTCGGGCTTGAAACTTGAGTAACACCGAACTTGAAATTTATACTGGGACTTGAAACTTGTCTGGGACTTGAAACCAATACCAGATCAAACTTGTACTGGACTTGAAACCAATACCGGATCAAACTTGTACCGGACTTGAAACCAATACCAGATCGAAACTTGCACCGGACTTGAAACCAATACCATCATCGAAACTTGTACCGGACTTGAAACCAATACCGATCGAAACTTGAGTAATACTGGTGTTTGGACCTAATCCCAGCTTTTGTGCATTTCAACGTGTCTTGTCGTGCGTGACTACACGCTTCATGCACTTTTCATACAAGTTCTAACTCCTTTCTTTTATTTCATTGTGGAATGAAGAAAATAATTCCTGTTGAGATGTCTTTCAGAGATAATGCTGGTGCCAAGTCGGGAAGTGTTGACAGCTTCAAAGAAATGCCGAACATCGATGATGAGTTGTTCACCTCGCCTTTTCCAAACATTAGAAAACATCCTTCTCATAAGATAGTCCCGCTTTCCGATTCGAGAAAATATGGATGCTTTGATCCATTTTCTTCTTCAAAGACTTGTGATGAGATTTTGTCTCCTGGAGAAACGAATATCCGCCTTCCCCCATTGACTTCAAGATTTGTCATACTCCACTGGGTTCTTATGAAGGATGGATGAGACGCATGTTGAGTAATAAGGGCATTAAAGACAATTTGACCAAAGCGTAAATCCTCAATGCGGTCATGGCATCTGCTGCTCTTGAAATTAAGAAAGACGCTGCGTGTTTGATTACCTTCATTTCTCGATGGCGTCCTTCTACTCATACAGCCATATCTAGGTGGGGAGAGATGACTATTACTCTGGAGAGTGTAGCCGCATTAATGAACCTGCCTGTTGCTGGAAGTCTTTCTTAAGAGCTCTCTGATACGGAACAACGTAACTATGATGCTATACTTCAAAAGGTGGCAGGTTTCGACAATCACGGACAAGGAGGAGAAAAAGATACGAGATGCTTTTACACTGGTGGGTGTCGGAGTGGTCTCCCGCACCCGAGCCGGATCAAAAGTTGGGAAATGAGCTCGGCGTGATTGTGTTCCTGTCTTTATGGCTATCCAGAGATATTTTCGACGATGGTTCTGGAAAGAAGACCATTAGAGGTGACCTCGTTAAGATCGCTATAAAGCTGGCAAAAGGTAAAGCTTTTCCCCTAGGTGCTTTGTTCCTTGGATCGCTGTATTCTCATTTGGACGCCTTAGTAATGGACATGCATGTTTCTAACGGGTACAAGAAGGTGGAGTCGTACTTTCACTTTGCTTTTCTTCTAGCATTCTTATGGGAACACTTCAAAAGTTATGCTCCTACTCCTGCTCCCCGCAAATTCGCTCAAAGAACTTGTATGGTGGCTCGAGAATACTCCGTTGGCATAGGAGGCGTCCCAGAACCGGCGCGAGACTTGTGGACATATTTGACAATGTGTCTTCTGTAGATTTCCGTCCATGGGGGCTGATCCACCCTTCCATTGTTCAGCCAAAGACTTTTGCTATTGCTTCTGATGGTCCTGATGCTGTGTTGCGTACCGATGTTAAGACTATGAATTTACATCGGTAAATTCAACGATATTGACAATATGTCCCGTCTTTATTCAACGAAGAAAGACTATGATTTGACATAGTATGAATTTACAACTATGTCAAATATTGACAGGGCGGCTCGTCAATATTTACTCAACAATATTGACAATATGTCCCGTCTTTATTCAACTAAGAATTTACTGTGACTCCGTACAATATTGACAGGGCGGCTCGTCAAATGGGGTTTGATCAGGGTGTCCCATTTATCCGTCCACCAGGGGTTCCGAAAGAATTCCTCCCAAATATTCTTAATGCTGACGTGTTTTTAGAACGGGTGAGCCTTCCCTTCTGGCCTATTGGGAGAAACCCAGTGGTAACCGATAAGTACAACGAATTTTGGAGGAGGCAAATCGTTGATTTTCCGAGAATTCTCGGAGAGTGTTGTGACAGTTCCCGTGGTGAACCATCTTCGACGTTTTGAAAAAGCATTTCCGGTTGAAGTGATCGTTTGTCGTAGCGTCAAAAATAAATTACACTTTCTTACTACTCAAAATATAAATATAGCAAGGGCAAGAAAGGATCGATCCCACAGAGAGGTCTAGGTTGTCAAATTGTTAAGGTTTCCTATATAAAACACCGATAGTTTTGTGATTTTTATAAACGAAAATAAAATAAAAGCAAAACAATAAAAAGTAAACACGCAAATCAAGGATAAGAAAGTATTGGTTAAGGATTTCGTTTTCATTCACTAACATGCTTTTCACAATAACTAGAATTGATATTTAATCTCAACTTTTATCAAAGACCCTAGAATACCTTGATCGCAAGAATATCCCGCAAATCTCCTCATGTCATCAACAAACACATTAAAAGATGCGAATATGAATTCTACCTAAAGGAACAACCTAACGTGTAAAAGCACTAATCAAGTTTAATTCCCTAGATGCGTTAAGTTCTATGAAATCAGGCCAATCAAAGCAATCGAACGTGGAAAGCGCACTAATCCGATTTAACAAAGGTTACGATTCACATATGATCATAAGAATATATCACTACAAACCATAATCATATTATGCTACTTGTATTCAAAGAATATCACTTTTGCGTATAATAAACCCTAAACTAGCAATAGATGTGATTAGAAGTTCTACCAATTTGCAACTTGACAAAACAATCAATCAATCATAAAACAATATTTTCAGAGAATTGCACACGATAAATATGAGACAAAACTAATATATTGAATCAAAGAATCATGCTTTGTGAAATCCAACTATTCCATAACCAATAGATAATTAGGTACTCATATTCAAGGAGTTCATCACAAGAAGAAAGAGAAGTTTCATGTTCTAAACCCTAGAAAACAAGTAGAGGAAAAAGAATTAGAAAAGATATCCTCAATTAGGTAAAAGTCCTCTCTTTTATAGCTCCACTCCTTCCAAAATTAGGTTTTGTCTTCAAAGTCCATTAGTTGGAAATTCACCCGGCCCACCATGGAGAGAAACCCGTGTAGAAAATATGTCCCAAAAACGCTCGCCGGAAAACTGGGATTGTGGCCGGAATCGTCGCCGGAAAACTAGTTCAGGTGACCGGCAAAGTCAAACCGGCCACCGGGTCAACGGGTCAGAACTGGTCGGGTCAACTGGGTCGGATCGGGTCAATCACTGAGTCAAATCGGGTCAACGGGTCACTGAGTCTGCCGAGTTAACTCAGAGTCAGACCATGACTCAGATGTGAGTCAGCTGTGCATGATAGCTAACTGGGCTCAGCTGATCTGAGTCTATTTGGTTTGCCAGGCCAAAGCAATTTTGCAAAGGTCACACTCTGTGTTTCACCAGGATGGTGCATTACTACTCAATCCCAGCCATAGTGGCTTGCACACTTCAATTCCATCACTCAACTTCAACAGCCAACACACCTCAAGCTCATCTCACAGCTTCTTGCCTGCAGTCCCAATCTTTCAAACAAACTCGAACCACACTCCTATAACAAACAATACCACCAGACCCATTCGCACATTCTGCATCTACAGCTCAACTAAACCACTATTGTTGCTGCAACATCAGTTATAACCCATAATTCCATATCTCCTCGCCACGACTCCCTTGTAGCTCTAGTTCCAACACCAGAATTAAGGCATCAACTTAGCCAGACAAACATACCTACACAGAGATCACAAAGCTAGCCATTTATCATCATGCCAAGAAGAACACAATCCTTTCACTGCCGCAGACTTCGAATCATCCTTAGCATCACCGAGACCACCATTAACACCCGGATCACTCGGCCATTCATTGTATCAACTTGTACTCCAAACTTCATTCTCTCGCCTCGCACCTACACTGGTCTTCACCATTACAGGCCACAGCAACTCCAGCCATACCAATTGCTGCTGATCCTTCCCTGTCAACCTGATAATATCATTCATAAACCCATCATCCTACAGCTTCAGTTGCGGCTATCATTCCATCTCAATTCAGTGCCGACCCATAGCTCCTTGTAACTTCAATTATCCCCAGCTGCTCCTTGCAATCCACTCTGCCAATCCATTGCAGTCCCAAAATCTCTGTAACTTCTTCACATCTCATTTGTGGCAGCTTGTGGCTTCTCCATAAGCTTACACTCCCTGTAGCTTCATTCAAGCAATGCACGAGATATTACCAAGCTACACAACACAAGTAATGACCCGCAACTCCACCGCAATTTCAGTCATCATTATTGCAGCACACTGGCAGCCCTGCATCAGATGCATAGCTCTGCTCATTGCCTTCAGCTGCTCAAGACCCCTTCTGACATCACCCATCTCTTGCAGTTTCTCAAGCACAATTCCATTTGTTGCCAAAGACCAGCCTCAAGAGCTTCTACTATTCTCTCCGCTGGCTCACTTGCTTCAACCTCGGTTCTTGCACATCATGGCCATTACCCGAAGCTTCAACTTCAAAGACACAATTGCTCCCTTGAATTCAAATCCAGTTCTAACCAACAACTCCACCAAAGAAATCCTGTCAATCACCAACACCACCAACACATAGCCCTTATTCCATTTCGATCTTGATCAATCAAGCAAACATCACTTGTCTTCAATTTCTTCTTGAAATCAACCAGATTCCACCATCAAAACCCTAATTCAATCTTGAGCGATTTCTCTGCCAAATCTCAATTCAATTCGGACCGGTTGTAAAACCATGTGAACTTGTAAAACCCCTCTTTAATCCTCACCATTTCTTCGATCAGAATCAAGATCCAGTGATGGCAGATTCTTTTCTTCACAAATTAACAACAAACCCTAATAACTCGACCCATCACCCTGTAACTTCATCGCGTCTGATTTCTCTCAACTCAGATGCAGTAAATCCTGTAAATCTCTCAAGTTTCTCTGAGCTTCATCAATATCTGAAATTTCACAGCAGCCATTACTCCCTTATTAATTCAGGTGGAAATGAGAAACTAATTGAGAAAGAACTCTCTTCTCTGGTTTCGAGTTGGATAGATAAGGAACATGATATTGGTACTCAGGCATTCCTGATAAGGGTTAACCAAATTTCTAACCCCCTATCTTCAGCTGGTCTGCCTTTAGCACTCCTCCAAATAGGGTTGCCCCTTAAGCTTGATTAGGCTCCAGATAACACATGCTTGTGAAATGACACTCTTGCCCTTATTGCTTATGAGTTCTTGTTTTGCCCATAACTTCTTCATACGAACTCAGAATGACTCCGTTCTTTCGCCATTGCCTTCATCTTCTCGTCCTCTACACAATGAAAAGTAGAAATCTTGTATTTGAATGAGTTCCAATTGGTCTTTTTGCTCCAAATGACTCCATTGCACCTAATAAACTCAAAAGCACACATAAGATACATAATTTACAAGAAAACTCGCAAAGAAAGCATAAATACTAGCTATTAAATACGGTGTATTCTACACCTATCAAATTCCCCCACACTTAGACTTTGCTAGTCCTCGAGCAAATCAAACAAAACAAAACTAAAATACAACAACTCCGTGTCGTCGAGGCTACGGTCACTTTTAGCATAAATAACAAGCCTTTAAACCCCTAGTGTCCCTAGTGGACGAGTTATAGTCTCGTGAAGGTTTACTAAAGATATACCTACAAAACCTATATTTCAAACTCCGTCTATTTGTGACAAATCAATGAACGAATCCAAATTGACTACAGGAGGAGGTACCTTGCAAATTCAATTCATATATTAGTAAATAAACTCTAATTAGATAGTCGAACAAGCCACAATACTCGGAAACTAACAAACCACAATCACAATGAAAAGATTAAGAAAATGGATATAGATGTAGATGTTGGCGAATATTCACAAGTGTTTGATGTTTCCCATATCTGTCTGAAGGTCACTGCTAAGATGAACCTAATCCTATTGGATTGAGCTACTTCGTGTTGAGAATGTGAAGGTGTTGGCTATGAATGACATATATCGGTAAAGAACAATGATGTGTTTTATTAATTGTTTTCAAATTTAGAAAGAACAAAGCTAAAGAAACTCTTCTTTCTCTCTCTAATGACTTGTTTCACAATCAAAAAGGTGGTGTAAGCTATCGGTTCCGACTCCTTCAAGGAGTGTCTTGTATCAACACTTGGTTTTGTTTCTTGTCTGGACTTGCTCTTGTTGGTGGAAATAGGGAGGAGAACCTATTTATACAAGTTATTGAGCCTTATTCACGTCTCTCATGGGAATTGGAGGAAGTGGACTGATGGAGTAGTGGAGTTGTGTGTCGGTGCTACACGATCAGTCTTGCCCACTTCTCCTGTCATCTCTAACCGTCCATGACTTCCTGACACGTTCTTGTGATGGCGCGTTGCACGCTGCACGCCTTTAAAACCGCTGGACCAATACCCCCAGTATGTATCCCCGTTTGTGACATGATTGATGTCTGGAATATGTGGATTGTGGATCCACGAAAGGTAGCATGTAATGTTAAGTTGAATAACTGCGTTATTCAGAAAGTTGATACTTGTGAAGCATCATGTGTATTTTATGCAGGTACTGCATCATGGTGTGGTAGAGTGACGGGTGGTGATCACCATGACGTCTCACTGACCAGTTAACTCCTGACCAGGGTTGTATAACCAAGCCGGTGAAGTTGGACGGACGAGATGATCTTTGAGACACTCATCTGCGACCGTTGGTGTAATTAGGGTTTTAGAAGAGGTGCGCAAGCATCCCTCTTCAGCCTGGTCGAATCCCAGCTTGGGATATGACTTTGGCCGAGTAGGCCGACCGTACATGCGTGTAGACGGCATGACGGTGTAGGCGCCTATACCCATTACCTCACGAAAGTATGATCTGGGCCACTCAATTCTTCCGGTGAAGTTGAGTGGTCGAGATCAATTTGTGACAGAAAACCAGTGCCGCAAGAGCCGCGCGTCATGCCCACTTCGGGCGCACGTTCCAAGGTGACCAATCTTGGTCGGTCTGGTGTGAAGGTGGTAGGCTGGTGTTCACGCCTATACCTGAATATCCCATGAAAACGTGATCTGGGCCACTCAAATCGTCCGGCGAAGTTGAGCGGTTGAGATTAGTTTGCGACTTGGGAGGTGTGACCACGCTGGTTTGGGCGCGCGTCTTGGAACAACCAGGCATGATATGCCTTGGCCGATCGGGTGAGGGGATAGATGGGTCCACGGTGGTCATCTTTGGTATGACCGGACACCTTAATCTAATCTTGGACCCTCCATTCGTGCTTGAGAAGATGGACGCTCATGATGCTCAAAACGCTAATTTGGGTTTCACGGCCGTGTAACCATGCTCTGTTTTGGCGCAGAATTTAGGATAACCAACCATGGTTGGTCCTGACCGATTGGTCAAGTATGTAGGAGGGCCCGCGGTGATTGTGTGGACATGCTCTGGGCCCTTTGAATCTTCATCTACACCCTCCATCTATACCTGCGAAGATGGATGGTTGAGACTGTTTTGCGACACATGTAATATGCCGCAAACCCTAATTTAGGGTTTTCCGCCCATACTTTGCTATGGTTTGGACGTTTTGGCAAGCTAGGCCAATTACGGAGGGAGGCCGACCATGCGGGGTCCGTGTTGGTTCGCCGGTGGATATTTCATACCGCTTGGGGTGATGGAATTGATCTGGGTCATCCAATCATTCTTGTGGAGTTGGATGATCGTGATCATATCCGGACGATCTGGTCGGTCCAGGATGCTCAATCGGGCTAGTATAACACACCGATAGGGGCTCAATCGGGCTAGTATAACACACCGAGAGTCGGCTGTGCGGTATTTCGTACATGGTTTCATTATAATGCTTGGAGGTTTGTGTTGCTCTGTAAGAGCAACACTCGATCGTCATGCCGCACCGATAATGAGTACGAAATACAAGGCTGATTGCGCATTAATTAATAATGCTAGAAATTCACGGGGGTATATGGGATTGTTGCTACATGCTCCAACCTGGATGAATTTCGTGTATTCACAAAATGGGATTGTTGCCACATGCTCCATTCTAAGTGAATTAAGTGAGGGAGTATCCAACACTTATCAATGGCTTTATCTTTTACAAGATGTCAGCGCATAATTTTTCTGTTTTTTACAATTTTAACCTTAAATGAAAATCCACCATCAACAATTCCTAACAGGGCCCGTCCTCTTTCTCGAGTGCTCCTTTTCATGCCTAGATTTCTTTGAGTGACGATCATTGTTGTGACCGATCCTTCGACTATGCTTTACATGTCTTGTACCATCTTGCCTATCCCTCTCGGTTGCATAGTGATGATTATCATCGGTGATATAACGATCGTAATAGCCATCGTCGTAGTGATCACGGCTTTGATAATCATCTCTGGCATTCACATCTCTTCTTTCGTTACTTGGGCTACGCCGAGGACGATCGACATGAGTTTCGTTCCACCTGCATGGATTGTCTTGCTCTTGGTGACGGTATGACCTTTCACTTCCAGAGTGAGGGATAGCAGCCCCATCAATCTCCTTTCTCTTTTCCAACGCAATTTGCAGACGCTTGTTCTCTCTTTCAAGTTCTTGCAAACGCTCCATTACTGTTAAATCAATTGGTGTCACCTGATGATTGTTGACCTGAGTAACCCGCGAGCTATTAACTTGAGCAGCAGGTGGGACGTTCGGTTGCATGGCTGGTGAGCCTCTAACTTGTGAAGTTGATCGAATGTTAACTTGTTCAGCTAACGGATTGTTAACCCGAGAACGTACTCCTCCGTTAACGGTGTCTTCTTGGCGACGTTCTTGGAAGCTAGGGTGTTGGCTTTGAAAACCTTCATGATGATGGAAGCTTCGGCTGGTGGTTGGAGGTGGTGACCTGCGCATCGGGACATTGTTCTCTCTGAACCTTGGATAAGATCCCTTAAACCGAGATCGAGATGCTGATGCCGATGACGACATCGACGTTTCTCTTCCATCCGGTTCGTCGTAATCTCCCTGGACAACAGCACTTCTCAACGTTCGCGGGTTTGCTTGCTGATTCATCAAACTTCCGATGGGTGCATCTGTATCCATCTCCAATTGATTTTCTTCTGACATATCCATATACTCCTTTTTTCTTTTAACTTTGCTTTCAACAACTTTTGCAGAACTTTCAGCGACTTTTTTTGGATCTTCCCGCAACTTTCTGAAAAAGTTCTGAATCTTTCAGCAACTTTCTTAAAGTGTTCTGAAGCTTCTGCAACTTTCTGGTACGTTGTGTATTTTCTGCAACTTCTTGAAAAGTTGTGATATTTTCTGCAACTTTCTGAAAAGTTGTGATATTTTCTGCAACTTCCTGAAAAGTTGTGATATTTTCTGCAACTTCCTGAAATGTTGTGATCTTTCTGCAACTTTTCTGTTCACAATGATTTTGAAACCCTAGTCTCGAAAATCGCTTGGGAACAACTTCTATTACTTGGAGAACACGATCTTTTCTCGTTGTCCCCTTGGTCGGCGCCAAAAGATATTGGTGCAAAAATGATCACCCCAACAATATTCGAGATGCGAGAAAGTTGATCCAATCGCTACCGTTGATGAAGAATCTCCAAAGAATTGATTAAAAGAGGTGGGGGTACCTGCAAAAACACTCCGATGCTAAAGTCAGCGGATGTTCTATGCAAGTGTATTGTGGTGAAAAGAATAGAATTCTGTACCTTTTGGGTTGAAATCTAGCCTCTATATATAGGCAGAAAATAGATGTAGCTTTAGGGTTCCAATAGTTATCCAAATAACAACCCCATCTGTATAAATCCCAAATAACAACCAGATTCATGATAAAATTTGTTATCCTTTCCAATGTTTATCATAATTCTTATTTATCTTAAGTAATAATTATCTTGAATAATAATTATAAATATTTAAGATAATTATCCTCTTTTATTTAGGATCTTGCATTTATCTTAAATAAAATTAATAATTATAAACAAATAATTATTCAAGACTTTTGGGCTTCAATAATAAGCCTAGTGGGTTTCCATAATAAACCCACTGGTTTCCCTAATAAACCAAATCCAGGCTTCCATAATAAGCCATGTGGGTTTCCATATTAAACCCGTCGGTTTCCTCAATAAACCCACCGGTTTCCACAATAAACCGTATTTTACCGATATCAAATAGCTTGTGCGTACGCACGTACATTATTTTAATAGGGTACAAACACCTGCTCCTGCTAGGGTTCGTCTAGGATGGTTAAATCGTGCGGCCAACTTGCGTGGTTGTGATTGTTTCTGAGACTGATACGGACAGTCCATATTCAAATATGCTCAAGCGGGCTAGTATAAGACACCGAGAGATGTATGCTCAATCGGGCTAGTATAACACACCGAGAGTTGTAACCTGTACGGGTATTTCGTGCATGCCTCATTAGTGACACTTGGAGATTCGTGTTACTCTGCTGAGAGCAACACTCAGTCATCATGCCGCACCAATAATGAGAGTTCAGCGGGAACAGCACAGGAAATACAAGGCTGGTCATGCTATAAATTCACGGGTATATGGGATTGTTGCTACATGCTCCATTTTAGGTGAATTAGTAAAGTGGAGAAGTATTCATCACTTATCAGTGGCTTTATCCTTTGCAGGATGTCAGCGTATAAATTTGGTTTTACAATTTTACCCCTGAACTAAAATCCACCATCTACAACAGCTTTTCGAACTCCTCTCGGAAATTTTTATTATACTGTAATGCCATTTGGTTTGAAGAATGCCGGTGCAACCTATCAACGCACTATGACGACAATCTTCCATGACATGATGCATAAGCAAGTTCAAGACTATGTGGATGATATAGTAGTCAAATCAAAAGCTCGGGCGGATCACACAGAGTCCTACAACAAGTGTTCGAAAGGTGCTGCCGTGAGTACAAATTTAAGATGAATCCTTTGAAATGCGCTTTCGGCGTTTCTTCGAGCAAGTTTCTGGGATTCCGGGTAACTACCGAGGGGATCAAGGTGGACTCATCCAAGACTCAATCTATCCTCATGATGCATACACCACGGACTGTGAAGGAGCTCCAAAGCTTCATGGGCTAAGTAAACTACATTCGACGTTTTATACCTGGTTTGGCCCAGGTGGTTGCTTCATTCACTCCCTTGCTAAAGAAGGGAGCAAGTTTCGTCTGGACCGCACTACAACAGGAAGCGTTTCAGAAGATTATACGGATATTGTCGTCTCCAGCGGTCATGAAGTCCCCTGTCCAAGGAAGACCGATGTGCCTCTACACCGCATTCGGTGACACCGCCGTAGGGGCTTTGCTCGCTCAGGAGGATTATGAGGGAGTCAAACATCCCATATATTATTTCAGTCGAGTATTAAGAGATGCTGAACTCAGATATCCTAAAGCGGAAAAAGCATGCCTAGCCCTTATTCATTCCATTCAGAAGTTCAGACATTACCTGTTGTCCAACAAGGTGTTGCTTATATCTAAATCTGATCCTGCGAAGTTTTTACTTTCAAAGCCGGTCTTGATGAGAAGGTCGGCCAAGTGGCTTCTCCAAATGTCAGAGCTGGACATAGCGTGCACATCACCAATGGCTATCAAAGGACAAGTTGTTGCTGATTTACTGGCAGCGTTCCCTGGAGAAGGCACTACTGCACTACACCAGGATCTTCCCGGAGAATTTCCAGAGATCTCTGTTGTCGAAGGAGAGGCATGGCTGTTGTATTTCGATGGCTCCGCCACTCCTAGCAATAACACTGGAGGGGCAGGCGTGGTCCTAGTGTCTCCAACTGGTGAAGTTTTCTCGCATTCCTTCAAATTGGACTTTCAGTGCACCAACAACTCAACAGAATATGAAGCCTTTCTCATAGGACTATCAATAGCCAAACAAGCAGGGGCCACTCTCCTGGAGATAAGAGGTAACTCTAAGTTGCTGGTTAATCAGATGAATGGAGTGTATGCGTTAAAGGAGGTAACGCTGGCCCCATATCGATCAGAGGCGTAAATATTATTAAACTACTTTGCTGATGCAACCATAACCCATGTTGGTCGCAACAACAACAGACATGTCGATTGTTTAGCCACGCTGGCATCCAAATTGCAGTTCGAAGGTTTAGAAGAAACCCTGACGGTAAAGAGGAGGACGGTGGAATCAACATGGCTTTCACAACACAAAAACACTGGGACCTGTTATTAGCGAACTCTTATCATTCAAGAGCTCAGCAGCTCGCTTTCTCAAGGAAAGGTCAGTCTCAAAACCCTGCAAAACTTCTTCATGCTTCATGGTATGCTATATCATCGAAACCCGGATGGTTCCCTATCAAGATGTCTCGGAGATGAAGAAGCGCAACTACAGCTTAACCGCATTCACGATGAAATTTGTGGGCAAACGTTGGTAGTAACGCTCTATCGACGTCTTCAACGCCTGGGCTGTTACTATCCAGAAATGGAAACCCAGTCTCGGCTACTCCAAAAGTCTTGCCCTAACTGTCAAACACCGCCACATCAATTGGAGATTTTCAGCATAAGTCATGCTGGGGACTGGAGAGGACCGTATATTAGCTATCTCCGCGATGGAGTAACTCCTGCTAATCAAAAGGATGATGTCAAGATGAAACAAAAGGCGAAGCGATTCGTATTTCACGAAGGGGTCCTATATCGCAAAAGCTTTGGAGGGGATCTGTTACGGTGTTTGGCCGAGGTAGAGATTCCAATCATGTTGAAGGAAATGCATGAAGGGGAACATTAAGGGAAGAGGAAACTATTTCTCCAGATACACGACAGATACTATTGGCCGACCTTGGAGGATGATGCAGCCGCATTTGTTCAAAGCTGCCACAAATGTCAAATTCATGGGAACCTTGTTCACGCACCTTCCACTCCTTTACACTCGATAAGCAGCCCATGGCAATTTTATAGCTGGGGACTCGAGATTATTGGGAAGATCAATCCGCCGTCATCGAAGCAACACGAGTATATTATAATCACGACAGAATATTTCACCAAATGGGTTGAGGCTATTCCTTTACGAGGAACTACAGGAGCAACGATTGCGGCTTTCATTAAAGAGCACATCATTTGTCGTTTTGGTGTGCCTAAGCACATTATCACTGATAACGGTACCCCCTTCGCCAACAAACAGGTACGAGAGTTGCTTGAAGAATATGGAGGTCTTCTCCACCATTTACTATCCTCAAGGAAATGGACAGGATGAAAGCACCAACAAAGCATTAATTCGGATTCTCAATCGAACAGTACATGCCAACCCTAGAGAATGGCACGAGCAGCTACCGATGGCGCTATGGGCGTATCGGACGGCACCTGGAAGTTCCATTAGGGTTTCTCCATATTCACTTGTTTACGATGCGGACGCGATCCTCCCAGCAAAAATCAAGATTCTGTCAGTCAGGATTGTCGCAGCAAGTGGGGTCCACTGGAACGAGGTTGAAGCATCTAACTCAAGAATCGCTGAGTTAGACACTCTGGATTCCAGAAAAAGCAGGGCAGATGAACGTGCTCAGGTGTACAGGAATAGGGTCTCCAGGGAATATGACAAGACTGTGAAGCCACGTTTTTTGAAAGTAGGAGATTTATTCTTGAAGACAGCCAATCATTTAGCAAGACATGTCTGCAACAAAATTCTCTCAGAAATGGGAAGGTCCCTACGTGGTTACCAAGGCTTACAGTACTGGCTACTACAAAATCATTAAGGTGGATGGAGGCAAGATAGAGACAGTCATTAACGGAAAATGGCTCAAGGCATACCATGCTTGATCATTGTCCCGCTACTGTCCCACGACATGACAATACATGCATTTTCATTACGCATTTGAATTATCAATTTATTCAGAAGAAAAAAAAACGTCAATGAAAAAACTTCATCCATCTACCAAAAACCAATGCAATTCATCTCTCAAGAATGTTCAAAAAGAAAATTGACAATAAGGAAGCGTGGCTTAGAAAAGGCCATCCAGCAGATTGTAGTTCCTTGAGAGCATCATCTTCAACCTAGTTTGGTATCTCTCTGTCATATTCTTCAAGTTTTGAACTGCCTGCTCCACCTTCTCTGATTCCGCAGCCAGGGCCTTCTCCTCCTCCAAGATAGCTTTCGCAGCGGGAACTACATTCACAAGGATACCAGCTCGATCAACCTTGATGATATCAAGACGCTGCCGCAACCATCCTACGTTGAACTCCATGGATTCGTAGGTAGATACCATGTTCTCCCACTTTTCAAGGTTTGATTCAGCAACGTTGCGGATAGAGGTATGTTCCATCTCATCAATCATGGGAAGAAGGCAGTTTACCGTGATGACCAAAGCAGATGAACAGTGTCGAACTACATTTCTGGTTGCGATGTGGCCATACTTTCTCCATACCTTTGTGTACAAAGGCACAAACTCCTTCCGCACTAAGAATCCACCGACAAATTCGGTAGCTAGAAGATAGGCATTTCATATGGATATCGAATAAAAGACCCGCATTGGGGTATTCATAGGATGAGATACCCATATCAGCATCTTCAAGGTCTGCGGGGGTAGGCGTGTTTGAGTTTGAAGGAAGAGGACTAGTTAAGTCGTCGTCGTCGATGACCGTCACACATGTTCCAGTAGGGTATCTCTCCAAAAAAGGGGGGATTATTTGCCTGATCATGAAGAAAAAACAACTGTTCGAAAAAGAAAAGGAAAAAAGGAACGAACCGGTATGATCTTCTTAACTCGGAGGACACGAGCAGGGGATTCATCACGAGGCTTAGATGCAGTCCGTGCACGTTTAGCAGAAGACCCTGGATGGTATGAAGAAGACAA
The DNA here is from genome assembly GCA_023531295.1 of Papaver armeniacum. Lineage (NCBI taxonomy): Eukaryota > Viridiplantae > Streptophyta > Magnoliopsida > Ranunculales > Papaveraceae > Papaver > Papaver armeniacum. The sequence continues at coordinate 34,591 of JAJJWW010014691.1, read as the reverse complement.
TCCATTGTTGTTTGACATGATGAAGAGATGAAGTTTACAAATAAAATCCTATCGCAAAACGGTAAAAAGTAGTTCAAAATCCCTACATATACATATATGTTGAGGAAACCCTAAAGGAAGACTAAAGCGGTTGTGGTGAAGTCTACCCGATAGATGAGGATTCAACACCAACCAAGTCGTGCTTTCTTCCAAACCCTAATCAATATCGGAAAGACCGTTGGGTATCTAAAAGGAACGGTTCGACCAGCTCCGGGACGTTTGAGGCATAGGACGGTATTATCTATGCGGTAAATATGTATTTACTTTAGCTTGATTGTTCTAGTATTTGAGCTGTCACCATCTCCTGCCTACCCCACAATAATGCAACCATTATGTGCTAGGCGAGGGGACTTAATGTTGATGGTGGATTTTAGTTCGGGGATAAAATTGTAAAACCCAACTTGATGCGCCGACATCCTGCAAAGGATAGAGCCATTCGATGAGTGATGAGTACCTCCTCACTTTATTTATTCGAAGCAATTCAATAAATACACAAAATTCACCCAGAATGGTGCGTGCAACAGCCATCCCAAATATTCTGTGGATTTTACTAGCATTAATAATTAATAATAATAATAATAATAATAATAATAATAATATATAATTAATGCATGATTTGCCTGGTAGTTTCCGTGTTGTGTTCTCAGCCGAACTCTCATTATTGACATGACATGATGACTGAGTGTTCACTCTCAGTAGAGTAGCACGAATCTCCATGCCAGTATTGAGACATGCACGAAATACCCGTACAGGCTACTCTCTGACAAAGAGAATTTCGAGTCGATGCACTCTCGGCTCGATCGAACACATTTAATTTCCTTAGGGAAAATCTAGACTGTCTCGAATCGGTCTCGAACGATCATGGCCACACAAGTTGGCCGCGCAATTTAACAAGCCTAGCCAAACCCTGGCAAGATTAGGCCTTCATCGTGATGATCACCGGCGGGCCCGTTTATGCCTTAGCCGTTCGAACATCACACGAACTACTCCCGGAGACGGCAAACGCCAGCCCTAAAATAGGGTGGTTGCGTTGCTTTGGAAGAAGCTCGACGAGCTTAGGACTGCATTCAAGGCGATCTTAAAATCATCACGACCGTCCAACTTCACCAGCTGGTTGGACGACCTAGATCATCCCGCGAATGATCAGGGAAGCGCCAACGCACACGTTGGCGGGCCCACTTCTCACCTACCCGATCGGCCTTCTCACAGCAATGCCCTAGAGCAACGAATGTTTGCTCGAAACATGGCTGGCGTGATGCTTTAAAGGGTCGCGGAAGCTCCACTAGTGTCTTAAATCGATCACAACCATCCAACTTAGCCGGCATAATTGGATGGCTTAGATCGCGCCTAGGACCATCATACAGGTACACATATGTTCACCGTCGGCCCAACGTGGGCCCACACGGTCGGTCTCCCCAAAGGAGGAGCATAGCCTGCCAAACCGTTTGGCCAAAGTTGCGCACGCGTGACTGATCCAAAACCCTAATTAGGGTTTGCGGCATTACATATATGTCGCAGTTTGATCATGACCATCCATCTTCGCTAGCCTAAACGGAAGGTGTAGATATAGACTTAAGAGGTACCAAGAGTATCAACATGCTCACCGTGGGCCCACCTATGCGTGTGACCGACCGGCCTAGGCCAACCATGGTCGAGCACCTCGAAACGCGTGCCCAAAAGAGGCATGTCACGCGGTTCCCAAATCCTTTGCGACAAAGGATTTCTATCACAAATCGATCACGACCACTCACCTTTGCCAGACAAATTGAGTGGTCTAGATCGTACCTCCGCGAGACAGAATGGTATGGACATGTACACCGGCAAGCCGTCTACACGCATGCCCGATCGGTCCCACCAAAAACATCGTCCATGCTTGATTTCGGACAAGCTGAAGAGTGATGCTTGGGCACCTCTTTAAAACCCTAAAAATCATCAACGGTCGCAAATATGTGTCGTAGATCATCTTGTCCGTCCAACTTTGCCAACTTGGTCAGGCAGCCTAGGCTAAGAGTTAAACAGCCAATGAGGTACCTTGGTGATCACCGCCCTTCACTTTACCACAAGGAGTGATCGGCCAAGGGATGGCCCGCCCATGCGGCCTCCAAACAAGCACTCGAAATGGTTGGGCATGCAGCCATTTTAAGACGCTTAATCCGCGACTTACTCCGTTAAGCTCTAAAAATAGCAATGCTTCATACATATTGATTGTATTCGATGCATAAAGTATACACGATATTTCATGAATATCGACTTCCTAAATAACTCAGTTATTCAATCTAGCACCATATGCAACTTCCTGTGGGTCCCACGATCCACTCATTCGAGACATCAAGCATGTCACAAACTGGGGGATACTTACTGGGGTATTGGTCTGGCGGTTTACAGCGTGCAGCATGCAATGCGCCATCACAAGAACGTGTCAGGAGGTATGGACGGTTAAGATGGTGAGGGAAGTGGGCTAAGACGTGATCATGCAATCACCCACACGACCCCACTACTCCATCACTCAACTTCCTCCACTTCCTACGAGATGAGGGTTTGCGCTCAATGACTTGTATAAATAGGTCCTTTGCCTATTTCCAAACAACACAGACGAACACAGAAAAAACCACCATTCTGATACAATTCATAAACAGCCAACACCTTCACAATCTTAACACCTTCTTCGTTTCCCTCCCTAAGATCAACCCCATCTCCTTCACTTTGTGACCGAAGAAAGTCTGGAACGGCCATTTCTTGGTTTAGGCCAGAATTGTACAGATTGATCTCTTGAATCAAAAGCACTCCCGTGTAGTGTATTTGTTTAGGGTTTAGATTCGTTTCTCTTCCACACACACCCAAATTTACCAAAAACCGCAGAAACAGTTTTCACCCATAAACAATTGGCGACCACGGTGGGAGGTTAATCTCTCGGTTGTGAAGTAAATTTCTTCAATACCCAATCCTATTTGGCTGGTTTCAAGATGGTTGGTCTTAGGACTTCCCCAACAAATTCAAAACCCGGTCGAAGTTCCTCCAATGAAGATACCCCTCTTCCCAACGGTGTATCTGATGGCGTAACCGGAAGAATCCCAACAATGATCGAGTTAGCGCGGGTGCATGAGATTCACACGAAGAACATGGACCTGAGCAAAGAAACAATAAATGGCATACTCGATCTCCTAATCAAAATGACATCAGATATGAGCGGTTCTCCTGTCACAGAGATTTTTACACTGGGGACTGATCCTCGCGACGATCCTCCTCAAGTCAATAGTTTCACTATGAATCAGAGGCCGGTGGATCAGGAAGCGGCTTCTCTAGTGGAAAGTTTATGTGAACTCTTACACCTCTCGAAGAGTCAGCGGGTGGAGACGTTTGCTGCAATCAACCAGATAGCCCTGGACGTGCATTTAACTCCTTTGCGTCCAGAAGCCTCAAAAGACATCGAGAGATGTCGGGCCCTACACGTTATCGTGAATAACTTTACGTTTCGTGCGACGAGAAGAAGACATGATGGCGGAAGAAGGTCATAATCGGGCCCTACACGTTACGCACGCATCAAGGATTCAATCTCACGACACTTCTTAACCTCGGGGTTCAAGGGCCCTCATCGACACGGGAGCATCTTTGTAATAATCGAACGTGATTACTCTCAAGACACTCGGGACGGCCAAGGTTCGCCCAAGCAAGATCTTGACCTTTCATGTCCCTTCTCGCATTAAATGACCTCGTTTTTCTCGAGGATCTTTTTCCCTATATATAGCGACAACCTACCACGATGACGGACTTTGAAGGATATACCAATAACAAACGCGTAACAAAAATGTTAACAATCCAATTCTTACCTATTTACAATTTCACTAGATGTAATGATTATAACGTCGATTGATTTCAAAAACTTGCTTAAATGGTCCTTACATCGTTCCCTCAAACCATGGGAATTAAATGCAAAGAAGTATGTTTCTACTCCAAATTTTTGCTTTAACAGATTGCAAAGTTCATTATTCGAAATCATAAATTGATTTTCATAAAACCGTGAACAACCCACGTAAATTTTTCTCGCCTTAGTTCAAACTAAAACCTTCGATGAAGTGAACATCCACGCTCTCGCTTCAAGATTTTTCAAAAATTGGATAGACGTCCATTTCTATAATTGTCTCCCCACTTGAACAGAATAGCTGAAAATTCAAGTTGTATATGTATTAATGACTTTTTCTATCTTCTTTCATAGGTTGGAAGGTCTTTAGTTGCCTCGGATCTTGAGAGAAGGTGACAAATCTTGAGAAGAAGAATTCTCAAGAAGATTCGAGAATTGAGAGGCGGAGTCAGCGTTATCTCGCGATAAAGGCAGTCTTGTCTCTCAAAAGAGAGGGTATCCACCCTTCAAAATGCTAATCAGAACTTTATGGTATAATATTTGCCTTCTTTTATTATTTTTTTGTTATTGGTCGTCGTATTGCCACCTAACTTATTACTTTCGCATTTATATAATCTCTCCGATGAAGCTATTCTTCTCCCTAATTTTCCTGAACCTATGGATAATAACCTTCTTCTCGCCACCTCAACACTTCTTTAAGTATCATCGAGAGATGTAAAATTAGATTTACAATCTCCATTAATGGATATTTTTTAGAACTCTAGATCTAATTATTTGGGAAGAAGATGATAAAGAAAATAAATCTCTCTAAAAATATCTCTCTCCTCTAAAAGTGTCCTCCCCAAAATTATTCCTCCCCTTTCTCTCTCCTGCTCTCCTCTTTATATAGTGTTTACATAGTGGATGACAAAAATACAGCTCATACTCTAGTCTTTTGATAATTTCAAGACATTCTCTCGAGCCCTTTGATTCTTACCTCCTCCTCGAGACATTCTCTCGAGCCCTTTGAATTTCACTCCTCTCGAGACATGAATAACTTTACCATACGGACATTATTTCACCATGTATAATTATCTACTTTCAACAGTTGTTCAAAATCAAAACACTGATTTTACAACAAAAAAAATATATATTTTTTTTTAACGTGAAACTCACGTAAATTTGAATATATATATATATTATATATATATTTGCTCCCTCGCGCGAGCATCCGTCTTTGAAACGAAGGTATATTTTCAAAAATTTGTGAAAACTCACATATCGAAAATAAAAAAATTCGTGAAAACTCATAGACAATTTTTTTAACATTAGACACAGGTCTATTAAAAAAAAATCTCTCTTATGCTAGGTATCATTGTTTGTTTCTTAAACTAACGAACGAACGTCTGTTCCTAAAACAAGGATTTCTTTTTTTGGGCCTGGACCCGTAAACGCTAAACCGACCAATATCGGACGTCCGACCGTCCAAATTAGCAGTGCTTCATATCTTCATGCTCACAGGACGACACTCTATCATACTCTCAATGTCCTTACCTAAGCATTTGCTCGTACATGACACCATTGGAGCAAATCGAGGATTCTGAAAATACCTTTGTACGACTAAGTTTAACTGCTTATCTCGTCAACTGAAAAATCACCATCTAATGATTACTGCGGAAAATGACTGTCCCTCAGTAAGAAGTGGACTTAATGTTGATGGTGGATTTTCGACAAAGGTCAAAATCATAAAATCATGATACTGCATGTTTCGGACCCGGCTTCAGGAATGCATGTGACGATTCGTATTTTATGATCCGTGAACCGTTTCATAATCTCTGACTGAGTGAGCGTTCCTCTCAGAGCCATGATGAATATGTTTCTCGAAAGGCCTCCCAGCTGAGCGTCGATGCTGCGCATTTCATCATGGCCTCTATGTAGAATCAAATTATTAGGCGGTTCTTTAGACATAATTATTTGTTAGAGAGCTTAACGCCTTCAGGACGTCACGTTGCTCGTTGTTCCCTGACTACATAGAGAGACCCACCTATACATAGAATAATGATTGGGCGGTTCTCTAGACATAATTGTTTGTTAGAAGGCTTAACGCCTTCAGGACGTCGACGCCGCACGTTGTTCCCTGACTATGTAGATAGACCGTATATGGATTCAGGCGTCTCTCTATACATAATTGTTTGTTAAAGGGCTTAACGCCTTCAGGACGTCGACGCTGCACGTTGTTCCCTGACTATGCACCCTTGAACGCAGTATGATGCTTCAACTATCTCATATATCGATTCTGCAAATAGATTAATTCTATCTTGACATTCATCCACTGAATTCCCAGAAAATAATCTATTATATCTCATTACTCTGTTCCCTGAATTCCCCGGCTGGATTCATGGATTAGTAATATATACTCAATTTATTTTTATTACTCCATTTCATGAATCATTCTCTGCTGAATTTCATGAATTAGTAATAATTACTCAACAATCGGGCGTCTGGACTATCACCGAGTAAGCCCCAAGAAAATGGTGCAAGTGTAATCAACGATGATGCACGAACGAGCTTTCAAAAATATGGACAAACTAGGAAACCCACGCAAAATAGGAGAAAGAAAATAATAAAAAAAAATATACAAGAGGCGCCTAGGGACTGGGCCCACCAGCCGGCCGGTCATGCCACCATGGCCGATCCCCCACGCCTCTTCCTTTATTTTTTCTTATTTTATTATTTTCATGATCTCATGAAGACTCCTTCATTCGAGCAACTTTCCTTGTTTGAGCAAAACTCTCAGTTTCTCCATATTTTCCTTAAACGATGAAAAATAATAAAAATAGGGGGAAGTGTCACGGGACCCGGGCTACCTATCCGGCCGGTCATGCCCTAGCCATGGAAGGTCCCACACCTTGCAATCCATTGTTTCATAATTATTATTTCCCTCATCTCATGAAACTCCTCCGTTTGAGCAAAAACCCTGGCTTTCCATATTTTCTCAAATATTGCTCAAACCATAAAAAGCCAAAAAGTCAAATAGTCACATGACCGACTAGGCTATTCACGAAAAATATTAAAATGTTATTATTTAATATTCTCAAAATATTGATCGAACGAGCAAAGTTCTACTTGCTCATTCGAGCAAAATCAAGAATTTCAGTCAAAGATCAAACTCTTCTGAAAATCCAAAATATTGCTCAAACGCACACCAGAAAATACCAAAACTTTCAGGACTGAGACACGGACATTATGGTGACATGGGCATGCTTCCTTGACCGACCAAGGCCGGCCCTAAGGCTTGCAAGGAGTCGGTCCCACACATCTTTGTAATTTTGACCTAATTTGCTCAATTGATCATATTGGGTCCAAACTCTTTCCAACCAACTTGGAATTTGCTCAAAAGAACATCAGCTGGTCCCACGACCACCAAGGGCCGGTCTCATGCCCTCTTGGTCGGTCCCTCACTTCTCCATAATTAGGTTTTATCACCTTATGCTCAGACGAGCACTATTCTAATAAATGATTAAACCATCATTTAATCATCCCTTCACCAATTGGTCAACAAAGGACTTTGGTGCATGCTCACACGAGCACTTGGGCGCTACATGGTCGTCCATCATCCCATGCAGCCGGTCCCTCCTTCACTCAGTGATTGATTTTCAATAAATCACCAACTGATCAGCAATCGATCAAAAATTAGGGTTTCAAACTGAATGCTCTGCAAATCATAATTTTGAGCAGGTTTAAACACTAATAATTTTATGTTGAACCAGCGATCAACATCTTAATTAATTACATAATATTCGGTCCAGCTACCAATATTTTAATTAACATTTTATTTGGTCATGCTACCAATAATTCATCAAACGAGCAGTATTCGCTCAAACGAGCGATATTTGCTCAAACGAGGAATATTGATTTAACTACCAATATTCCGTAATTTTACTCAGACGAGTAATATTTGCTTAATCCATCAATATTGATTCAACTATCAATATCCAACAATCCATCATACAAGCAATATTTGCTCAGACACACAATATTTGCTCATTTCATCAATATTTATCATGTTGATCCAGTTATCAACATTTATTCAAGAACTATACGTCTCAACAGACATGTTCAATCCATGAATCACTGAGAATTCTTCAATCATGCTCGATTCAACAAAACTTAGACTCATTGTCTAATCAAGTCAATAACTGACTAATTAAATATACGCCTGCCTTGCAGAATCCACGTTCGTGAGACATCAATCACGTCACATGGGGGATATTAATTAGGGTTTTAGTCTGGCGTCCTACGGCACGTGTGTTCATCCACGATGAGAAACGTGAGTAAGTTGTGCAAGCGGTTGAGGGAGTTAGCAAAATGGTGGATGGACGATCAACCCAATCTCCACACGACATGGAACTAATTTTACCACGATCTCCCACTTTCCCACTCTTTCACTCAAGAAACCGTCACACTTACTGGGATCAATGTGTTTACTATTCTGACAATATAAATAAGTTCAAAAAATCGATGACTAAAGGACAACAATTCTCGATTGAAACTTATTTCCAGAAATCATCATTTTATCAATTTGCAGAAACCCACAACACATCCACAATCCTTGATCATCATTGATCCCACACAATTCTCATCTTCCCTCCTACAGATCAACCCATCTTCCTCTTTGTGACCGAATTGACTATGGAACGGCGATTGACTTGGTTTAGGCCGGAGTCCTATAGATTGATCTCTCGAACTCAAAGCACTCCCGTGCAGTACATCTGTGTGAGGTTAAGCAGTTTGCTCGGTTGAGGAGTCTCGCCCGAACCGTCGTCTCTTCACTTTCCTAAAAAACCAGCAAATCGTTTTTCCCCATCTACACAACCTTATTCATCTTAACCATAACTAGTTCAAATGACTCAAATGAAACTAGTTAAAGAGCCGTTCAATTGCTATATTCTCATATAAGTATACAAGAACACAATTGAAGCAAAATTGGTTTGATTCACTCGAATCAATTCATGAACATTATAGCCACGGTTTGCAAAGATTGCATTCCTTATTTTATAAATGTTTAAGTTCATGTACAAAACCAATTTTAGAAATTAACCCACTCAAGTATGCAAGCGGGTACGCATATTTAATAGCCGGGCCAAGTTTGGTTACGTCAGTACGCGTACGGGTGCGCATACCAATTTACACTCTCAAACTCCAGCAGAAATTCACAGACGTGAGACTTTCGCCAGTATGCGTACATGTACGCATACTTGCCCAAACATCCAATAACCGCCAGTACACGTACGTGTACGCATACTTCAGGTTCCCGGTTTTGGACTTATACACAAATGTCAGAACACACTATGTTTATATCCAAACATGGTTACATGATTCTAAGATCTTTATTTCAATCATTAAAACTTTCTTAGAGGATGACAATAGCCGTTTTTCACACACTATTAGCATCAAAGCAATTTTCAAGATATTGAAATAATCATAACGAAACATTCCAAGTCTACACCAAATGATTGTATCACACAAACCATGTAAGATGTTACTCGGCAATTTTCACATGATATAAGATGAACTTGGTCGAAGCAAAAGCTTGCCAACACATATTTCGAGAAATATGTAAGCGAGATAAACTCAGCTCGAAATCTCAAATGTGTATAATAGAAAACTATATCGTAATACGACTTATGTCTCAATATAGGAGATAGAGTAGAAATAGACTTTCCAAGTGATAGATGAGTTTCAATCTCCACATACCTTTTGTTGATGAAGTTCCACAAGCTCCCCTTAGTAGTTCTTCGTCTTCAATTGATGAACGCCGTAAAGTCTAAGGCTCAACTACACAATCTATGCCCTAGTCCGAGACATCTATAAATAGGCTAGAAATCAAGACTTATAGTTTTGATCACTAACATTGACAAACATGCTTGAGATAGCAACGCATGCGAGTTCGACCGAGCAGTGCTCTAACAATCTCCCCCTTTGTCAATTTTAGTGACAAAACTATTAATACATATGGATTACAAAATAAATAAAAAATTTGTAGCTTCTCATCCAAATGCTTGATCTCCTTGACATCTTCAACACGACTCGAAATCTTCGTCACTTAAAAGTACTCCATGATTCTAAACGTGTTCAACTCAGCATCATAGTTGTTGAAGATCCGTAGCAATAACAATGAGAAAACAAGTGCTCTCAATCATTGTTATACAATGTCATAGTATTATTACACAGCATCAAAGTTCAATTGTATCACAACTTTGACAACAATACTATGGTGATATGTATCACTCCCCCTTAGTCAATACTTCATCTCGACCACTCCCCCTTACATAATGATCCGTAAACCATATGTATTTGTAGTATGCAACTACACATTAATTCTTCCCCTTTTTGTTAATATAAATTGGCAAAGGTACGAAAACTAGTGGGATCCACATGAAATTTTCATAGAGATACTTCATGACCAAAAGAGAATAACATACCAACTTATTTAGATGCAATCATAAATCTGAGGCTAAATTCATTCATCAAGGAGTTTATGAAGATACAAGATAACCCCTATAATATTCCAAAGACGCACTCCCCACAAAGATTTGGCAATAAAGCACAAAAAAATAACTCTCCCCCATAAAATGTCATTCCCGAAAGAACAACAAAGGCGACCTTGCTTTTACAAGAAAATAAGGATTTTTAGGAACACTAAGATACTTAACAGAAACATATCTACCAGAAACAAACGCAGGAAAGAATCAACACTACTCTAGAAATATCAAACTCAATTGCCCAAAAGATCGAGATAAGCATAGGGGCAAGATTTATGAGAGACTAATGAACCAGAACAACACCAATAGACTGTCGTAAGTGTTGAAATGTAGCAGTGTCTAATAGTTTGGTGATAATATCAGCCAATCGTTATTCGGAAGGCACAAATTCCATAGTGATGATACCACTTTCATAAAGATCTCGAATAAAATGATACCTTATGTCAATGTGCTTAGTTCTAGAGTGCTCAACAGGATTCTCAGTTATATGAATCGCACTTGAGTTATCACAAAAGATCTTCATTATTTCAGAGTCAATTCCATAATCAGCAAACATTTGTTTCATCCATAGAAGTTGAGTATAACATGAACCTGCAGCGATGTATTCTGCTTCACATACTGAGAGAGATTGTGAATTTTGTTTCTTTTTATGCCAAACTACAAGATTCAACCCTACATAGTAGAATCCCCCTGATGTACTCTTTCTGTCTTCCACACACCCTGCCCAATAAGCATCTGAATAGGCACTAAGGTCAGTGTTAGTATCAAAAGTATAAGAAAGACCATACCCGACAATGTGATTAATGTAACGTATGATCCTATTTGCGGCTGCAAGATGAGATTCCTTTGGATTTGCCTGAAACCTAACAAAACAACCAACACTAAAAGCAATATCAGGTCTCATGGCAGTGAGATATAAAAGACTTCCAATGATAGATCGATAAAGTTTTTGATCCACATTTACACCTTTCTCATCTTTATGTAGTTTACCCATGGTAGGCATAGGAGTAAGTTTTGGAGTTGACTTATCAAGACCGAATCTTGAAACAAGATCTTTTGCATATTGTTCTTGAGATAAGTAAATTCCATCCTTGTGTTGTTGAATTTCTAAACCCAAAAAGAATTTTAATTCACCAACGTTGCTCATTTAAAACTCCTTACCAAGAGAGACTTAAAAATCTTTTGCAAGTTTCTCTGATGTTGATCCATAGATGATATCATCTACATAAACTTGAGCAATTACAACATCTTTCCCACTTCATTTGGTAAACAATGTTTTATCAGCTTCTCCTCTTGAAAAACCTTTCCTAAGAAGGGAAGTAGTTAGTTTTTTAAACCAGGCACGAGGTGCTTGTTTTAACCCGTACAACGCCTTATTGAGCTTAAGGACATGATCAGGGAAATCAGGGTTTTCAAATCCCTTAGGTTGAGCGACATAGACTTCTTCCTTTAAGTTTCCATTTAGGAAAACGGATTTAATGTCCATTTGAAACAGCTTAACCTTAAGAAAACAAGCATGAGCTAATAATAATTGAATGGACTCAAGGCGTGTGTTGGAGCATAGCTCGGTTGAACCCACCAAGCGTTGGTATGTCAAGTTTGGTTGTCATATTTTAATGAACAAAAACTCATTTAAACAGTCGCTTGATTATGTACTAGAGTCAACTTCGTATAGGTTAGCTTGAAAGTATTAGGATATGAGACATTACAAGTATTACGTGAAGACTTGAAGAAGTAAGGAGCTACAACGACAACATCATCCTTCCACTTGAGGTTAGTAATATTTGACTTGAACTGTTTCATTCCCTAACGTATCTTTCAAGTCGTGCATATTTAAAACAAAAACTGCGAAGCATGAATGATTATACTCTAGTTAGACGTAGTATTAAGGAATACAATACGAAGTATAACGCTTATATATCTTTTGAACTTCGTATATAAGACATCAACATAATCGTTTGAATGCTATTGTGATTATGTATGGGTATGAGGTGAAGATTTCATCCTAGGAAACAATGTTTTTACATTCGTTTAAAGGAAGTAAATTCATGAACTTGTTTTGTGAATCGAAAGGGAAATCGCTAGGCTTATTGGTATTGTTATTCATTGCATATCTTTTGAACTACCAATATGTGTGATTAGTATAACCGCTCATGACTTGTTTATTTTCTTGGTAAAACTATTCACAAGGCCTGACTTTTGTATTGGTATGAGTTTTATTAGTGAAACCGATCTTGAGTAATCACCTGAGATGGTATGATCGATTTGTTGTTATTGGTATGACCAACGCTAGGCAAAGGGGAACCGATTCTAGTAAGAGGTGCAACCAATCACAAGAGGGGAATCGATCCTTGTAATAGGTGCATCAAGTTTCTAGATATTGAGAACCGATCCTATCAACATGTGCAACACGTTTTTAGATATTGGGAACCGATCCTATGGACATGTGCAACAAATACAAGTTAGATACCATATATATGTGGGAACCGATCCTATTACCTAGTCAACCAAATTTTGGAAAGCTAGTGTGAATAATTCCAGTACTCACATGGAGGTAGAACCGAAACTTGTTTTGGTAGAACCGTGAAACCCATGTTTGGTGATTGAGTGTTCTTGATCAATCACATAGTTCTTGGAAGTCAGATTAACCAATTCTAAACTTGCTTGGAAGTGTGGAAAATCGATTCCAAGATAGTAAATATGAAGGATGATTTACTAAGTTAAGATGTTGACATACTTTGAACATGTTCAGTAACGCTTATCTTTTATTGTTCAAAGATATTCCTTAATAGCTAAAGGAAAATCCCGGATCGAAAAAATAAATTGAGAATCTTTTAATTAAGGTTTCTAATTTTATTTTTGGAAAATGAAAATTAGTAATGTGCATTTACTAGGTGGAGATTTTCTAAGAGATTTTCGGTCATTATTTGGACAAAGCATTTCCACGAAATTATGGAAACCGAATTTGGAAATATATTGCATATCTTGATAATATTTTCGGTTTTGGAAATTCCTTGGTGTCCAAACTTCCTTGGTCTATAAATCAAAGTTTTCATTTCGAGAAAACTAATCCTCAGAGCCAGCAAAACTACCTAGTTGTGTTGTTACTGGTGGAGCCTCCTATTCGGAGAGGAAAGTAACCTAATTACGAGAAATCTCTTACGGCCGCTCAGTTTAAAGACTTCTTTGGGATTGAGAAGCTCTATTAGTACCATTGGTGGGAAACTAGATGATTGCATTGTTATTTTAGTTTTCGATTATTGATTTGATTGACTAATGGTTGTTGAATTTTTGATTGCACCTAGTTTGTTTATTTTTGAGAACCTTCTCTTCTGATATCAGGCTCACTCAAACTAGATCAAGGATTTAACATTTCTACGTATCTAAGTTTTTCTAGATCCGTAAGATAGATTCATTGATTTGCCATTGTTAACAAACTCCGTTCTGTGCGACAAATCAATAAGGAATCAAGTTTGTTTTTGCAGGTTGTTACTTTGAAGATTAAATCGAAGATTGAAGACTTTGAAGATTTGAAGACTTTTGTTCTTGTGTTTTGATCTTGGTGTTACTTTCTGTGACTTGATTTTCCGGGATTAAAGAGGTTGTTTATTTTTCAATAAACATAACCCTTTTTAAGATCAACAAGTAGTTTGTGATTTTATCATAAACCTTGTAATCAAGACTGATTATTTCGGTAATCATTGTCTTGTTTGATCTTGTAACCGAGGAACTTCGGATCTGTAATGTGTCTTAAAAATAAAGATCCTTAACTGTGCTTATATCATATATTTCGGTATTGTGATTATAAAGTGAGTTTTGTTACCAAACAATTTATCCTTTACTGTTTGGAATACTATCCAAAGGAATCTTGTCTTGAAAGATTGAACCATTAAGAATATATATTAGATTTAAGTCCTAAAGAGAACGCCTGTTTTGCTAGGATATCTAGTATCAAATATCTATTGAGAACTTCGGTTCTGCTAGATATTATCAAAAAAAATATCTATAGAAAACCTCGGTTCTGCTAGATATTGTCAAAACAAGAATACTGCTGAAGCTGAGTAACTAGGATTTTAGTTTACTTAGTATTGTCTACACGAAGTTGCAGGTTTACTTTTTGTAGCATCTTAATTCATTGAGTATTCAAATCTGGACTAGGTCCCGGGGTTTTTTCTACAAGATTGTAGTTTTCCTCGTTAACAAAATTCTGGTGTGTGCTTTACTTTATTTCCGCATCATAATTGTTTTTATATTATAATTAAAGTAATTACACTTGTATGTTAACTAGGCACTTGATATTTATCTTATAAGGTTTCGGTTATACCGTACTATTATCAAGTGAACACTTTGTTGTAGTATTGTCTCGATTTCATATCCATAGACGATCACACAAAGTGTATTGGATTTCTCCACTTGTCTGATATAATTATTCACGTGTTAGGCCAGTTCGGACTAACCCTATTTCAAGTGGACACTGTGTTGAAATATTCCTTGAGTGATTGTTGCTCCAAGAGGTTTATACACAGTGGGTCTTGTATAGGTTGTGATCAAAATAAAAGATTGTGGTGTATTTGGGTACCCACGTCTTTTCAATTGGTATCAGAGCGGGCAAACACGAAAAGATCTAACAATCTATGTTTGGTGTAATCCAACCTATAAGTTTTGAATCAAATGGTTGATTCAGTTAATGTACCGCCAGGGTTTGATGGCTCAAACTATCTGTGGTGGAAAATGGCAATGCAATGTTTTCTTAGATCTCGTGACTTTAACACTTGGGTTTTAGTTATTGATGGATATGAATACCCAAAAGTACTGGTCAACGACTCAACCACTGAGTTTAGACTAAAGGAATTAAAGGAGTTCAATAAATAAGAAAAATTGCTTTCGAAGCAAAATTTCCGATGGATTGAATGCCATTATTCATGCTTTAACTTGAGACCTCCATTATCATGTAACCAAGTGTAAAATATCAAAGGAGGCTTGGGATATTCTTAATGTCGTATTTGAAGGGAATGCCTCTGAAATGAAGCTAGGCTTCAAACCCTATCTTCTAAATAGGAAAACCTTCGTATGGACGAAGAAGATACCTTTGATGAGTTTGACCAAAAACTTTTTGAAATAGTGAATGCCTCTTACGCTTTAGAAAAAACTATTTCAGATGAGGATATTGTGTGTAAAATTCTAAGGTCTTTACCACCAATATACGAATCTAAAAAGCATGCCATCATGGAAGCAAATGATCTTTCCACACTATCTAGAAGCGCTCTAGTTGGTAAATTAAAGATCTTTGACCTTGAATACCAATCCAAGAATGAAGAGGGTATTACCCTTAAAGATGCAATTAAGACTAGTTCTTCTAAGCAGAAAATTCTTGTGAGACACAAACTGAGAATTGTAGTGTCGATACAACCGCACGAAAATTCAGAAAGTTATTAAGACAAAAGAAAAGGAGTTCTTCTAAATATGCATCTTATCCTTCTCAGAAATCACAGAAATGTGTAGAGAATATAGAACAAAATAATGGTGATAGCTCTAATTGTTCCAAGGATCAAGAGAACAAAGCTTTTCATGCAACTGTTGAATGCACACCTGAAAAGGATACTGAAGTAACCCCGGAGCAAAGGCACTTGAATGTGATCTTCGTGAAGAGAATAAAATATTGAAAAAGGAACTTGATGAATTGAACAACGATATAGAGATTATTGGTAGTGGTAATTATCGTGAATGCATGAAAAGTTACAGAAAGCAAATCGAAGAAAGTCATGATCGAGAAGTGAAGCTATACACAGAGTTGGAGAACCTGAAGAACACTAAGGTAAGTAATTCTACCGAATCTGAAATAGATAATAAAGTTCAAATTGATAAATTTAAGGTTGATATAGATAATGATCTCGAAAAAATAAAAACATTGGAAAAAGAGAATATGGGTCTAAAAGCGGACTTGAAAAAGTTTGGTAATAGCACAAAGCAACTTGACTCAATATTGAAGTCAACTAGAGTTCCTCGTGACACGCAAGGATTGGGCTACAAAGGTAAACAAACTTTGAATGCGAAACAGGAGACAAAGTTTTTAAAACCTAAAGACTCTGCTGAAAAAATTGCTTCAAAAGGTGCAACAAAAGATTGCTCTTCCATAAAAGAAAAATTTGTAACACTTTCATCTTCAGCAAAAGACGGAAAACGTAAAATCCGTCAAACTCCAATGAAAGAGAATCCACAACAAGGTAACACTAAGCCTCATATTTTGTGTGTTACTAAGCATTGCTCTTATTGTGGAATTAAAGGACACTTGGAAGGGGGTGCAGATTCCGTAAAAGGAATGAGAAACCCATAGATGCACACGTTTCCGCAAAATTGGCTGAACTCAATAATGCTTCTCGTGCTAATTCAGGTCATCATTGTCCTAAAAAGGAGCAAAAGAATTGTTGTAATGATAGTTCAAAGTTTGCTTATCAGGCTTCTACAAAGTTTTCTCATTATCGCTTAAACAATAAAAGAAGAGATAACTTTGTAAAGACAAGATCTGATATTCCAAATTGGAAAAAGGCTAACTCTCAGAGTTTTCAACATTTTAGTTACCCTAATGTTTTCTCAAGAGATTCGTCTAAGATTTCAGGAGGAAATAATAGGAAGAACAAAGCTGCTCCTGTAAAACCCATTTCTAAATGGTGTCCAAAGTCTTCTATAAAGACAATCAGGAAGGTATCAAAAGATAATCACAATGATGACACTCGAATGATAAGTTTCAATACTCATGCCATTCAGAATATTGTGCTAAACGTTCTTGATTAAATGAATGTATCTCTGTGTTGTCATCATTGTATGAGATAACTAGGTCTCATAATCGGTTACCTTTTTATGATTCTGTGACTTTTGATTTAGCGGATTTCATATCTAACTTTTTGGGTTGCTTAATCAAATAATCATAAAAGGATGATGACAATTAATCCCATATGTAAGTCACGATTATACTATTATCAATTTATTTCTCATAAGTTGTGTATATAATATACATATTAGTTTTTGGTATTAGCCTATTACTATTGGCACGTAATAGTTAAAACCATTTCATCCTTTCTCTGGTAAAGGTTGCTTTTGCTGTTCTTATGTCTTTGCGAAAGGATGACAAAACACTGGGTAGAACAGGATGTGGAGCTTGAGGTAACGACTTTGTTTGTTAATCGTTTTCCTGTTTAAGAAAAGCCTAATTTTATTGCTTATATCTATTGCTTTTACTTAACAAAATTTCGGTACAATTGATGTTTATTCCATTATGTGTGTATGTGTGATTCAATTGTTTCCGGTTAAGAAAAACTATTGTTATCTTTCTTTATTGTTTGGTATCAATCGTTTAGGCTTACAAAATTTCGGTGCAATTGCGGTGCTTTAATGTCTATGTTGTTTCAATTGCTTCCGGTTGAGGTAAATAATTATACAAGTTGATTTATTTGGTTTGTATGAATTGTTTATGGCTTAACAAAATAAAATGTTTTCGGGATAAATTTTTTAGTCCAATTTGATCCCGGATAAGAGAAACTAAGTTAATTCTGATCTTAGTTAGACTTATCAAAGTGGAGGTTTCGGTTATTCAAGTCTAATCGAATGCCTTAATAAGAAATGCTAGTTAACTAACCTAGTACTTGTCTTGTTTAAAAGTGAAATGTCTAAGTTATATGGATAATTAGAACCTGATGAGAAAAATAGAGTTATCTTTATTTTGGTCTTATCGAACAAGCGATTGTATTTGTACAATCGGTTAAGCAAAGGAACTAAGGTGCTTAGTCGATTTTTGGTTTGCTAAACTATTAGGGAAAATTGCTTCGGGCAATTGTTTCCTTGGTAACATATCAAAACAAAATTACTTTGTAGTTTCGGTTTTGATATTGGTTATAGAAAATGGTTTGTGGTACCCTCGTGCTTAACTTTTATAGGTTGCAAGTCTTTGAGATTTGTAAGATCCTTTCGGTTTGTCCTTTATTTGATCGTATCTTTGTCATTTTGTGACAAAAAAGGGGATAAATATATGGAGTAAACAAGTGATATTGGTATTGATTTATATTGATTGATATCACTAAGGGAAAGGACATTGGTGCTTAAACGTTTTATCTAACGAAAGAGTAAAGCATAGACTAAGGGGGAGTAGCATATCATATTGATAAGGGAATAACAAAGACGTGCGGATTGAATATCTACTTATCTTACCTTTATGGGGAGTATTAGCTTTGTTATTATAATGTCAACAACGGCATTTATGGATTGAATGTATACAGGTTATTGTGATGTTGAATTTGGGAATCAAGCGTACGTGTAATGAATTCTTGCAGTTTGTTTATCCATATGATGTAAGAGTTTTGTCACTAAAATTGACAAAGGGGAAGATTGTTAGAGCATAGCTCAGTTGAACCCACCAAGCGTTGGTATGTCAAGTTTGGGTGTCATATTTTAGTGAACCAAAACTCATTTAAAGAGTCGCTTGATTATGTACTAGAGTCAACTTCGTATAGGTTAGCTTGAAAGTATTAGGATATGAGACATTACAAGTATTACGTGAAGACTTGAAGAAGTGAAGAAGTAAGGAGCTACAACGACAACATCATCCTTCCACTTGAGGTTAGTAATATTTGACTTGAACTGTTTCATTCCCTAACGTATCTTTCAAGCCGTGCATATTGAAAACAAAAACTGCGAAGCATGAATGATTATACTCTAGTTAGACGTAGTATTAAGGAATACAATACGAAGTATAACGCTTATATATCTTTTGAACTTCGTATATAAGACATCGACATAATCGTTTGAATGCTATTGTGATTATGTATGGGTATGAGGCGAAGATTTCATCCTAGGAAATAATGTTTTTACATTCGTTTAAAGGAAGTAAATTTATGAACTTGTTTTGCGAATCAAAAGGGAAATCGCTAGGCTTATTGGTATTGTTATTCATTGCATATCTTTTGAACTACCAATATGTGTGATTAGTATAACCGCTCATGATTTGTTTATGTTCTTAGTAAAACTATTCACAAGGCCTGACTTTTGTATTGGTATGACTTTTATTAGTGAAACCGATCTTGAGTAATCACTTGAGATGGTATGATTGATTTGTTGTTGTTGGTATGACCAACTCTAGGCAAAGGGGAACCGATCCTAGTAAGAGGTGCAACCGATCACAAGAGGGGAATCGATCCTTGTAAGTGGTGCAGCAAGTTTCTAGATATTGGGAACCGATCCTATGAACATGTGCAACACGTTTTTAGATATTGGGAACCGATCCTATGGACATGTGCAACAAATACAAGTTAGATACCATATATATGTGGGAACCGATCCTAGTACCTAGTCAACCAAATTTTGGAAAGCTAGTGTGACTAATTCCAGTACCCACATGGAGGTAGAACCGAAACTTGTTTTGGTAGAACCGTGAAACCCATGTTTGGTGATTGAGTGTTCTTGATCAATCACATAGTTCTTGGAAGTCAGATGAACAAATTCTAAACTTGTTTGGAAGTGTGGCAAATCGATTCCAAGATAGTAAATATGAAAGATGATTTACTAAGTTAAGATGTCGACATACTTTCAACATGTGCAGTAACGCTTATTTTTTATTGTTCAAAGATATTCCTTAATAGTTAAAGGAAAATCCCGGATCGAAAAAATAAATTGAGAATCTTTTAATTAAGGTTTTAAATTTTATTTTTTGAAAATGAAAATTAGTAATGTGCATTTACTAGTAGGAGATTTTCAAAGAAATTTTCGGTCATTATTTGGACAAAGCATTTCCAGGAATTATGGAAACCGAATTTGGAAATATATTGCATATCTTGAGAATATTTTCAGTTTTGGAAATTCCATGGTGTCCAAACTTCCTTGGTCTATAAATATCAAAGTTTGCATTTCGAGCAAACTAATCCTCAGAGCCAGCAAAACTACCTAGTTGTGTTGTTACTGGTGGAGCCGCCTATTCGGAGAGGAAAGTGACCTAATTAGGCGAAATCTCTTACGACCTCTCAGTTTAAAGACTTCTTTGGGATTGAGAAGCTCTCTTAGTACCATTGGTGGGAAACTAGATGATTGCATTGTTATTTTAGTTTTTGATTATTGATTTGATTGACTAATGGTTGTTGAATTTTTGATTGCACCTAGTTTGTTTATTTTTGAGAACCTTCTCTTCTGATATAAGGCTCACTCAAACTAGATCAAGGATTTAACATTTCTACGGATCTAAGTTTTTCTAGATCCGTAAGATAGATTCATTGATTTTTCATTGTTAACAAACTCCGTTCTGTGCGACAAATCAATAAGGAATCAAGTTTGTTTTTGCAGGTTGTTACTTTGAAGATTAAATCGAAGATTGAAGACTTTGAAGATTGAAGACTTTTGTTCTTGTGTTTTGATCTTGGTGTTACTTTCTGTGACTTGATCTTTCCGGGATTACAGAGGTTGTTTATTTTTCAATAAACATAACCCTTTTTAAGATCAACAAGTAGTTTGTGATTTTATCATAAACCTTGTAATCAAGACTGATTATTTCGGTAATCATTGTCTTGTTTGATCTTGTAACCGAGGAACTTCGGATTTGGTAACAGGTCTTAAAAATAGAAGATCCTTAACTGTGCTTATATCATATATTTCGGTATTGTGATTATAAAGTGAGTTTTGTTACCAAACAGTTTATCCTTTACTGTTTGGAATACGATCCAAAGGAATCTTGTTTTGAAAGATTGAACCATTAAGAACATATATTAGATTTAAGTCCTAAAGAGAACGCCTGTTTTGCTAGGATATCTAGTATCAAATATCTATTGAGAACTTTGGTTCTGCTAGATATTATCAAAACAAATATCTATAGAGAACTTCGGTTCTGATAGATATTGTCAAAATAAGAATACTGCTGAAGCTGAGTAACTATGATTTTAGTTTACTTAGTATTGTCTACACGAAGTTGCTGGTTTACTTTTTGTATCATCTTAATTCATTGAGTATTCAAATCTGTACTAGGTCCCGGGGTTTTTTCTAAAAGATTGTAGTTTTCCTCGTTAACAAAATTCTGGTGTGTGCTTTACTTTATTTCCGCATTATAATTGTTTTTATATTGTAATTAAAGTAATTACACTTGTATGTTAACTAGGCACTTGATATTTATCTTATAAGGTTTCGGTTATACCGTACTATTATCAAGTGAACACTTTTTTGTAGTATTGTCTCGATTTCATATCCATAGACGATCACACAAAGTGTATTGGATTTCTCCACTTGTCTGATATAATTATTCACGTGTTAGGCCAGTTCAGACTAACCCTATTTCAAGTGGACACTGTGTTGAAATATTCCTTGAGTGATTGTTTCTCCAAGAGGTTTATACACAGTGGGTCTTGTATAGGTTGTGATCAAAATAAAAGATTGTGGTGTATTTGGGTACCCTCGTCTTTTCAGCGTGCCACAAGAGCAAGGGTTTCGTCAAAATCGATTCCTTTAATCTGTGAATATCCCTGAGCGACAAATCTAGCTTTGTTTCTGACAATGGTGCCAAATTCATCAGACTTGATCTTAAATATCCATTTGGTACCAACAATATTGATATTTTGGGGACAAGGTAAGAGTTTCCATACATCTTGTCTTTGGAATTGATTTAACTCTTTATGCATTGCATTCACCCAATAGGAATCACTAAGAGCTTCATCAATATTCCTTGGCTCTACTTGTGACAGATAACAACCAAAATTGCAAATATTTTGAAGTTGACATCTCGTCTTAGCAGTAGATTCCCTACCTCCAATAATATTGTCAGTATCATGATTCCTTTGAACCCAAAGGTGTCGTGAAGGGACACATTCTTGTTCAACATGAATAGCCTGACTAGAGCTTTTCTCCTCATCACTAGAGTCATCAGGATCAGCAACCGTTAGAACAACTTCTTCTGATTCTGAAGTTTCTTAGATTTTCTCAATTGTCTCGGTTGGAGGCAATTCAGCAGGATAGTCATCATGACGAAAATTACTTAGATCATCAATGATAACATTTGTCGATTCCATCATGACTTGGGTTCTGAGGTTAAAGACTTGGAAACCACAACTTTCAGATGCATAGCCAAGAAAAATACCTTCATCGCTTTTCGAATCAAATTTCCCTTTCTGTTCACGATCCTTTAGAATGTAGCACTTATTGCCGAACACTCTGAGATAGTGTAAGTTGGGTTTTTTACTATACCGCAACTCATAGGGAGTGTTTAAGGTCTTTGACCGTAAATAAACACGATTGATGAAATAGCAAGCCGTAAAAACAGCCTCACCCCAAAACCTTAACGGTAAGTTTTTGTTATGGAGCATTACCCTTTCCATTTCCTGAATGTTTCTATTCTTCCTTTCTGCAACTCCATTTGCTTGTGGAGTGATAGGTGGAGAGTATTGTTGAATAATTCCCAGAGAGTCACAGTATTCAAATACTTTGGTGTCTTTAAATTCAGTGACACGATCGCTTCTAATTTTCTTCAGTTTGTGACCCTGTTCATTCTGGATTCTATTAACAATAATCTTGAACTCACTGAGCATTTCAGTTTTGTGAGCCAAAAACGCCACCCAGGTGAATCTGGTGTAATCATCTACCATAACCAAAGCATACTTCTTCCCAGCCACTGTAGATTTTTGAATTGGGCCGAAAAGATCCATATGAATTAAATCAAGTGGAGCTTTGGTGAGAATATCTCGAGATGATTTGTGTGGAACTTTCGTTTGTTTACCCTTTTGACATGCACCACATACACCTTCAACCTTAGCATTGATTTTGGGAACGCCTCTAACAAGTTCTTTGTTAATGATCTTAGTTAGAAGACGATAATTGATGTGACCAAAACGTTCATGCCAAAGGTGTGTAGATTCTACCTTAGTCAAATTGCAACAATTATTGAACTGAGTATCTAGAAGATAACAGTTATTTTTGCCACAGGATCCTTGAAAAATCACTTTTCCAGATTTGTCGACAATGTCACATCCTTTATCATTGAAGACAACCTTATGGCCTTTGTCACAGATTTGACTAACATAAAGAAGATTAGCAGTCATACCTTTAACGTATATGACATCATGAATTTCAGGAATGCCAAGTAATTTGATCGTCCCCTTCTTGCTTATGTAGCAGCAGCTTCCATCTCCAAAAGTTAATGGTCCACCATCAAAATCGCTTGTGTTGATAAACCATGAGAGATCTCCAGTCATATGCCTGCTACACCTACTATCAAGGAACCATTGAAAAGGTGATGTTGACTTTAGAGCAAAAGCTCCCATACTAGCACTACTAACCACATTAGGCTTTCTTGTTAGTATTGAATATCTTTTAAGAGACGATAAAAGTTGTACAGCTTTCTTATGAAGATCACCTGCAACTTTTAGTCTTTTCTTGAAAGACAAACAAACATGTTGAAAGTGATTATGAGAACCACAAAAAAAACATGTACCAACATCATAAACCTTGTTCGAAGAGTTTTGAGCACTGTCAGGTTTCACAAAGCCTAGACCTCGCTTATCACCTGACTTACGACAATTCTTCAAAGAAGAATTAGAGACGTTATTTAAAACCATCGAAAAAGATTTTAGAGATTTCAAATCCTTAAGTTTCGCAATTTCTGCAGCAAGATCAGAATTGATCTGGATTTGTTCATCTAACTTCTTCTGGAGGTCAACTACCTCTTCAGAGCGTTCTCGAAGCTCAGATTTTTTAATATAAACTTCGCAATGAAGACCATCAATATCAATCGATGTTTTTCGAGACACAAAAATTGATGAGTTTTTTTAAATCAGGATTCTCAACCTTGTCGATGGTTTCTAGAACACTCTCGACGTTGATTTTATCCATTTCTGGTGAAGCGTTTTCAAAGACAATATTGTCCATCATGAGATCGCTATAAACACAGACTTATAAGGTCTTTAACGTGTTTGCCTACTCTGATACCAACTGAAAATACGGGGGTATAACAACCACGCCCAACAGTTCGTTTGGAAATCTGAGAGGACTTACTCCAATATACTTTCTAGAGAATCAACTAGACAGTCAGACTCAATCTAGAGAAAAGTATATCAAAGAGTTTATATCTCTAACTCTTAATTCAATATGCAATCAGCAAATAGAAATCTGCGAGCCCAATTGAATATAAGAGGAGTAACTTGAACGGTACCAAAGACCAATGTTCAAGTGTCAATCAATTTAAATCAACAACCAAAGGTTGGATTATCTAACTGATTGATCTTAACGCACAACCTGTGATATTTCAATTATATAACAAAATATAATGCGGAAAATAAATAACACGTACACACGAATTTTGTTAACGAGGAAAACCGCAAATGCGAAAAAACCCGGACCTAGTCCAGTTTGAACACCACACTCGTATTAAGCCGTTACGGACACTAGCCTACTACCAATGAACTTGGACCGGACTATAGTTGAACCCTAATCAATCTCACACCGATTCAAGGTACGATTCGTTCCTTACGTCTCTAATCCCAACAGATACTACACACCTTATTCCCTTAGCCGATCTCACCCACAACCAAGAGTTGCTATCCCAAAGTCGAAGACTTGATAAACAAATCTGTCTCACATCACTAAAATTGACGGTGTG
This sequence comes from Papaver armeniacum, assembly GCA_023531295.1. Taxonomy (NCBI): domain Eukaryota; kingdom Viridiplantae; phylum Streptophyta; class Magnoliopsida; order Ranunculales; family Papaveraceae; genus Papaver; species Papaver armeniacum. The sequence continues at coordinate 9,555 of JAJJWW010014691.1, read as the reverse complement.
TGGACAGCTTGCCACCAACCTCTTGTATCGCTCCCAACATTCATACAATGATTCTCCCACTTGTTAAAAGTGTATAGAATTAATAAATCTGTCTCCAAAGTTGAAAGATGAAAGCAGAAAATACCCAAGAGTTTTGTTCCGTCTTTTGATAAATCAAGGTGAACAGGAACCAATTGATAACCCGGACTTATATTCCCGAAGAAAAGCCTAGTATTATCAATCACCTCACAATAATCTAAATCGTATAATGGCGAAACTAGATATTGTGGAATCACAAACGATGAGACGAAGGTGTTTGTGATTACTTTTATCTTGCCTATCGGAGATTAAATCTCGAGCAAATCTTAGAGAACATAGTACTCAAACGATAGAATCGGGCAAGATCAGAACACATAACTACAAAGAAAATAGTTAGGTCTGGATTCACAATCCCAATGAAGTCTTTGAAGTCGTTAACCTACAGGGTCTCGATAGAAACCTAAGGTTAAAGGAGAATCGACTATAGTTGATGAAACTAGTAACACACAGGAGGTGTGGGGATTAGGTTTCCCAGTTGCTAGAGTTCTCCTTTATATAGTCTTCAAATCAGGGTTTGCAATCCAAGTTACCTTGGTAACAAAGCATTCAATATTCACCACTAGATGAAAAACCCGATTCAACCAAGCTAATATCTTTCAACTGTTAGATCGAACTTAGCTTGTTACACACAAATGAAATGTACCTCCATTTAGGTTTATGTAACCGTACCCAAACGTGTACACCATGTTGGTTCACAAATAGTTAATCTAAGTTAGCCATATGATTACTCTCATATCAACTTTATTCATCTTAACCATAACTAGTTCAAATGACTCAAATGAAAATAGTTAAAGAGCCGTTCAATTGCTATATTCTCATAGAAGTATACAAGAACACAATTGAAGCAAAATCGGTTTGATATACTCGAATCAATTCATGAACATTATAGCCACGGTTTGCAAAGATTGCATTCCTTATTTTATAAATGTTAAACTTCATGTACACAACCGATTTTAGAAAGTAACCTACTCAAGTATGCAAACGTGTACGCATACTTAAGTAGCCGGACCGAGTTTGGTTATGCCAGTATGCGTACGTGTGCGCATACCAATTTACACTTCCAAACTCTAGCAGAAATTCACGGACGTGAGACTTCTGCCAGTACGCATACTTGCCCAGACATCCAACAACTGCCAGTACGCGTACGGGTACACATACTTCAGGTTCCCGGTTTTGGACTTATACACAAATGTGAGAACACACTATGTTTATATCCAAACATGGTTACATGATTCTAAGCTCTTTAATTCAATCATTGAAACTTTCTTAGAGGATGACAATAGTTGTTTTCAGACACTATTAGCATCAAAGCAATTTTCAAGATATTGAAATAATCATAACGAAACATTCCAAGTCTACACCAAATGATTGTATCACACAAACCATATAAGATGTTACTCGGCAATTTTCACATGATATAAGATGAACTTGGTCGAAGCGAAAGCTTGCCAACACATATTTCGAGAAATATGTAAGTGAGATAAACTCAGCTCGAAATCTCAAATGTGTATAATAAAAAACTATATCGTAATACGACTTATGTCTCAATATAGGAGATAGAGTAGATGAGTTTCAGTCTCCACGTACCTTTTGTTGATGAAGTTCCACAAGCTCCCCTTAGTAGTTCTTCGTCTTCAAATGATGAACGACGTGAAGTCTAAGGCTCAACTACACAATCTATGTCCTAGTCCGAGACATCTATAAATAGGCTAGAAATCAAGACTTATAGTTTTGATCACTAACATTGACAAACATGCTTGAGATAGCAACGCATGTGAGTTCGACCGAGCAGTGCTCTAACAATATCATTCTCCCCGTGGTTTACCTTTGACTCTTATAAAGGTCCCTAACTTGGGACTTGACATATATGCCTCTACCATCTTAAGAGACTACCTTCATGCACGTTTTCCTGAACCTAATTATGTCCATAAAGAAGTTCAGTTGTTAGAAACCCATCCTCTGATTGATGTGGTTAATCCAGTCCATGATACCATAATTGACTTTGTTGTCCCACCAAGATTTTATTTACCAAATGTGGGGGTATTTCAATTTCAAATGTGTCATTATATAGTTTTTAGAACTAAACCTAATTTTAGGAAATTAGAATCGTCGACACATTTTCTTAAGAATGACCACCACTTTCATCGTGGTCAGCTGTGTGAGTCAAATCTGGTTGACTTAGAGGATCCCTAATTATTCAGGTTATTATTATGTGCTTCTAAGTTCTTATTTAAGTTTTTCCTGACTCTGCAACCTGATCCTTCGGATCCTGCCAATGAGGAAACCTGGCCCATGAAAATATTTTATTGAGACCCTTTTATAGAGCCAGAACCTAAACCACAGCTAGATATAGTTTTCCTAAATAGAAAACTTGATAATGATGTATTTGGTTGGTTCACTTTCTTGGTCTGCTGCAGTTTTCTTCTATTTGTGATAACATTATTTGATTCATATGACCCACAGATGTTTCGGCTACTACTTTATGATTTTATGTGGTGACTAATTCTTCTGATGTCTGGCTGAAGACTTTAAACTTAGCACTTCTTGGGAGGTAAACCATGCTCGTGCAACACGGTAATATCTTTCCTTATTTCCTTCAAAGTGGTAACAGTTTCTCCTTGTTCATGCTTTAAATTTTATCTTTAGAACATTGAGGACAATGTTAGATTTAAGTTTTGGGGTATAGATTTAAGTTTGGCGGTATGGGAGAAACTTTTTAGTTGCATTAAATAAACTCCAAAGCCTAGAAACTTGTGTCAATTCAGGATGACACTAACTAATCTAAGTAGATGGAAACATCTTGGTTGTAAGAGTTGAGGAACCCAATAACAAAGTATATCCATAAAAATACAGAGTTCATGTGTTAAAATGGAATCATCACACTATTTTCTGGTTTTATTTTATTTTATTTGAAAACTTATATGTTTCTCTAAGCGATTGGTGGGGCCCACACATCGAATTGTTACCACTACTGGGATGGAGTAGAGTGATTGAGTTACTAAAAAAAAATAAAGAGACTCGACCAATCAGATCAAACGGAATTAAAAAAAAAAACACTTGGATAACAATATGTGTGTTTTCTCCTTGTCTATGTCGCCTAACCAAACGTGGAACGCAGGATCCATGGGAACTATCATGTAATCTGCTGACTAGAAGCATGCGCTTGGATCCAAAATATATAATCATGTTGTTAACTAAAAAAAAAATCGAAAAATTAAAAGTTTATTATTGTTCAATAAAATCGACCGTTGGTTCCCTTGTATATGCCAGCTGAGTTGATCTAGAATTAAGATTATCGACCGCTGGTTCCCTTGTATATGCCAGCCGTGTTGATATTAGTCAAGACCAGTATCTCAATCCATTAGGATTCATAGGTTCATTTTGGCAGTGGCCTTCAGACAGATATGGGAAACACTGTTCACCTTAGTCAACATTGTTTTATACTTTCTATCTCTATATCCATCTTCTTAATCTATTCATTTTTGTGATTTCGATTATTGATGTCCATAGTGCGACTATCTGAGTAGAGCTCTGTCACTTATATATGAATATGATTCGCATCAGGGTACTTTCTCTTGTGATCAATGAGAGTATGCCAACCAAGGAGATTCTTTAGTGTCGCTCCGTAATTCTGCACAGGTAGCTAGAGTTTGGAGGTAAAGGTTTTGTGGGTACACCTCTTATAAACCCTCCCGAGACTATAACTCGGCCACTAGGCCCACCTAGGGGTTTAAAGGCTTGTTGCACACGCTAAGTGCAATCGCGATGCCTGCGACAGTGAGTTAGGATTTTATTTTATGGATTAGATTTGCTCGAGGACTAGCCAATAATAATTTTGGGGGTGTTTGATAACACATTTATGTGTCTATTTTGATCTCAACTGTCTATATTGTTAGTAACTATTTTGTACTTATTTTGCTATTTTGTGTATTTGTAGGTGTTTTGGGGAAATAAGGCTCGATGGACTAAAATGTGGAATTCCGCTCATAAAATGGAGGAAATGAAGTGATTAATAATTTAATGGGCTAGGCTCGAAAGGAAGAAGATGGAGAATTATTTCATTTGGTCCAATTATTTGGATATGGGAGTGTGGAAAGTGTGGAGCCCATTATCTCAACATTATTTACAAGATATTTGGAGACATTTTATTTATAATAAAGAAAATAAAAGTGGAAATTAAATATATCAAGAGTATGGAAAGAATATTATTCTTTATGGTTGGAGTTAATAAAGAATAAATAATTTCCAAATAAAGAAAATTGTAACTGCATGAGAATTATATTATTTGACGTGTGGCGCATTCTTATTGGAGGATTTTTCATTGTCCTAACATGTGGCGTATTCTCGTTCGGCGATGATGTGGTAGTGGTAAATATAAAAGGAAAGAGGTTTCCTTTAAAAGCTATAAATACGCTGTCGGTACAAGGAAAAGGGGGGTCCAGAGTCTGAGCAAAAAAGTAGAGTTCTTATTTCGTTATTTAGTTTCTCTTTTGTAATAATGGAGTAATTTCTCCGCTAGGGTGGAGGAAGAAACTATTTTTGATGGGTAATATTTAATATTTGATTTCTTTGACATATTTACTCCATATTTGTGCTTTTAATTTATTAAAAATTTTCTCTTCTTTACATGCTTCACAATAATTGTTTTGGATAGTTTGTATCGATCTTTTATAAGCGAAGCAAAATTAGGATTTAGCATAACGACAAGAGTCATAAAAAGAGCTTGTAACATTATATCTTACAAAGCATGAGACTGGGTTCGAAATTGTTTTGAGTAAATTAGGAGTATTGTGTTAAAGTCATTATTATTGAGTTTACAAATGTTAGAAGTAGTGGAATCCAAAATCCTAGATTCATCTCTCCTTGGTAAACAAAAATCAAATTTAATTAGTTTTTCTTTAGTATTTTCTTTTATTAATCTTAAACCAAATCTATAAAAAAAAAAAAGTCATAGAATCGAATCCCTTACTTACCACTTGTAAAAACTACATCAATGGGTGAAACAATTGAAGGTTTAACAAAAGTAGGTCAAGTTACAGTGGAAAAGAATCCCTCATGTTGCAGATTAAGGGTTAAATGTACTGCTCAAGAGATACCAGCAGCACTTAAAATCACACTTCATGGATTCCATGTGTAATCTTGTCTGCTTGAATGTCAATATAAAATTTCTTGAGTAATTATTTAATATTTGCATTATTAATTAAAATAGTTTTCTCACGTACCTAGACGTTTCTTTCGGTATTTGGACAAGTTCTAATTAACATTGATCTTGTTGTTGTTGTATGTGTCACATTATCCCCTTCACAGAATAGTTGATGAGTATAACTTTGAGTTGCTCGATTTTTGGCTCTTGTATTACCATTTTCTGTGCTTTGACTTGCTTGTGAAGTTACCATGTGTTAGAGCATCGCTCGGTCGAACTCGCAAGTTTTGCTATCTCAAGCTTGTTGTCAAGTAGGTGTACAAAACCATATCTTGATTTCTTATCTACTAAAGTTGAGTCTCGTACAAGGATTAAAGTATGGTGTTTAGTATCAGCCATCACTAAGCAACCCTGGAAGATGGAAGACTGGAGAATAAACGAAGACATTTGCGAGAACTTCATCAACAAAGAGATATCTGAAGACTATAAACTATCATATTTACTTACGATATTTACCATTTTATATTATGAGACTGTGTTGTATGATTTTAGTAGATTTAATGTTGCAAAGAAGAAATTTCGAGTTCAAGATTGTCTTGGTTAAGCTCTCGAAATATGATTCAAACGATGGATGTTCACAGATCCTTAACAATTTTAATCAAGAGCTATTTTTGTTTCAAGTTGATCATTTGGAAATTTCGTAAGCAACAATGCATATTGTTTATGGCTATTGGGACTATTTCAAATTATTTATATGAGAAAAAGAACTGCTTGGTGATGGTAAACATACTTGTACCCTTTACCAAAGTCATTCTGAATTCTGTGAACTGTATAGGCTTACGACCTCAGTGTGCGAGCCATTTATATCTAAGTTATGGAATTAGGAAGATTCACAAACCCAGTTTTTTTTCTTTCTAAATCATTTCTTTTATTACTGAAAATGAGCTAAAGGTTACAATTACAAAAAAATAAATAGCTAGAGCTTAGTCTCAGCCAGTGACGGAAGTGGGGGTGGCTTATCTAGGCCGCAACCCCCCCCCCCCCACCCCCACCCCACCCCCCCCCCCCAATCCAGCAAAACCTTATTATCCTATACTAAATTGTTTCAAAAAAAAAAAAGGGGTCATAATTTGGATATCCCTGTACAAAAGGAAATTTTATGGAATTTGGAAGAATATTTAACGTCATATCTCCTTATAGCATACGTCTAGTTCACAGTTAATCACATTATGGAAGGCTAAGGATATGTTTCTCAAGTTCCATTTGTCCCGTACACATATTATTACCTAAACTGTTCTTATCTAACTAATTATTTACCCTAATAAACACACTTTTCTCAACTAAACTAGTTTTTATGTGCATGTCTCTATATGTGTTCTTTCATAGAACTTGTTGTCATTGTTTTAATGTAATTAAAAACTTAAAATGCACCATAGTTATGGGGAAAAATATGATGACTTATTATGCTTTTATGCACAAATTTGAAATACCTTAGGATTAACCAATTGTTTTCAATTTTTGCAAACCAAAAGCTAACTTACAGAACCAGAAAAAAATAATTGGACGGCCTTCGGCCGCTAAGTCAGATCAAAATTTGTCCCCAGCCTTAATGTTAGCTATAAGGTGAACAGATTTGATTCAAGGAAAATGCAGCATGTTGTGCGCACCCTAATCACTTTAGGTATTTTATTTCATTTGTTTTCATTGCAGTTGTGATGAAATAGAGAGCTCATGGAAGAAAAAATAGCCCACCCAAACATAAATTCCTAGTTCCGTCGCTGGTCTCAGTTGTTATTAGCAAAAAGGAATACTAAAAGTGTAATTTTAATTCTAAAATATTACATTTCAACAGAATATAAAATATACTTCATCCTCATTCTCCAAACCTCCAAGGAAATTTGGTTTTGCATCATAGTAATGAATTTCACCTCTTTCCAACAACACTCCCTTTTTTGCTAATGCATCTGCAGAGAAGTTGATTTCTCTGTAAGAATGTCTAAAGCTGATTGAAGTGATACTCTATTTAATATTCCTCCATCTATTCTCCACCACCCAAGGGATTCTGCCACTATGAAATGCTTCCAAAACTGCTTTAGAATCTAAGCTAAAACATACATCAAGTAACTTTTGCCTCACAGCCCATTCTCCTGCAACAATCAATGCCATCACTTCAGCTAAATAATTAGTTGCTATACCTATACCACCTGAAGCAGCTCCAACACAACCTCCATTTGCACTTCTTGTTATAAAGTCAAATCCTACTTTTCCTGGATTGCCTTTAGAAGCTCCATCACAACAAATAAGAACTTGATTTCTAGCTGGCAGTTTAAAGAAACATTGTTTAACTTCAATACTTTGACTTTTAATCCCTGTAACACCAAATAATAAGAAAACCTGAAGATCATACACATTCCCCCACATCTTCCCTTTAATTCTGGCACTGCATTCTTTAGTGAAGCTAACAAATCTTTGTTGAAATCTTGCAATATCAGGTTTTTCTCCTTCATATATAATTTTGTTTCTAGTTAGCCATAATTCCACCATTACATTGAGTGCACTAATGAACCATATCTCTTGAATAGCTGCACTCTTTCTTTTTGCAAAACTGAGAACCTCCTCAAATGTTGTAGGTTTTAATTCAGATTGCTGTGTAATTCGTTACTTCTTCTTGTATTGTCAGTTAGAGGGAACTGGCAGGCTTAATCATTGATTTGCTCATAACTTTCTCGTACGATGCAGGATTGACCTCATTCTTTCGCCGTTGGCTTCATATTTTCGTTCTCTTCAGGATGATGAGTCGAAATCCTGGATTAGAACGAGTTCCACTTCTTTTTGCTCCAATGACTCCGAAACACCTATAACACAAAAATTAAACATAAGATACATATTTTATAAGGTAGCAAAGAAAGCATAAACAATAGATATAAAGACAAGGTATTTTATACACCTATCACAATGGAACCCCATTCTCAGGGCAACAAGAGTTCATAGTAAAAATCCACAACCAGGCTTAAGATTTCAAATAAAATAAATAATAACAATAAAATGAAGTATTATTATTTAAAGCTTGACAAATGCTTAAAAAAACGACTTCCGGATACAAACATGTAAGGAAAATAAAGAATGGATAAACAAACTACTATTTCCAAAGCAAATAAAAAAAATAATATACTTCAAAAGAAAAAATAAAAGATATTTATCTTCATCAATGATAATCCTCTACATCAGCTCGGAGGTCTTCAATCTCCAGATCTTTAAGAGTTATTTCAGACCGAGGACAGGCAAGTTCATGATCCATATTGGTAAGGGAAACTTGAGTCACCCTATCCCGGTCAGTGATAGACACATTTTTGTGTCTAACTTGATCTCAATACTATATATTGTTGGCACTCGATTTTGTACTAATTTTGGTGTTTTATGTGTTTGTAGGTATTTTTGGGCAATAAACATTTTTGGAAAAAATCGGCTCGAAAAGTTGTCTAAAGCACCTGAAGGACACATGTTATTCGGACTTTCACTTTTGGATAAGGGGCACCCCAATTGATAAGGGGCACCCACCAGCTATTCGCACCCCCCGGTTCGGTTAAGGGGCACCTTTCTTCTCAAATTCAAATTTTCAAAATTGGCGGGAAAATAATGTTTACACTGTCAAATTTCAATCAAGAATTCGGAGGTGTTATAGGGAGACTAAATGGCTGAAAATTTATGGGATTGTTCCTGGGACATATACAAAGCTATTACAAGTGTTTTGGTAGATCAAATTTGGCTGAAAAATCCGTGAGAAGAAAACAGGGCAGCACGTGCATGAGAGGAACAGTTCACGGGATTGCATGAGTTTTGGAGAATTTAAACGTGTTCTGCTCATGTCTGATGACTCGAGCAACACTTTGGACCTTGACAAAGATAAATAAGGAGATTTTGCAAACCGTAGAAACGCGTGAGAAGTCAATAGGGAAGAAAATATTCCCAGATATTTTCTTTACTGCCCGAGTTCAATGAAGAATATTGAGAATTATGGCGTGATTAAATGAGGTTGAGGAGTATAAATATGCTGCTGGGATCACAGAAGGGGGGTACGGAGAGTTTGGGCGAGTTTGGAACACCACAGAGCAGAAAAAAATCGAGTGCAAAGAACTGCCATTTCTCGCTCGTCAAGAGCACGAAGAACATAAGACGCACACGAGGACACGATCGTTCATGCTACGCAGAAAACGATCGCCAAGCGTGGGTCGCAGAGATACATCAACGCTTTATCATTATCGTTCTTCTCATAAATGGTTTTATAACAGATATAAGTGTTACAAACTCGGTTTTTATTGTTTTTCTCCCATTTC
>JAJJWW010014690.1:0-88223 GCA_023531295.1 Papaver armeniacum | reverse complement strand
AACATCGTTACCAAATCCGATTCTCACATTAAATGATGGGTCATATCGTCTAACACAATCCTAACAACTAGTTTAATTGAAAAACTAAATAAATAGAAAACCCTAAAACTCAAATGAATTCGATAATTCTCTGTTTAATTTCCACTTTGCAAGATTGTTGATCCTTGGAACATCATCTTCTTAAACTCCTCGAGCGAAATCAAACCATCACCATCGCAGTCAAAATTATGAATAATTTTTTTACAATCAGAAATCGACGACGATTCATCACCTAAAGTTTTCAAAAGCTTCTGAAGCTCACTTGAGAAATGAAACCATCACCATTAGTATCAACAATATCAAACGCATCTTCAATATCTTGGACTTGTTTCTCCGAATCAATTTTATTCAATTCAAGAAACTCATTCAAATCTATAAACCCATCTCCATCTGAATCAACTTCTTTGACCATTACTTGTAATTCTTCAGCTGTTGCTTCGTAACCTAAACTGCTTAATATTGAACCTAGTTCTAGATACGATATCTTACCATCTCCATCTGCATCATATTTCTTGAATACTTCTTCAAATCCCACTGCCCCAGTAACAGATGATAATGCCGCGCGACTACTAGGATTTTCACCTCCACTAATTGAAGGAGTCTTGTCGGTTTTCTTTTTCTTTGAGAGAAAAGATAGAAAGCCCATGCTTGTTTGTTGCGAAGAGGACAGAACGAAAGAGAAAGAAAGTTAAAGACAAGGGAAAATCAGCTGTGAAAGAATGAAAGATCAAAATTCATGGTTTTTTATTTATAGACAGAGAAAGGAACAGATTAAGGAAACAAGTTTTTTTTTTTTTTTTTTGGTTATAGTAGGAAACCGAGTTTAAAATTGAGGAAGGAACAGCAGTGTATCTTACCATCTACGTCTCCACGTCTTAATAAGAAACTAAATTTTCTCAATCTAAAAAAACGCGGTAATTGCTATAATTATACGACTAGTTATGGGCTCGTGCGTTGCTGGCCCGTTTTACACCCCAGACCATGCTCACCACAGAGTAAGCAATTCCTTTTTGATGAGGAGATTATATACTTCACGGCCTACTACCTACAAATCAGCAACTATTCTGACAAGGATATTATAAATTAGACGGTAATACTCTTTCTTTTCCCTATTCGTTTCCTTGTTCATCACCAACTGAATTAAAGGGTGGCATTGTTCTCAACGGAGAAAATAGACAAACCCTAGCTAACTTTTTAACACACTAGTAGTACATATATAAGTGATAAGACTTCTTAGATTACGCTAATCTGTTTGAAACAAAATAGGTTGGAGGAGGGCACAGAATATAAATGTCCACTGAACAAAATATCTATATATATATATATATATATATGGCAAAATTCTAATACTAGCTCTAGCCTAAAATGGGAAAGATTGGCTGTATCCGAACTCCTAATCCATATAATGAAGGGTTGTGAGAATTCTAGCACTGGCTCGAGCAAAATTCTAATCCTGTTTCCAATATAACACCCCTTATATATTGTCCATTGTTCTCAACCGAAAAACAAACAAACCCTACTTATTCACGTTAACAATTCTAAGAATTCCCTAATCTGATATGGTTCCGTATCAGCTCGATATTAAACTGATATAGATGCCTATTGATACATATATATACATATTGATATTAAACTGATATACATATTCACTGATACCATACATGCAACTTGCCCTTCAAACAGTTCGAATATGTTTCAGATGGAATCATGGAAATGCAATAAGTCAAAGACAAGAATTACTTTAATGAAAATTTAGAATATAAATCTCAAACAAGCAAAAACAATAATAATATGTATCCTTACAAAACCAATGAAACATTGATATAAATATAATGACTCTTTCGGTACTATGTATTCACGTGTAATGCTCTCTAGTTCATACTTATATTCATGCTTAAAAAAAATAAAATAACGACTTTCAGAGATGCTTCTTTGGTTTCGTCTTTTCGAACGTGGAGTCAAGATCATAAGACCTAAAATCAGACCTACAAAGAGGACAAGTATATTGTTTTTTCATCCACTTCGACAAACAACCATTATGGAACTTATGTGAACACTTTTTAATAGTAGTAATATGTGCGCCATCTTCCATATCTTCCCAACAAATTGCACACTCAGGTTCTCTATCCCCCACCTCCAACTCGGCAATTCTTTTGATAAGGAGATCATAAATTTCACGGGACAGAGTCTGGTTTTTCGTATTCGCCATCCACCGAAGATCGTCCATTGTTCTCACCGGAGAAGAGAAAAGAAAAAATAAACCCTAATTTATACACACTAGATATATATATACACAAGTATAGTATATGTTAAGAACCCATGGGGGACTTGCCCTAATCTGTTTGTAACAAAAAAGATCCATTGGAGGGCACAGAATATGTCCGTCCACTTAACAAAATATTTAGTATTTGTTTGTGGTTTTTGTGGGCGGGCTTAATTTATTAGCAGAGGCCGCTATAAATAAAATGTATATATACTCGGAGCAAAATTCTAGCACTGGCTCTGGCCAAAGTGCAAAATGCTAACATTTTATTTTCCTCTCGTCCTTACAATATTCTACCTAGGAATGCTTCTAATAATGTTATTATGCCCGTACTTTCTATTAGATTTCTCTTGTTGTGAATCATCGTAACAAGTCTGTGCTCAGTGGTTGACTGTGAAAGCTTTTATTTTCCAGAGTTTGCTTCTTGAATATGACTTCTGAATCACAAAGCTATTTGAGGATCTTTAAGATGGGGTGCGACTTTGCCGAGCCATTCAGCTCGTACAACATGATGCCTCAGTTCTCACGGTTAGCAATAGCTTGAACTATTTCTAGTTTATTTTATCCAGGAGGAATAAAATCATGGTTCTTATTTATTATGATGTTTGTGGTGGGCAGAAACTGGTGGTTTCTTCTGATAGTCGTTGGAAGATCCTGGTGAATTTTGGTTTCTTCTTGAAATCTCAAACAGGCTGGGATCCAATATTTATTTGATGAGGATGGGTTGATGATAGTCGCCGAAGATGTTGCCACGGGAGAAAAGGAAACTCACACTTTCTTTGCTCTGGAATATGTTTTTATTCATTTTACAGGTCTGTTATTTTGAGTATTTATTTGCTCCGGTTTTTTTTTTGCTGTGGTAGTGAGAAACTAGATAATATTCCGGACTTGGGATACCTAAACAACAATCCATTGTAGTCCAGCCCGGTTAGGATACCTGGCTTTCACCCAGGCGACCCGGGTTCAAATCCCGGCAATGGAACTTTTTTGAAGATGTCTTTGGTTTTTTAAGACTTAGAGTAAAGCGGCTTACAATTACTAATGCAGGCAATCAGTAGAAATTATTCTTTGTGTTCAAGATTGGCAAATATTTAAAAAAATTGTCCGAGGCTTGTTTTGTACTCATGATAATGTACCATACTTTTTTTCTCTAGGCATTGCAATTCAGTGAGGTACTTAATGATTGTATCAGTGAAGGTTAATTATTAGAATTTGTGTATGAAAACAAGTGATTTTTGGTAGAATTTTTGAAACTTTTAGGTACATTCATATGGACAGATAAGTGTTGACCTTAATGGATGTCAAGGTGTGACTGTGTGTGTTCATTCAATATTCATTGATGTTGTTGCTAAATTGTTGCAGGTATGCCTCCACTAAAGAGACAACCATCATCGGGATCTCAAAATAGAAAGAAGTATAAGAAGAGAGATGAGTTACAACAATCCCTTGCTCTTGATAGATATGTGACTAGAGAAACTGAACCCACATTGGCAGAAGATGTGAAGGTAAGTGAAGTAAATGTAGATAATGATCAAACAAATGTTGATGGAAACTTAAATGAGGTAGTGATAGTGATGGTGCAAATGTTGTCGAAAATGTTAATGATATGGTGGGAGATGGTGACAACGTAAGTGAAGCAAATGAGAATACCAATGGTGTGAATATGAATGAAGATGCAAAAAAATAAAAAGATCACTTCAAGGCAAATTTTCTCCAGGAACGTACGGCCCTGCTAGAGGAAATAGGTCAGTTGGTGGATTTAAGGCCTAGAGTGCATAAATCTGCTGCTAATGTGAACGATATGGCGTGTGACTTATCAACTGGCTAGTATCTGCAGTATTAGAACTTCTTAGCTTTAGAAGTATGAGCACCATTCTTCACACTTGTGCAACTTTAGAGGTACGATTGTATTCTTAATTGATAACAAACATTACCAAAGGTATCAGGAGTTACACTACTTGAAGTAGCTAGTCACCTTTCTCTTTAAATGAAATAATGGATGATGATGATGAAGATGAGAGGAGGAAAAGAAGAAAAAGAAGAAAAATTCAGAAACAAAGGATAATGATGAAGATGATGAGGATTAGAGGAAGACATAAAAGGATAAGGAATAATTATTTAGAAGAATGAAAATAAGTCCTCCTCATCGTCAAGAAATCTTATTGTTGCGAAAATTACACAGCGGGTTTCATCAATCTTATACTATAATAAATAAAATGCCCTTTTTTGATGAAGCCATTTCTTTCGGTTGGTCACCTTGATATTACTAATATGACCATCAATATCAACTACCATTATACATATGTATTCAAGTATATTTAATCATTATTAACTATTAACCGAAATGCCATTGTATTGAAGATAGAACAAAAAATTAAAAAACTTGATAACTTTCAAAATACACACCTGATTTTCGTAAGATTTATATATTTGGAAAGATCTTTGAATTATCTACGTAACGAGTACAAATAAGGATATTAAATTTATATTTTACGAAAAGAAATCTTTGTTATCAAATTTGGTATTGTTAAAAGAAACAAATCCAAACATGTGCATCCCATATTTGTTTTCACTAGTTCTTGATAGTAATAAAGAAATAACTTTTTTTTTCTTCTTCTCAATCCTATGTTTATGTTCTTTTCTTTGGATTGTTATTCATAAAAATTTAATCTTTATAATCTATAATCTTAAATATCTCCTCTATAGAGAAAGATAGTGGCCAGCAAGAAAAGTGTAGAACATAAGATTTCTGACAATGTTCCAAGTTTTACACGACTACCATTAAACTTCAAGGTCATTTGTTTAATGCAGAGTGTCTTTTTAGTTTTACTAGCTAGTTTAAAACCATTAGTACTTTTCTTGATTCTCGTTACATTTTACTATCGTTTTTCTTTTTCTAGGTTGAGCCGATTGAGTTCCCATTTGATTGTGTAGGTTGCGGAAGCGAATTAAAACTAGTCTCTTATGATTTTGTGGTCAAGGGTCTCCAGGGATTGTACCAACATTGTGGAAATTCTCTAAATCTGGAGTTATCGTCGAGAGCTAGTTGATGAATAGCAATACACAAAAATGGGTTATCTTTTTGGTCTCTGTGTGTGATTTGTTGTTTGTAGGGTTTAACATACTATGTTAAAATTGGTAAGTAAAGATTATTATAGGATAAAGAGATGTAAACTTTCAATGTAAATTTGTTGTTCTATATCACCTGCTAAGATGAGGTGATTCTAATTGATTGTTAGTTCAATAAAATGAATTCATTGTTACCCAGAATTAATGATCATCAATTTGTTTTTGTTCTCTTATTCGAATAATTGAATGAGTTTTAGGGGTTTTCAGAATTGGGGAAAAATTGAGAATTTTTTACTAATTGATTTTCCCAAAAAAAAAAGATAAAGTTTTTGTTGCTAGGTAGTGAGTGGTGGTGGTTGTTGGTGGTGGATAGCTAGTGTTGGCAGTGAGCCAGTGGTTCAGGGGGTTGGGGTGTTTTCATTGTTTTGAATGGTATTTCCTTGGTTATATTTTGTGTTGTTAGTGTAGAGATATCAATTCATCTGAAACAAATACAAGTATGAATAGGTTCCTTATTTGCCTTACTCCGGTAATTCTTCTCTTTCTCTTGTCGGATTTCTCAGTATTGTACTCTTATGGTATGATCTTGTTTCTTTGTATTCTCTTATTTTCGATCTTAAACTCATTGTAACCTAAGATACCATTAATGAAAAGATTTTTTGTTTATCATAAAAAAAAAAAAATCATGTGAAACTATGCTTTGTAGCTTTAGACTTTAATTGAGTTTGGGCCAAGACCTGCATCCATTTTTGGGTTTCGGGACTTTGTTTATTGAATGATTTTGCAACATGTTGTTTTAGTTTTGTAATAGTTTTCATCGATGTTATTTTTACTACGGTAAATAGCTAGTTCTCTTCTATCTACGATCTACTACTGTAAAAAGAAATAAAAAAAATAGTACATTGTTTTTCTTCTACTTTCAACATCTAAAGTGCCTCGGAGCTTCCCATGCGGGAAATTTGGAGCTACTTCACTGCTTATTGCATTGATGGTTTTTACAGGTTTGTTAGTGTTTAAAGTGCAGGACAAAGATTTGCAACATCATGACCGTGTAGGCATGGGATTGGGATATTTAGGTGATTCTAACAAGATTTATAGGTTTTATGGATAAGAATTTAAAGATCTGGGGATGTTAAGTTGAGTCCCCATAATTGAAGAGAATAAAATGTGGTTCATTAGCTGCCTTTGCAACTCATTGCATATAGGCTCTTTTTTTTTTTCTAATTTCTATTGAAACTTTGAACTAGTTGGCATCTTTAATGTCAGATCCAGTTCATGTTGCAGATCGTTTGTTAGTTTGATTTTAAAATTCTTATGCATCTAGTCCACTTTTCCAACGATAAAGAGCTCAGAAACCCTATTAAATTGAACATCGCAAATATTTAGTTTGGTCGGACGAAATCCCGGAATCGCTGGTATCCAGAGATCATTCCAAATGTGAATCGAATCACCTGACCCTAAAAACCAGCAGCAGTTTGATGAATAACGATCTGACTGAGAGCATATCTTTCCATGTACTTTAATCTCCAGGTTGTGGAAGACAATCCCAGAATGAATCATTACGAAAATATTTAACTGAGTACAATTGAACCCAATTAGAATATGCACTTGTCAGAAATCTCCAGACCAGTTTTACGACTAAAGATTGGTTAACTAATTCCATATCTCTAATACCTAAACCCCCATCTTCAGTGGCTCTCGTAACTTTTGTCCATCTTATGAAATGTGACTTCCTAGAGTTGATGTCATGTCCCCACCAGAACGCCCGTTGAATATGAGATAAATGATTTGTAACACCTTTAGAGAGAATACATGTACCCATTGTATAATTAGGAATTGAAGATAAAACATTCTTTGATAAAACTGTTCTTCCAGATTTTTTTTTTGAAAAAGGGGGTTAAAATTGATAACTGGATGCCGAGGAGGCATATATTTTACAGAGAATAACATGGAAAAAATAAAGATAAACAATACAGTTTAAACTAGCAAGCATCATCTTAGGAGAGTTTAAATGATACTTGGAACGAAAAAATTCCTCCAACCTGCTAGCTTTGAATGATACTTGGAACCATTACTGTTCGAAAAAAAAAAACTTGGAACCATTAAGAAGCAGAAGAACGACCATGATGTAATTTGTATACAAACCATGTTAGATATCAAACTTGATTAATCACAAATCTTTAAGAAAAAATACATTTTTTTATTAGGGTTTAAAAATCTTAATTGTCGAAAGGCTTAGCATCTTCAGGGGTTTCATCGATTGTTTGCAAAATAGGATTTAAGTAAGCATTTTATGATTATAATTCCTGTGGAGCTTTGTTTGTGTCTGTCGTCTCTGTGGGTCTGATTAGTTGTCTAAGAGTAAGAACAGGCTAATCTTGTATGTGCTAATAATTTTTTTCTTTCGTTTTCTTTTCTTCTTTAACCGTCTACTGCGAATCTGCGACATATTTTAGAAACTAAGCTTTCTCTATATTCACTATCCATGAAGTCCTCTAATACTTGATTATGTAGGTTTACTAGAATTTGAATACTTCTATAGCAGGAGACTTTTACTTATCAAGCAATTGCAGCACCAGCTAGTTGCTGCCACCGAAAAGTTGCAAGTAAACTTGTTGCAGTCAAAATAAAGATAGCGGGCATACAATTGAATGTGCTACTTGATTGTGCAATAACAGATTAGACAAGTTCGATCTCTTTCATGTAGATATCCGATTTGTTGAACTACACGAAGGCATCGTCCGAGCTGGAAACACACAAAAGAATATGCTTAGCAGTCAAGCCACGTCATTGCCACCTCAGCGGTGGGTTTGACTTAGTGGGATGAATAGAATTACTGATGAAATATTCTTTAATGATGGGAAAAACAAAAAAAAAGTCCAAACAAGGCAGAACGAAAAAAGGATAAATGTCTTTTCAAACTTGTATTCAATTTGAATGGAAATGCATGGAAAAAAATAGAGTGATGTGCGACCATACGGATCCAAAGACTTTTATTGAGCACTCCGTTGTTGCAAAGCTGGCTCGGCTATGACCAGCGTTGTAATTTGAGTGCGAATTCGTGCACTCCTAAACGAGTGTATATTTCACATTTCAATCTGTACCCCTGATTTAATTTAGGGAGTTATGTAACGAGGGTCGTGATTCTAAACATGGAGGGTAATGGGACCATCAGTTAAATAATCAACCAATCAGAAGAATATGTGAAATATACACTCGTTAAAGGAGTGTGAACAGATTTGGACTCGCGTTGTTACAGCTGCTCGACACTTAATCCTACGTGGAATATACACGTCACACAATTAATCCTACGTGGAATATACACGTCACACAGAGAGAGTTTACGTTGTTGGCATCCACGTCGAGAAAAAAAAAAGAATTAAATTACTTCAAATCTGTCTGTCCATTTCTCGATCTAAAAAGCCTCGCACAGCATTTTGAGCTTGAAAAATCTCAGTCATGTCGAAAACCAGAATTTAGAAAAACAAAAATCACTCTCCATTTGGCTGAATTTTCTATTCCAAAACCCTAACTAAGTCCTGTGCTTGTGATAGTGGAGCAGGAATCGAGATCTTCGACTGATGGAACTTGGAGGATTGCGGAATGATATTTGCAGCCTTTGCTGATGAGAAGTATATGATTTTGGAATCTGGATTGCTACAAAGAGGTCTTAGTCAAGTAGCTAAGGTAATTCCCGATCCGTAAATTTGGTATAATTTTTGTAATTCAGAACTGTGATTTTTTTTTCAAAATTTCCTGTCTTTAAATTAAGCAAAGATAAATGCTGGAAATTTATAGTTAGTTTTGTTTTCTGAATTTAGATGAGGGGAGATTATAGATGAATTGAAGGGACATCGTTCCACGGTAATGGATGTAGGAATGAAGCATAAGACACGTTTTTGGCTGTGATTCCTTGCTACCTGCTGGAGATGTAAATTTTGATCAGGAACTATAATGTTTCTTAAGATAATGTTGGAGAAGAAGTTATTATCCCGTTTGGGTCTTGCTAAAACTTATGCTTGCAAGAAATTGGTCGAAGGCCTTACAGACCTGGTTATTTTGAGGCCTTGGGAATGTTATATAGAAACTATAAAGAGGTTTCTACTGCTTGTTTTTGTGTTTGATAGAGCCAATTCCCTGAGCAGCCTTTCTATTATCAATTGAATGTTAAATCGAGTGGACAAACCATTTCTGGTAATTCTCCATTGCTTGAATATGTTGATTTTATTCTAATCGACTAGTATGCTGTTATTTTGATCTCAATTTTTTTCTTTTTTGTTGATATAGAATTAGAGTTCTTGTCGTTGGATGTACTGCACGGGTAAGGTACCCTGTGCATTTAGTAAAGTAGGATACAAAGTATTGAATATGTACCTAATGTTCTTTCATCCATACTTTCTATTAGATTTCTCTTGTGCTGAATCATTGTAACAAGTCTATGCTCAGTGGTGAACTGCAAAAGCTTTTATGTTTATAGAGTTTGATCCTTGAATATGACTTTAGAATCACAGAGCTATTTGTGGATCTTTAAGATGGGGTGCGAGTTCGCAGAATTGCAAAATGATGCCTCAGTTCTCACAGTTAGCTATAGCTTTAACTATTTCTAGTTAAATTTTACCCTGGGAGGAATAAACCCATGTTCTTATCTACTATGATGTTTGCTGTGGGCAGCAAATGGTGTCTCCTTCCGATAATTGTAAGAAGAATCTGGTGAATTGTGGTGTTACCATGCAACATCTCAAACAGACTTGGTTGCAGTTATTTGATGAAGATGAGGTGATATAGTAGCCGAAGATGTTGCCACATGAGAAAAAGAACTCGCACTTTTTTTGCTCTGGAATGTGTTTATTCATTTACAGGTCTGTTAATTTTTCTAATTTTTGAAATGTTCATTTTGAGTACTTATTTGCATCGCTGTGTCTTTTTGTTGCTCAAGTCTTGGTGACGGAAAAATTGGACAATACGGTCATTTAATTTGTATTTCCTTGGACCCTTCATAACCTGATAAAATATATGATGCTTTTATTTAATCTCAGTTCTCCATTGTCTGAATTCATTTCGGTTATAGTTAACTGAAGTTGTTAGGTGTTTGTAATTGCACATGCTCCCAGCAAGAAAATATTTACACCAAAGTTTTTATGTTACATCAACTCCCTATCATGAATGAGGATGATATATTAACCTGTCTACGAGTGAAATCTGCTGCATTCCATGCTTTGTCACTTTTGTTGTCTAACAATTTGTTTGTCTAATTTCAGGTATAGGACTGCTCGAGGTGTATTGCCTCTGGCCAGTTGGATTTGCTTCTGGAATGGATCCAGGTAATATTGGTATATTCCTAGTTTCAGGCAATTTTTATATGTCCGGCATTATTTCAAGTGAAAAAAGAAGAACCAACTTATAAAGGCAGGCAGTCTTATTGTGCTATCAAGTCTGTCTAAAAATCCCCATTACTTCTTTCCGTCATTTGTTGTTCAATATTTGTATAAGTTTAGGGTTTCGATTGCTATAAAGAGGTCTTCTCAATGATTTGCTCAAGCACCCAAGATAATTCATGATTATTAAATTTAGTATAATTTTTGTAATTCCGAACTATGCTTTTCAAGCTGCCCTATATTAAGCAATACAAATGGTGGCAAAATTTATATTTTCTTTTTGTTTTCAGAATTTAGGTGAGGGGAGATTAAAGATGAAGGCACATTGTTCCATAATACACGTAGGAGTGAAGCAGAAGGCATGTTT
This sequence comes from Papaver armeniacum, assembly GCA_023531295.1. Taxonomy (NCBI): domain Eukaryota; kingdom Viridiplantae; phylum Streptophyta; class Magnoliopsida; order Ranunculales; family Papaveraceae; genus Papaver; species Papaver armeniacum. The sequence continues at coordinate 77,110 of JAJJWW010014690.1, read as the reverse complement.
TCGGCGCTGATTCCTTGCTACCTGCTGGAGATGTGAATTCTGATCAGGAACTCCTGTTTTTAAAAGATGGCATTGGTCAAGCAGTTCTTTCCCATTTGGGTCTTGCTAAAACTTATGCTTACAAGAAATTGTTCGAAGGCTTGTTCAGACCTGGTTATTATGAGGCCTTGGGAAATGTTATACGAAAGAGGGTCCTAGTTCCCACTGCTTGTTCTTGTGCCTGATAGAGCTAAGTCTCCGAGCATCCTTCCTATTAACTATGGTACTGATGGAACTGACGTGGGTTCTCCTCTATTGTTCAGTCATCAATCGAATGTTAAATCGAATCGACAACCGATTTCCGGTAATTCTCCATTGCTTGGATATTTTGATTTTATTTTTATTGACTTGTATGCCGTTACTCTGATCTCTTTTTATTTTTCTTTTTATTGATATAGAGATTTTGTCGCTGGATGTACTGCATGGAAAAGGTACCCGTGCATTTAGTATTTGTAGGATACAAAGTATCACATAGGCACGTAATTTTATTTTATACATACTTCTATTAGATTTCTCTTGTGCTGAATCATTGTAACAAGTCTATGCTCAGTGGTTAACTGTGAAAGCTTTTGTATTTCCAGAGTTTGCTCCTTGAATATGACTTTAGAATCACAGAACTATGAGGATCTTCAAGATGGGGAGCGAGTGACTTTGCTGAGCAATTCAGCTCTTGCAACATGATGCCTCAGGCCCTCAGTTCTCATGGTTAGCTATAGCTTAAACTATTTATAGTTTGATTTCATCCTGGGAGGAATGAAACCATGGTTCTTATTTGTTATGATGTTTGTTTTGCAGAAAATGGTGGTTCCTTGCAATATCTCAAACAGGCTGGTGCAATTATTTGTTGAAGATGGGGGGATGATAGTAGCCGAAGATGTTGCCACTGGAGATAAGGAACTCACACTTTCTTTTTTCTGGGATATGTTTATTCATTCGCAGGTCTGTTAAATTTTCTTGTTCTTTTTTGAAATGTTCATTTTGAGTATCTATTTGTAATGCGGTGTCTTGTTGTTGCTCAAGTCTTGGTGACGGATAAATTGCACGATGTGGTCAGTTACTTTGTATTCCCTTGATAACCTGATGAAATAATGCTTTTAGTTAATCTCAGTCCTCCCACGTTTATCTTTTTCAACATAACCCCATGTCTACCTTTTCAACATCAGCTGCCAGATCACCCTGGCCAGCAATAGTGGATAATTTTGCACTACTCTATATTGGCGTTAAATGTTGTAATGCTTAACATTTAGCTTTCTTTGCTCTAGGAACTTAATGGTATGGTGCAATTATTTTGCAGGATACCACTATGGTACATTCACTTTGCAGGCTCCTTCATATATATCTCGTTCTGTGGCTGGAAGCTACGACAATGAAGCTGTAGCTATCTATGCTTTGAAGTTTGGCCTTCACTTTCTATCTTTATTTAAAGGTCAGATTTTATTTTTAGATCCTATTTTCCTTCACTTAATCACTGAAAGTATGGTGTTCTTTATAAAGTTATACTGCTTGGCTGAGTTGACCATTTACTTGACAGAAGAAAAGTTGGGGGTGAAACTTAGTTTTTGTTTCCTCAACAAAATTGGCTTAGTACGGAAGCTAAATAACAAATCCTAGTGTTGTTTTACTGGATAATTTTCTATGGTTCACTAGGATACCTGTGTTTCCCTCTTCCCCTGATGTCCTCTTTACTAGTTATGGTCCAACTTGCAACCTTATTTGTGCTGTTCTCTAGAGAAACAAGTGACCGTGTGAAACCTGTGCTACCTCAGTTGCTTGAACATTACCTGCATCGTAGTTGTCACTTGTCATCTGATGGTTATTTCGGAAATGAAATCACGGAGGATATCAATACCATCGAATCTGATGCAAATGTCTGTAACTTAAGACCACATTTTAACATGAGGAAAGGGATGAATTATTCAGATTCAGATAGTCGGGTGAGCTATCTGGAATAATGATATGTTAAGATTTTGTGCAAACTTCAACAGAAGTGAAACCTAAACTGTTAGCGTGGGCCTTCATGCAATCTTCCTTTGTAGATAGAAAAAAGTGTGTCACTGGCTCACTGTCATAACTTAGAAAAGATGGGCTATGTTATCTGTGTACTATAAAATGCTTTTAAGTTTCATTGTCAGGGTAACTAAGTTATTGTTGCTTTTGATATTTCTCTTGATAACATATGTTCGTTTGGTTGCTTGGTGCTGTTATGGGTGTTTACCGACACATACACATTTGAGCTGATTTGTTGTTTCGTCGAGTAGTAAAACGCCAGAACTATATAATCTGATTTTGTTGCGAATGAACCCATATGTGATTAAGCTTCCAAGGTATGCACCTGTGAGTGACTTGGATATGGTGTCACTTTTAGTGTAGCCAGTACCTCCCATTTGATTGTGCTAGACATTGCAAATTTGTTTCTTTTATAGTGCCCTCCTGCTCCTGGTACTTTTAAGATCAACACTGATGCTTCGTTTTGTTATGAGACTAATGATCTGGGTATTGGTTTGGTTTCTCGTAATTTTGCAGGTAATTGCAAAGGAGTCAAGGAATGCTTAACAGTGGAGGAGGCTTTGTCATAGGCACTAATCTTAAAGTTTCAGAGATATCCAGGTAGAACCGGATGCTGAAGTAGTCATACAAGCCATTACTGCTGAGAATCCTGCTATCAATCAATGACTCTTAAATTCCAGAGATTAGAGGGCTTGAATTGATTTTTTTTTTTTCTTTCACTTTTTTGTGAATTGTTGATTGTAATGTCTCACGGTCTCTGAATCTTTTTTTGTTGTGATCGGAAAAAAAAAAACAATGCCAATGAAAAAGGCACCAGCAGGGAAGCGAACCCGGGTCTGTACCGTGGGCCGTGGCAGGGTACTATAATGCCGTTGGGCTGCTGGCGCTCAGTGTTCGCATCGCTTTCTATGATCAAGTCTGTGTGTGGGTACCCTGGAGATTACCATTTTCGTTTGTTTTGTTTTAACAACTCGATAATATCCTAGTCTATTTAGGAATCCAACTAATAATGCTACACAAAGATGTCCTAATTCAACAAGTAACACTCGGTTTCGGTTTGCTCTCCTATAAATACCCCTTTGCTCTGCGTGCTACATCTCAATTTTAACCTCTCTAAGTTTTCTCTCATCTCTATCTCTTGCTCATCATCTGACATCAAAAAAATAAATCTCTTGCTCATCAAATATCAAAATCTCTCGCCCAAGCTTTTTGAATACCAAGGATAAAGGATGATGAGCCGAAGTAATTCCGAATCCACCTCATTGATATCATGCTCGAGCACCTCCATTCGAGATGGTCTGGGAAGTTACTGTCCCAAAGACAACTACGGTGAGTTTTACCGTCTGAGTTTAGTTTTATGATATGTAAATCACATGGACATCTTTATGTATTGACTAGTAACTAATGAGAATTTATTTTGCTGTAGGAACTTCAATTCCATTGCGACTGCGGGAAGGATTATTTCGTTTAAGATCGCCAAGTTGTCGTATACAAAACCTCCAAAGACAGTCATGAATATCCTTATGTACGCCTTACGGGTTCTTATTTTAGGAAAGTTGACATACGGTGCAAGTGCGGGGAGCCATACGTTGTTCATTTTAAGGATTGAAGAAGATTTTACTCTTTCTTTTTAACTTGTCTGAATTCAGGATCATTTGATGTTAATGTTACTCATTTGATGTTAGATCTCGGATTTATTTTTGCATAGACTAGGACTCGACGGATGCCATTACAGTGTAGGCGTACATTATGTTTTGCAGTTTTGCTAGTTAGCATTGGAGCTGGAGATGCTATAATGTATAGTAGATTTTTTTGGATGAAATAGTATATGGTCGACCAATAATGTATGGAGGATTTTCAAAGCTTTTGCCATTTTCGGTTTATGTTTTACGCTGTTCAATATTCATCAAGTAATAAGTAATTATTAGTAGTAAATAATTTTTACTTGAGTTGACTTGTGACCATTTTATCGCCTCCTTTGTGTTTGATCGGTAAGAGCACTTCCTATGGATTCAACAAACTTCAAGTTTGTTGATTTTGATCCCACTATGGACTCAACAAACATGAAAAATGGATATACAAACCAATAAATTTGTTGATTTGTTGAGTGAGATGGAACATGTAGCGCGCGCGATATGTAAGACCGGGCGTGCTTGGCACCAATGCGCGTGAGCCAAAAACGCTGGTGCTTGTCTTTCCAACACCCGTTGTTACTTGTGATAATATTTTGCCAGTTTTAAGTCTTGGACAACATGCCAGATTAATAATTCGCTAAAATGATTAAATAATATATTTTCAATTACCTATATAGTCCCCATATGAATTATAAATTAATAATTTATTATATATATTCAATACATTAATGACTTATGAATGTTTTTTGAAAAAAGATTCAAATGTCTTTTGTTTTTTGTTAAAATCAATATCACATTGAATGTCATCCCTACTTTTTCTTATCATCGTAAGAATTTCTGGTGTTGTTTTCTCGTAACTCAACAAGAAATTATTTAATGTTTATTTCCCATCTTTATCAGTTCCCATAACACTCTCAATTATTTCTTTATCAATCAACAGTTGCATAACTTCATTTTCTTCTTGACATCATTAAGGATAACTCATCTTTTCGATCAAATTTTACAAGTCTTTGGTGATTTCACCGTCTAATTGTGTTGATCTGAATTTTCTAAACTTGTGTTATATGTTGATCGAAGTTTACAATTAAACAAAGTGGGAGATTGAAGGGTACTTTAAAGAATTTAATATTTTAAAGTATTTAATTAGAAAGTAATTTTTTGATAATAAATTTCTCTATAAGTTAATAAGATACTAATTAATAAATTCGCAACTTGTAGCTAGGCTCCTGATAAGAAACAAGTTCTTATCACGGCCAGCAGAAACGATTGTCTTTGCAGACAAGGAAACCAAAGTGATAAACACAATTCTATTGATATTCGATGATAGAAAACAGGACCCGACACTTCTTTATATAAACCAAAACAGTAAACAAACCCTAATAAAACTCTTAACTTATTCCTAAAGCTATTAAGCTCCCTGGGGATAAAAAACTCTTTCGAGAAAACCTTCCAAGGAGTCCTAAAACAACTGAAAGACTGAAATATAAACCTAACTGGACTCCTAGTTCCCTAACTTGTAGTGATGTTGCGCCAATTTAAGCCTTGATAGAATTGGATTCTATCATTCCACCCCCCCTTTGAAACTGCCTTGTCCTCAAGGCATAACGAAGATATAGCCATCTCCCCTTCGCTATTGATGTCCACTTCACTTTTGATTAGGAATAAATACTTCTACTTACATCTATGTCCTCGAAACCACCTTTCATCGCAATTATAGCATAAATTTTTCCTCCGTCTTTCCTCTGCCTCTTCTGTAGTTCATCTTTTGATTGGAGGAATATGATCGTTGTTTGTTGATGCTGTTGTGGTTGTAGCATTAGGTCGCATCACCGGTCTGGATCCCTGTCGACGTAAGTTCACCTTTTCATCTTGTAAACGGGGTAGACCAATAGTATCGACTAAAGAGTCTGGGCTTAGTGCTTGCACTTCTAATCTAACTTCATCTTCCAATCCGCCAACATAACAACTTACCAAGAAACTCTCTGGAAGGTTTTCCACAAGATTTGAAAGTCGTTCAAACTCCTCTTGATAATCTCCAATCGCATCAAAATTAGTTTGATTGATCTTGGCTAAGGCCGCCGCTGGATCATCATATTTTGTGCGTCCAAACCTTTTCAAAAAAGTTGCAGAGAACCCTTCCCAGTTAGGGTTAGGTGATATTTTTTTCATCCAATTATACCATTGCAACGCCTTCCCATCTAAGTTAATACCCACTAATTGCACCTGTTTTGCAGGAGGTATTTCATAGAATTGAAAATATAATTCAGCGCAATACAACCAGCCTTCTGGATCCGTACCTTCAAATCGAGTAAAAATCACCTTCCCATCAGTCTTGGGTGTGTTACGAGCTCCACTGGTTGATGCCAAGTCTTTCTCCAACAACTTCTCCAATTTTTCAGCCAAACGATTGCTTGATGTAACCATTGCAGTAACTTGTGTTGTTAACTGCTCCATGATTCTTCTTTTTTGTTCTTAAGTTTTGGTCATATAAGGAGCGAAAGGCTCTGATACTAATGATAAGAAACAAGTTCTTATCACGGCTGATAGACACATTTTTGTGTCCAAATTGTCTTCAGCGTCTCTATTGTTAGTGCTTCATTTTGTACTTATTATGGTGTTTTTGTGTTTGTGTAGGTGTTTTTGGAGAAATACACTTGTGTGGAAAAATTTGCTCGAAAAGTGCTATTTGGACCCCCGGAGAAAATTACTAAAGGCACCCTCACTCTGGATAAGGGGCACCTCAGTTGGTCTCCTTCTATTCGTACCTGGTTTGGTTAGGGGGACACCATCTTCATCATTTGAAAAAAACAGTTTTGGCGGGAAACTTTGCAGGCAACTGGCAGAATTAGGGATCACCTTTTGGACGTGATTTCATGAGACTCAATGGATGAAATTAAATGGGTTTGTTCTAATTGACCTAACAGGGCTGGTATGGGTGTTCCTTTCGGTTAGAATTGGCTAGATTGTCGAGATAAAGCAAAACAGGGGAGCAGGTTTAAAAGAGAAATAAACTCGGGATTTCATGTGGTTTGTCGTGTGTCTGCACGATCTAAATTCATCATAGCCGTGAACTGAACGTGTTTGGATATAGTTGAGTCTCTGAAGATGCGTGAGAAGATTAAAAAGGGAAGAAATTCCCGTATCTTGCATGAGAATATAACCGAGGAATGGAGGATCATTGGCAGTGATGGAGCGAGATTTTTTGGTGTCTATGGCTATATAAAGGGTACTCGTGCACCACAGAAGGGGGACGGAGAGTTTGGAGCACAACAGAGTGAGGATTGATCGAGTTGCAGAATTGTTTTCTGCTGCTGCTGCACCAAGAACACGAAGAACAGACAGCCAAAGACCGTCATTCTTCAACAGTGTCAACGACAGAACCTTTAGGGTCGTACTACTGCAGAGCTTGTGACGCATATTTGTTATCGTTCTTTGTAACAGTATTTTGCAACATTTATAAACGTTGCAAACACCCGGTTCTAATCATTTTCTCTCCATTTCATCTTTGTAAACAATTTTTGAGCATGAATCAATACTTTGAGAAAGTTTACACAATGATGGGCTAAACCCAATCCTTGGGGCGATGGAGGAAGCTATCTTTCCAATGAAAAAGTGGTAATTCTTAATTATTTAATTTGTGCAATTTTTAATTATGATTATTTGCCTAGATTGAAAATAGATTTTATATTGATGGAATATGCTTAGCCTAGGGTTTTGATATCCCATGCTTTGGATTAACATTTGTTGTTTCTAAAAAATCTACTTTTGCAATAGTTGAGAATCAAATTGAACGGGTGAAATTGCATGATTGTAATTAGTATCACTTTGGAATTGGTAAATAGCGGAATCCTAGCCCCAGCCTCTCCATAATTTCCAAACAACTTTTTAATTGAGCTTGTTATTTTTATTTACAAAAATTAAGTCTAAAAAAATCTGCTTTCACAAGTCTTGAACGAACCTATTACTACAACATCATTGAAAATAACCATCAATTTTTGGCGCCCCCGACGCGGACTTGTGATGTGGTTTAATTGTTGTTGTAGAAAGTGGTAGTAAAAGTTCGTTCAACTCGGGCTTGTAAAGATTGGGTTTCAGAATTTAATAATAGAAAATATTAAAAACAAAGAAAATATATACAAAAAGTTGTCACAAATATCGAGAGGTACTAGGACTCAGGGGTCCACCAATTCTCATTCATGCGATTCTTATATTTATTTCGAACAATTATAGCTCAAATAAAATATTGACTATGTTTCTTTGCCAAGGTAGATTTTTAAAAGATTAATTGTAAATCACAAGCATGACGCATCAAAAGTACCAAAACTAAGCATACGTCATCAAACGAAATCACAACTAATTAGTGAAAATCATAAAACAATTAAATCAAGTGCAAGTAGTCATAAAAGAATTAAATATAATTACCACACGCATGAAATATGGCTTCCTCCGTCATCCCAGTGTTGGGGTTTAGCTCCTCATATTATTCACGTGCTCAAAATAGTTGTTCATAGCTCAAATAGGTGAAAAACAAGAGAAAACTAATGACTCAGACAGTTTGCAACGCCGAAAAGGCGTTACAAACAGACCATTCTGAGAAGAATAAGTCTCGCCTTATAAACGATACTATGGTTCTCATTGTTTAACAAATGATAGTTTTCTGCGACTGTTCCCTGTGCGTCAATGTTCTTCGTGTTCTAGGATTCTGCAGCAGCAGAAAAACTTTTCTGCGCTTCGTTTCTTCGGCTCTGTGACTGCTCCCAAACTCCCGATTCGACCCCAAAATTCTCGACACCTCCCCCTGAACCTCCTGCCAACATATATATATATACCCCTCAGGGTCTTTCAAAACCTTGCCCCAAAAGTTACGGGATTTCCTTCTTTATTTTTTTTCCTCTTCATACGCGTTCTCTGTTTAACCTCCTCTCTTGTGCAGCTGTATCTCAAGACTCGATGACACAAATAGAAAGTATCTTCCTTAAACCTTCACGTAACTTCCTTTTATGAACCACGAAATCCCGTTAATATCTTTGCCCGTAACTTCCCAGTTTAAACTAAGAAACACCGAGACTTCTCAACCCTGATTTGTAGAAATCCATGGATATCTTCTCCTTTATTCGAATACAAGCCCAGTCAACCCTGTTTCAATCAAACAGGTTCAGCCCGAGTCCAAATCCCTTAATACCTCTCTCAAAATCTCTTCAAAATTCGAACAGAGAACTACGCGGGCATGAAGAGAATTTCCCGCCACTTTTCACTTTTTGAAATGAAGAAGGGATGCCCCCTATCTGAAACTGGAGTCCCTTTAGCAATCCCCTTTGGGTGCACATAGTAAAATGTGGGTGTAAATATTAACTTGGGGGTGTTTTTTTCTCAAATCTTCTTGGGTGCTAATAACACTTCTCCGGGTGCCTTTAGTAATTTCTCCTGGAGGTGCAAATTCCACTTTTCGAGCAACTTTTTTCCACGATAGCTTATTTCTCCAAAAACACCTACAAAGACATAAAAAGTCATAAATAATATAAAATCGAGCACTAACAATACATACAATTGAGATCAAAATAGACACAAATATGCGTCTATCAACTTGTCTTTAGGCTAGAGGTTTTAGATTTTTTTTATTTATTTTTTAGGTTTTTATTTATTTGTTCTACTTTACGTTTTTGGGTTTTTGTCTTTTTACTACAGATTTTGGAATTTGGAGCGAAAGAAAATTTTGCCAAAGCTTTTGGTGAATACTTAAAGACTGGGAGTAAAAGGCAAAGCGAAAGGAGCAAAGGAAGAAGATTTTTTTTATTTATTTGATAATATAAAAACAGAAAAAAAAAAGGCATTTTTATTTTATTTTTGATATTTTTATTTTTTTAGACTTTCCTTTTCTTTTGCACTTTTACTTTTTGGACTTTGGACTTGGACATTTGGACATTTAGACATTCTTTTATTTTTAAACCCTACGGAAGGGTAGTATAAATATAAACTGTGTGCAGAGAAGGACGGCGATAACGATATCGCCTCGGCCCCTTGGGTTCGTACACGACATTGGAGTCCTGGCCCGAGTCGACTACAACGGTTCATCCCCCGTCTGGAACGGGAGGTAAGTTTGTCGAAACACTCGCGAATCCCCCAATCGGTGGGTTCTTGTATTCCTTCGTTTGCATATATGTCGAGGAACCGAATACGGTGCTTTAATTTCCTAGTAAAGGGCAAGGCCTGGCCATACAAGATAAGGGTTCTGATTTCATCACCGTTCTCTTCTTGCCCGCCTTAGGAAAACAATACTTAACGCGAACCTAAGCTTTAAAATTTGGAATAGAACGAGACCTATAGGGTAACGAGCTTAATAGGAAAGTCGTTCGAAAAATATTGCTTACTCTTTTGAGCATACTTCGAAGTTCATGATGGTTTCTGTGAGTTGAATGCGTGACTGTGTCGCCTTGTAATGCGGTGAGGCCTTGGGTATCAAAGCTCCACGCAGCTTCCCTCGCCTCTATTCAACTTACTTTAACTTGGATTGATTCCAGAGAGGTTTGCTCAGATTGTAACGAGTTCCTTTTCGAAAGATTAGAAGCTGGTCTAGAAACAATCTAAGTGGAGCCATCATGCTTTTTGTTTGCTAGAAATCATTAGGTTTGTTGTGGTGGAGTCTGCCTTGTTTGTGTTTGCATAGAACTTCTCTTCCTTTTTAGGATTTTTCTTTTTATTTTGTTTTTCTAGTGTATGCCCGAGGTTATTAGAGAGCGGGCTTGGAAAATAGACAATCTAGGTCGATTGATTAGTGAAAAACCTAGCAATTCTTCTTGTGAGGCGGGGAGCTCAAAGACTCTTCTTTTGAGAGCCCCGTTTTTGGAAACTTCAGTTTTGAGAATCTGTCTCTTCGTGAAGAAAGTACCCCTAGTACTTCAGCTGTGCCAGCGATGGCAACTTTGAAAGATTACATGTTCCCAAATAGGACCAACCGAGCTTCGTGCATTAAATTTCCAGCCACTACGAAGAATTTCGAGATAAAACCTAGTATTCTTCAGATGATCCCTATATTCTTAGGAAAAGATTATGAAAACCCTTATTTTCATATTAGGGACTTTGAGGAAATTTGTGGGACAGTTAGAATAAAAGACCTTACTGATGAAGTTTTGAAACTTAAGATGTTCCCCTTTTCCTTGAAAGATAAAGCCAAGACCTGGCTGAACAACCTACCATCTGAATCCATTGAAACATGGAAGGAACTTATTGCTGCTTTCTATATGAAATTCTACCCTAAGCATAAAACTGCAGTTGTTAGGCAGAAAATTAGTGCTAGTGTGCAACAAGAGGGAGAGTCTCTTTATAGGTTTTTAGAGAGATTCAATGATCTCCTATCCCAGTGTCCTCACCATGGATTTGATAAGATGAAACTCGTAGAAATTATTTATGATGGTTTAGACTATTCGACCAAAGCCATGGTCGAGTCTATGTGCGCTGGTGAGTTCACTAGTAAAAGTGCTGAAAATGCCTTTACCTTCTTAGGAGTTGTTGCTGAGAAATCCCAACAGTGGGAGTCTTGTGTTGAACCCCCTAAAAGACTCTTGGTTAATAGAAGTAGCACCAATATGGTAGATACAAGTTTTGCGTCTGATGCTAAGTTTGCTGCTTTGTCTAGAAGGTTAAAAGCCTTGTAAATGGGTCAGTCTAAAAATAGGTCCCTTGTTGAACCTAATAGAGCCTCTCAAGTCTCTAGTTGTGGAATAGAGCCCGATAACTCATTTTGGGAAGGTCAGGTTAGTGAAGAGCAATCTCATGCTGTCTATAACAATGCTAGGTTTGAGAACCGTCGGGAAGTTTGACCCATACTCGAGACCTACAACCCCTGGTTGGAGAAACCATCCTAATTTTTCTTGGTCTAAGGGCCAAAATCAAGGTCGATCTAGTAATTCTCAACCTCCCCCGGGTTTTGGTTATACTCATAACCCTTCGAGTCAAACCCAGGTTTGAGAACACTTCGAGAAAAAGATCTCTACCTTAGAAGAAGCTCTTACTATGTTAGTAAAGAACCATGATATGTTATCAGCTAACCACCTTAGCTTTCAACAAGAAACTAGGCAGAAACATAAGGATAATTCCCAGACTCTTGTTAAATTAGAACTTCAAGTCGGACAAATAGCTAAGTATTTAAGTGAGAGAGAAGAAGGTAAGTTTCCTAATCAATCTCAACCCAATCCTAGGGGGGTCCATCAAATATCTTTAGTTGGTGAGGAGTCATCAAACCATATGAACTCGATAAAAACCCTTAGGAGCGGTAAAACAGTAGACAATAAGGTAGCCATTCCTAGTGAACATAATGTAGTTCCACCTTCTACTTCCCAAGAGGAACCCGTAGCTGAGGAAACTGAAACAATCCCTAAGGAGTCCGAAGAAATTCCTGATAGGGCAACCTTTGTGCCTAGAGCCCCATATCCGCAGTTGTTAGCCCCAACAAAGAAGGAGTCGACATTCAACGAGATAATGGACACATTTAAACAGGTGAACATCAATATTCCGTTATTATAAGCAATTAGGCAGATGCCTGCTTATGCCAAGTTCCTTAAAGATCTTTGTACACGAAAGCGTAAGCTTAATGTCCAAAAGAAAGCCTTTTTAGTGGGTCAAGTAAGTTCCATTCTTCTGAACCAAACACCCCTAAGTATAAGGACCCTGTATGCCCCACCATTTCTTGTGCGATTGGTAATCACATGGTCGATAAAGCTTTACTTGACTTAGGAGCTAGTGTTAACTTACTCATGTATCATGTATACACCCAGCTAGGCCCTGGTAAGTTGAAACCGACTAAAATGACACTTCAGTTAGCTGATAGGTCTGTCAAAGTTCCTCTTGGTGTCATAGAGGATGTTGATTGAGGTTGATAAGTTTATTTATCCGGTGGATTTCATTGTTCTAGACACCCAACCCTGTTCGGGACCCAAGTGCTCAAATCCCGGTGATTCTAGGTCGCCCATTTTTAGCCACAGCTAACGCTGTCATCAACTGTAGGATTGGGCTTATGAACATATACTTTGGTAATATGACCACTGAACTAAATGTCTTTAATGTTACTAGACAACCTTCTGAGATAGATGATTTAGAAGTGGTGAACATGATTAGCACTCTAGTTCCTAATCCTTTAGCCTGCACTATGTTTGATAATCCATTATTTGATGAACCTTTCAGTGCCTCGGAGGAGGTAACCATGACGAACACCTTAGTTGATGAGCCTATATTAGAGATTTTCTTTGATAATCCCTTATATGATGATGTTGTTCGTTTAGATGACCTTTTTTGTTTTCAATTAAAGCTTATGTATTTGCTCTCCAAAGAAGCTAGTTATTGTCTTTGACTTTTTGGACCCTAGAATCCATCCCATAGATTTTGGTCCATCTGAGGATATTGTTCACCCTAAGTTTGGGGGTAATGATGACTCTAGTGATCGTCTTGTATCCCTAATTGAAGTCCCTAACTTGGGACTCGAGCTTTGTGCGTCTAAGGTACTACTTGGGTTTCTTCAAACTCTGCTACCCGATCCTCTAGATACCGTCCATGAAAAAACCCATTTCTTAAAAACATATCATTCGGTTGAACCTGTTTTACTAGACACATATATAGAGCCCAAAGAGACACCCCAGATAAATCTAGTTGCCTTGATAAAAGCCCTAGATCAAGTTATGCTCCGTATGCTCATTTTTCTAATCGAAGATGGTAGTCTTTCATTTATGTCTGCTCTATTTGGTCTTATGGACCTACAATTGGTGTATGACTTTGGAAGGTGAAGATCCTTTTTGAGGTATTTGATGTCTGACTGAAGACTTTAAACTTAGCACTCCTTGGGAGGTATCCCTTGCTCATGCAACACGGTAATATTTTTCCTCATTTCCTTCTAGTGGTAACGGTTTCTCCTTGTTCATGTTTTTAATTTCATCTTTAGAACATTGAGGACAATGTTAGATTTAAGTTTGGGGGTATAGGAGAAACTTTTTAGTTGCAATAAATAAAACTCCAGAGCCTAGAAATTTATGTTTATTAAGGATGGCACTAACCAATCTAAGTGGATGGAAGCATCTTGGTTATAGGAGTTGAGGAACCAATCTGATTAGATGGAAACATCTAAAGAGTCTATTCATAAAAGCACGGAGCTCAGGTGTTAGAAAAGAAAACATGGTAGTTTCGCCATATCCTCGTGATGGAAACATCGAAAGAATCCTGATCATTTTTTTTTCTTTTTCTTTTTACCATTGCTAGGGTGAAATAGAGTGATGAAGATACAAAAAAAAAAAAAAAAAAAAAAAAAGACCAGACCAACAGACCAACCGGAATAAATTCAATAAAGTCGACCACTGGAGCCCTTATATATGCCAGTTGTGTTGACCTAGAGTTAGGATTATCGACCACTGGTCCTCTTGTATATGCCAGTTGGGTTGATATTAGTCAGACCTGTATCTCAGTCCATTAGGATAGGTTCACCCTAGTTAATATAAAAATCATCTTCTCTACATCCATCTTCTTAATCTTTCCATGTGATTGGTTGACTCCGGTTTATGATGTCCAGAAACTATCTGAGTAGAGATCTGTCACTTATATATGAATTTTAGTATGCTTGAGTGCAAACTCGTGTACAAAAATTAGAATTTCGCATCAGGGTACTTTCTCCTGTAGTCAATAAGTATGTCAACAAGGAGATTTTTTAGTGCCTTCCAAGGATTTGCGTAGATAGCTAGGGTCTGGAGTAAAGGTTTTGTGGGTACACCTCTGGTAAACCCTCCGAAGACTACACTCCGCCGCTAGGGCCACTTAGCGGTTTAACGGTTTGATGTACATGCTAAGTGTAGTCATTTTATTTTCTAGAATAAATTTGCTCGAGGACTAGCAAATAATAAGTTTGGGGGTATTTTATAGACACATTTTTGTGTCCGAATTGTCCTCAGTGTCTCTATTGTTAGTGCTTCATTTTGTACTTATTATGGTGTTTTTGTGTTTGTGTAGGTGTTTTTGGAGAAATGCACTTGTGTGGAAAAAGTTGCTCGAAAAGTGCTATTTGGACCCCCGGAGAAAATTACTAAAGGCACCCTCACTCTGGATAAGGGGCACCTCAGTTGGTCTCTTTCTATTCGCACCCATGGTTTGGTTAGGGGGACACCATCTTCATCATTTGAAAAAAACAGTTTTGGCGGGAAAGCTTTGCAGGCAACTGGCAGAATTAGGGATCACCTTTTGGACGTGATTTCATGAGACTCAATGGCTGAAATTAAATGGGTTTGTTCTAATTGACCTAACAGGGCTGGTATGGGTGTTCCTTTCGGTTAGAATTGGCTAGATTGTCGAGATAAAGCAAAACATGGGAGCACGTTTAAAAGAGAAATAAACTCGGGATTTCATGTGGTTTGGCGTGTGTCTGCACGATCTAAATTCATCATAGCCGTGAACTGAACGTGTTTGGATATAGTTGAGTCTCTGAAGATGCGTGAGAAGATTAAAAAGGGAAGAAATTCTTGTATCTTGCATGAGAATATAACCGAGTAATGGAGGATCATTGGCAGTGATGGAGCGAGATTTTTTGGTGTATATGGCTATATAAAGGGTACTCGTGCACCACAGAAGGGGGACGGAGAGTTTGGAGCACAACAGAGTGAGGATTGATCGAGTTGCAGAATTGTTTTCTGCTGCTGCTGCTGCACCAAGAACACGAAGAACAGACAGCCAAAGACCGTCGTTCTTCAACAGTGTCAACGACAGAACCTTTAGGGTCGTACTACTGCAGAGCTTGTGACGCATATTTGTTATCGTTCTTTGTAACAGTGTTTTGCAACATTTATAAATGTTGCAAACACCCGGTTTTAATCATTTCTCTCCATTTCATCTTTGTAAACAATTTTTGAGCATGATCAATACTTTGAGAAAGTTTACACAATGATGGCCTAAACCCAATCCTTGGGGCGATGGAGGAAGCTATCTTTCCAATGAAAAAGTGGTAATTCTTAATTATTTAATTTGTACAATTTTTAATTATGATTATTTGCCTAGATTGAAAATAGATTTTATGATTTTTGTTAAACAATTGTATTTTCTATTGATGGAATATGCTTAGCCTAGGGTTTTGATATCCCATGCTTTGGATTAACATTTGTTGTTTCTAAAAAATCTACTTTTGCAACAGTTGAGAATCAAATTGAACGGGTGAAATTGCATGATTGTAATTAGTATCACTTTGGAATTGGTAAATAGCGGAATCCTAGCCCTAGCCTCTCCATAATTTCCAAACAACTTTTTTATTTACAAAAATTAAGTCTAAAAAAATCTGCTTTCACAAGTCTTGAACAAACCTATTACTACAACATCATTGAAAATAACCATCAACGGCCCGCAGAAACGATTGCTTTTGCAGACAAGGAAACCAAAGTGTTAAACACAATTCTACTGATATTCGATGATAGAAAACAGGACCTGACACTTCTTTATATAAACCAAAACAGTAAACAAACCCTAATAAAACTCTTAACTTATTCCTAAAGCTATTAAACTCCCTAGGGATAAAAACTCTTTCGAGAAAACCTTCCAAGGAGTCCTAAAACAACTGAAAGACTGAAATATAAACCAAACTAGACTCCTAGTTGCCTAACTTGCAGTGATGTTGCGCCAATTTAAGCCTTGATAGAATTGGATTCTATCAGCTCCCAACCAACCACGTGTAAACTCTTACTTGTTTTTTTAATTTTTATAATGTTATATATGAATTAATAATTATTAATTTATTGGTTAATTAATATATTGCTTAATTAATAATTTTTGGTGCTCCCAACAACATTAATTTATAGAGTGTCTACTATATTTCCTTCGCGTTTGAACAGATTACTACTGACAGTCACTAGGAAATGTTGGACATCTGCTTGCTTGCATAAATAACCTAGCCCCTCATAGCATCTCCACCAAAAGGCGCAAAAAATCCTATGGTGATTTATTATTTAGTTCTTATATTTATCGGGTCTATCCAGAGAGCAAATTTAGAACCTCGTGCCTAAAAAAAACTATCTCCAACTGTAGAGGATTTTATTCCTTAGAATTAATTATTAAAAGAGAAAACATAACGTGGAGGTGCATCCGAAGGTGTAGTCAACACTTTCTTCAAGACTTTCTTATTTAGTATGGCATTCCTCCTAGTTTGTAGGACCTACTATTGGAGATAGTTTTAGTTTATATGGGAGTCTAAAATCCTATGTGTCATATAAAAATAAAATTATAACATTCTGTTAGAGATGCTCTTGATGTCGTCAAAATGCGCGTGCTTTACAAAGATAATAAAATAGAAAAAAAAATAAACCTATATAATAGTACCTCCATTTCGAGATTTTTAGGCCAAATTGGAAAAGTTCAGAGTAGCTCGAGTCTCTAAACCATGACTTAGTGACTCTAAATGTTTTTTTTTCTTCGTATTACTCAATCTTTCTAGTCATTAACATGATAGGAAGCAGTGGTCGCTACCAACCACAGTCAGATGATAAAGAACGACATAAGGATGGATATTACTCCAACCAAAAGAGATAAGGGCTACATCCAATCTTTCAAGAATTAGATCATTATTGTTTCTTTTGTTTGACCATGTGAAGGGATTCACTTCCTTATTGTTGATGGTGGTTTTTAAACAAAGGGTAAAATCGTAAAACCCCAAATAACCTAATGTCACCGGTGACACATTTATTAGGACATTTAATGCATGTAGTCAGTAATTAATAGGGGTATTTTTTTCAAATTAGGGTTACAACGAACAAAACCTAATTCCCCTCCGTGCCAATGGCAAATCATGCCAGCCACACCTAGCCCAAGCTAGCCGTGCCATGCCAAACGCACTCTTCCTTGGCTCTAGCTATGCTAGTCACACCAAACGCGCCAAAGCATGCCAACCATGCTAGCCGCACTTCCGTGCCAATGGCAAATCATGCCCGACCACACCTAGCCTAAGCTAGCCGGTACCTCCGTGCCAATGGCAAATCATGCCCGACCACACCTAGCCCAAGCTAGACGCGCCATGCCAAACGCACTCTGCCTTGGCCCTAGCTATGCTAGTCACACCAAACGCGCCAAAGCATGCCCACCATGCTAGCCGCACCTCCGTGCCAATGGCAAATCATGCCCGACCACACCTAGCCCAAGCTAGCCGCGCCATGCCAAACACACTCTGCCTTGGCCCTAGCTATGCTAGTCACACCAAACGCGCCAAAGCATGCCCACCATGCTAGCCGCACCTCCGTGCCAAGGCAAATCATGCCAGCCACACCTAGCCCAAGCTAGCCGCGCCATGCCAAACGCACTCTGCCTTGGCCCTAGCTATGCTAGTCACACCAAACGCGCCAAAGCATGCCCACCATGCTAGCCGCACCTCTGTGCCAATGGCAAATCATGCCAGCCACACCTTGCCCGAGCTAGCCGCGCCATGCCAAACGCACTCTGCCTTGGCCCTAGCTATGCTAGTCACACCAAACGCGCCAAAGCATGCCTACCATGCTAGCCGCACCTCCGTGACAATGGCAAATCATGCCAGCCACACCTAGCCCAAGCTAGCCGCGCCATGCCAAACGCACTATTCCTTGGCCCTAGCTATGCTAGTCACACCAAACGCGCCAAAGCATGCCCACCATGCTAGCCGCACCTCCGTGCCAATGGAAAATCATGCCAGCCACACCTTGCCCGAGCTAGGCGCGCCATACCAAACACACTCTGCCTTGGCCCTAGCTACGCTGGTCACGCCACGCCAAGCCAAACACCCTTACCTTGGCCCTAGCCGCGCCATGCCAAAGTAGCGCCCGCACTGGGGCTTGCAAACCATGCAACCTAGGCCAAATTGGCCACGCATGCCATTGGCACATGCCAACACGCTCGCCGGTAGCTTTTTCTACCGGGCGCGACCCAAATTGGCCACGCATGCCATTGGCACATGCCAACACGCTCGCTGGTAGCTTTTTCTACCGGGCGCGACCCAAATTGGCCACGCATGCCATTGGCACATGCCAACACGCTCATTGGTAGCTTTTTCTACCAAGGCGCGACCCAAATTGGCCACGCATGCCATTGGCACATGCCAACATCCTCCCTGGTAGCTTTTTCTACCAAGGCGCGACCCAAATTGGCCACGCATGCCATTGGCACATGCCAACACGCTCGCTGGTAGCTTTTCCTACCAGGGCGCGACCCAAATTGGCCACGCATGCCATTGGCACATGCCAACACGCTCGCTGGTAGCTTTTCCTACCAGGTCGTGACCCAAGTTGGCCACGCATGTCATTGGCACATGCCAACATGCATCGCTGGTAGCTTTTCTTACCAGGACATAGCCCTAATAGCCGTGCGTGCCATTGACACATGCCAAACACGCACGCTGGTAACCTAACTTGCAAACCGTGCAACCTACCATCAAGGCATTCCGCACACGCCATTGGCACTTGCCATACACGCCACTAGCAGCTCTGGCATTGCCACTTATACTCAATGTACAACTTACCACCAAAGAATTCCGCACATGCCATTGGCACATGCCACACACGCCACTAGCAGCTCTGGCGTTGCCACTTGCACTCAAGGTGCAACCCGCAACAAAGGCATTCCGCACATGCCACACGCGCCTCTAGCAACGCCACTTGCACTCAAGGTGCAACCAACACTCGAGACATCAACACAAACTGGGGGATGCTTTCTAGGGTTTTGGTTTGGCGGTCACAAACATTCGGCGTACACTACGCTCACATTAAGAAAGCGTGAATAGGAATAAAGCGGTCAAATAAATGAGGAAATAATGGTGAAAACGTTTTCACCCATAAACACCTTGCGGTTACCACCTCCTCCCATTATTTCACCCTTTACTCTCTTCCTTCATGAGGCCAGAGTGCGTTTCGGCCTCGACTTGGATAAATAGGTCTTACCTATTTCCACCAGACAACAAGTCTCGGTCAGGAGAAAAATACAACACTCTAAGAAAAGGCAACTTTGCAAGCTCTCCAAAAAGCTTTCATCTCTTGCAAGCTTCCTAAGCTTTCACTTTCTGATACAAGTCGAGACACTACTCTCCCAGAATTATTCTGGTCTCAACACCTTTCTTTGCTTCCCTCCCCAAATCAACCCTTCTCCTCCACTTTGTGACCGAAGCAAGTCCGGAACGGCCATTTCTTGGTTTAGGCCGGACTTGTACATGATTGATCTCTCGAATCTAGAAAGTGCTCACATGCAACACATTTGTTTAGGGTTTAAACCAGTTTCTCATTCACCTACCGAATTTACCGAAATTGGCGAAAACAATTTTTACCCATAAACAATTGGCGACCACGGCGGGAGGATTGATCTATCGGTTACAATACCAACTCCGACTCTCGATTTCGTTTCCGAACGTCAAATCACGACATGGTGGAACTCAGGTCTGGAGCGGCTTCCGAGAATACCCGGCCTGAACACACCCCTGATGTTAGCGTCTCTCCCAATAACGTTGTTGCATCACCTGCTGACTACAGTAACATCGAATGCACTCCCTCAAGCGTAGCACCGCCAATCACCAGGGCAAGAGCCGCCGCCTCCTCTAGTGTCTCTGCACAACCCTCTAATCACGGCAACGAAAATATCTCTTCGGGTATCACGCCACCAGTCACCAGGGCCAGAGCCGCCGCCACGGCTCCTAATGCTTCGTCTAGCATGGCGCCTCCGACCACAACTAAGGTTCCAACTACCCCGCCGACGGAACGAGAGACTGGAGGGACCAGAGGAAGTCGTCCTTATGTCACCATCGCTGATTTGATGGAACGACGAGGAGATGCTCGCGAGCCCGACGGACATGGTTTCAATGCGAGAAAGAGGTACTCGTCTTTCTCAAGACCACGACAGAGCGACTACCACGTGATTCGCGTCCTCCGAGCCTCTTAGGAACGTATCCAACAACCCCGACGCCAGCACCTCGGCGGAGCACGCCTCCACGGATAAGGAAACTCGCGCTAGAATCCCGTTGGAAAGAAATCAGCCGCCCAACTTCGTCACGCGAGAAGATCTGGAACAACTTCTCCGCAACCGAATCAAGAATGATGAATTGGACGTGCATCATCATCAACCCCCTTACCCATCCGAAATGCAGAGAATCCCTCTCCCAAGGGGGTACTCTTTTCCTCAATTTACCATGTACGATGGTACCGGGAATGCACATGAGCATGTCTCCCGTTTCTGGAATCCCTAGGTGAACATGAATATAATCACGTTCTTCGTTTAAGGGAATTCTCAAAATCACTTACTTTGGAAGGGCGTATACATGGTACAACAACATCCCACCGAACAAAGCATTCCCAACTGGAGTAGCATGGTCACTGCGTTTTACAAGAAATACTTCTTCGTGTTCGAACAAGTTACTTTCTCGGACCTCGGAAGAATGTACCGGTGGGATAACGAACATCCGAATGATTTCGTCAAGAGGTTCGGGGTTCAAGCACTCGATCATCACGATCCAAACGTGACCGAGCAACAACTGGTGAATGCATGCATCAATGGTATGGTTCCTATTTACCGCGCCTGCTAGAAAACTTGCGCTTACAGACATTCTCCGAACTCCATGAAGCCGCCAGACGATCTGCAACAACAGCACCAGCATTACTGGAAAGAGCTAGGCCAACTCGAACCGAAGACACGCGCGAAACTCGCGGGAGTAGACGCCTCATCAGCAAGCAACTTAATGTCGGCTCATCCTCCGTGAACATATTAAACGAAAGGGAAAAAAGGAAAGCCCCAACTATGAGCCACCATCCAAAACGTGAAGCGTCGGCGCAGCGGGAACCCCCGCCACGAAAGACCGTCACTAAAAATCCCATGCAGCATCATGAGACCGAAGGAAATACCCTTGATTTCCTGTTTCCCATCGAGGAGGTGATTGACCTCCTAGAAGCCTGGGTTCAAGATGGTATTATCAGACTGCTACCTCTTAGACGTCCACCAACTGAGGCTAAGATGGTGAACCCCAAGTACTGCCACTACCACAGGTTCGTTCACCACCCGACCAGCGATTGCAACAGACTAAAGCATATTTTCAAAGAAATGATAGAAGCGGGAGGACTCCAACCAGGAGACGAAAGAGTGCATCGAGACCCACTCCCAATAAGAAACTGCGGGTCCTCTGGGGACTCCATGCACGAGACTGTACAATCCATGATGCAACATGTATGCAAAATTCTCTATCTTTCCAAGGTGCAGCACCAAGATATTCTCGCAGCTCTCAATCGTGTTGTATCCAAACAAACGACTTTTCTCTCCTCGGAAACCACGCCGGGGGCCCAAGCTTTCCAAACAAAGCGGAACCAAAAAAGGAGAACTGGGGACTGCTGACCACGTCCCGTTTAAGAGGTAACGAATTTGACGACACGCTCATCGACACGGCCTCTGACCACAACATCATTACTTTCAAGACACTAAAGACAGCAGGATTTACAAAACAAGACGCTACCTATTCCCCGTCCGTGATTAAAAACTTGAGAGGAGAAACTTTGAACGCGCATGGCTACATCAACCTAGAGATCAAGATGGGAGACGCTATAACACATAGCAAATTCCACATTGTCAAAGAACTAGATCACGACATGATATTGGGACGATTGTGGGTGCTCGACAACAAAGCGAAATTGGATGTACACCCTCTGCCGACGTCCACGCCCGAAGGAATTCCCAACAAATCATCCCACTGGTTATCGCATCAACGAGCTATTGAAGGAACCCAGACATCCGGAGAGGACCCGTTGGCGCTAGCTCATGATTTTCAAATGCAAGTAAGTCTGACCGAGCAACCTTTTCTGCAACCAGTCTTTCCTTCCCCCATTCCGTCATGGGGACTCGGCGCGATTACTAGCACGAACGCTGTCAAGAAATGTGAATGGGGAGCTGGACCATTTGAACACTTTGCAAGAAGCTTGGAAACTTCTATTGAAACCAACGAAGCCAAGACTCAAACGGTTGCACGACGTCTGAACCCGTTTTCAATCGGAGATGTAGCTGTTAAGGAAAGCTCGTTTCAAGTTGGGAGGATGACAGTAAAAATGGCTATTCAAACTGATTCGCCCGATGAAAGAGAAGAAGAGCTATATCTGGTTGCGGATACCCTTTTGGGAGGATATTGCAAGCTCATCAATGCAGACACACCTGAAGGTGTGATAATTCACTCGCGATGGCTCAAGGTCTCCAATCCCTAAAACGATGTACCTCCCGATCACTCCCCTTTAGTATTTCCTTTAGCAATTCCTCTTAGTAGTTGTACTCCCCCAGGATGAATACACCATTTGTATCTTTTTTCCTGGGATTCCCTTTTCCGTCAAAAAAAAAAACATGAATACATCTCTTTCCAAGCAAATTCTCCAGATATCAGAGAAATACATCAGATAAACCCAGAAAACCATTGAAGAGCCATCATACCACAACCTCTTTCAAAAAAATATATATGAAGCAAAATGTTGACTGATGAAGAAGAAGGTAAAGATGAGTTTACGGAAAAAAAAAAAAAAAAAAAAAAACAACAACAAACAACACATCAGGGGAACTAAGCAGCTAACAGAAATAACAAAAGGGAGGAACTAGCCCTCGAAAGATGGAGCACATCCCCTCGGGCAAATCTATCTTCAAGCACTTCCCCCAGCAATCCCTCGGGCAACAAAGGTTCCATTCAACGGTGTTAGCAGCGAGCAACCTCAACATCCCATCCCGAAGCAACCACAAAGAAGCAGCGGTGTCCTCCCCGACGACCGGTCCAAAGATACGCCACCATGACCCCTCCCGTATCACCAACTGACACCTTTAGCACAACTTCAAAGGCTATTTCGTTTCCGTCATATGCTCCTTCGAAGGTTTTCTCATTGACACTTCGAAGAAATCTTTTTGATTCATCCGCATCAAAATCAAGAATCATGGCGCTCTCCTCCAAGAGCCTCACACGTTCGCTCTTCCGTCGCTTCGACCTAGAAACAGTCCGATCCACACCATACCCGGACCAAAGAAAGGTTTTGCCACACTGAAGCTTCTCAATACGCCAAGACTCTTCCTCGTTCTCTCGCCCCTCCTCCATGCTCACTGAACCCAAGGAAGTCTAAACATGCATCTGTTCTTCATGGGGATAGATGGAAGGGAGGTCCTTAATGATTTCACTAGCTTCATGGAACAGAGATTCAATCCCAACCAATGCCTCCTCAAGAGAAGAAGATCGATCTCCGTTGATTCTGAAGTCCTTCTCCGAAAAGTTAGAGGCGCGGCCATCCCTAGAGGGTCCCATCACACACTGCAAAAAATGGGGAAAATGATCAAGTTCCACCCTATCTATACACATATAAAAAGGAGGATAACATAAACAGAGAAGAAGAAGAAAACATACCGGTATGATCTTCTTAACCCGAATAACCCTAGTCGGGGTGGTTTTGCAAGAGTCAGACCTCGCGCCTTCACTTGGAGAATCTAGTTGTTTAGAGGATGATTCGTCTCTAGGCAAAGAAAGAAACTCAACAAGAAGAACCTTTTCTCAAACAAGGGAGGCGGTACAATTACGTTGGGTATGAATACGGAACCTTAAAAAAGGAAAGGAAGCAATGGGGGACATAACGCTTCCAGATTTTGGCATGGATGATGCCCTGATTGAAGCCACGCGTGAAGGAAGGCAAAATAAGGAAACTTTGCTATCTGTAGAAACACCTACTCCCTCCTTGTTTACACCGGTCCCATCAAGCTCTCGCCAGTCTCTCCAATCTCCCAAGCCACACCGGTCCCACCAATTGCGCCAAACTTCCCAACAACCGCCCAAGTCACGCCAGCTAGCACGCTTAGCTTCCCCACCTTGCGCCGGTCCCGCCAGCTAGCACGCTCAGTTTCCCGACTCGCGTCAACTTCTCGATGCCGCCCAGCTTCCTGTCCCTTAATGACGCTGACTTCACAATTATGCCAGCCTCCCGATTTGTGCAAAACTGCCAGAGGCAAGGATTCCAAATCCTATTTATAAAAAAGGTCAGACAAGCCTCCTCAATTATCTTTACGATTTGCCGTTGATAATTTGTCACCATCTTATGCTTACCTCGCAACAAAGCACCTGTTCCGAGCTAAGCGGGGGACTAATGTTGATGGTGGTTTTTAAAAAAGGGTAAAATCGTAAAACCCCAAATAACCTAATGTCACCGGTGACACATTTATTAGGACATTTAATGCATGTAGTCAGTAATTAATAGGGGGTATTTTTTCAAATTAGGGTTACAACGAACAAAACCCTAATTCCCCTCCGTGCCAATGGCAAATCATGCCATCCACACCTAGCCCAAGCTAGCCGCGCCATGCCAAACGCACTCTGCCTTGGCCCTAGCTATGTTAGTCACACCAAACGCGCCAAAGCATGCCAACCATGCTAGCCGCACTTCCGTGCCAATGACAAATCATGCCAGCCACACCTAGCCTAAGCTAGCCGTACCTCCTTGCCAATGGCAAATCATGCCATCCACACCTAGCCCAAGCTAGCCGCGCCATGCCAAACGCACTCTGCCTTGGCCCTAGCTATGCTAGTCACACCAAACGCGCCAAAGCATGCCCACCATGCTAGCCGCACCTCCGTGCCAATGGCAAATCATGCCAGCCACACCTAGCCCAAGCTAGCCGCGCCATGCCAAACGCACTCTGCCTTGGCCCTAGCTATGCTAGTCACACCAAACGCGCCAAAGCATGCCCACCATGCTAGCCGCACCTCCATCCCAATGGCAAATCATGCCAGCCACACCTAGCCCAAGCTAGCCGGGTCATGCCAAACGCACTCTGCCTTGGCCCTAGCTATGCTAGTCACACCAAACGCGCCAAAGCATGCCCACCATGCTAGCCGCACCTCCGTGCCAATGGCAAATCATGCCAGCCACACCTTGCCTGAGCTAGCCGCGCCCTGCCAAACGCACTCTGCCTTGGCCCTAGCTATGCTAGTCACACCAAACGCGCCAAAGCATGCCCACCATGCTAGCCGCACCTCCGTGCCAATGGCAAATCATGCCAGCCACACCTAGCCCAAGCTAGCCGCGCCATGCCAAACGCACTCTTCCTTGGCCCTAGCTATGCTAGTCACACCAAACGCGCCAAAGCATGCCCACCATGCTAGCCGCACCTCCGTGCCAATGGAAAATCATGCCAGCCACACCTTTCCCGAGCTAGCCGCGCCATACCAAACACACTCTGCCTTGGCCCTAGCTACGCTGGTCACGCCACGCCAAGCCAAACACCCTTACCTTGGCCCTAGCCGCGCCATGCCAAAGTAGCGCCCGCACCTGGGCTTGCAAACCATGCAACCTAGGCCAAATTGGCCACACATGCCAACACGCTCGCTGGTAGCTTTTTCTACCTGGGCGTGACCCAAATTGGCCACGCATGCCATTAGCACATGCCAACACGCTCGCTGATAGCTTTTTCTACCAGGGCGCGACCCAAATTGGCCACGCATGCCATTGGCACATGCCAACACGCTCGCTGGTAGCTTTTTCTACCAAGGCGCGACCCAAATTGGCTCGCATGCCATTGGCACATGCCAACACGCTCGCTGATAGCTTTTTCTACCAAGGCGCGACCCAAATTGGCCACGCATGCCATTGGCACATGCCAACATGCTCGCTGGTAGCTTTTTATACCAAGGCGCGACCCAAATTGGCCACGCATGCCATTGGCACATGCCAACACGCTCGCTGGTAGCTATTCCTACCAGGGCGCGATCCAAATTGGCCACGCATGCCATTGGCACATGCCAACACGCTTGCTGGTAGCTTTTCCTACCAGGACGCGCACCAAATTGGCCACGCATGCCATTGGCACATGCCAACACGCTCGCTGGTAGCTTTTCCCGCCAGGACGCAACCCAAATTGGCCACGCATGCCATTGTCACATGCCAACACGCTCGCTGGTAGCTTTTCCTACCAGGTCGTGACCCAAGTTGGCCACGCATGCCATTGGCACATGCCAACATGCATCGCTGGTAGCTTTTCTTACCAGGACATAGCCCTAATGGTCGTGTGTGCCATTGACACATGCCAAACACGCACGCTGGTAACCTAACTTGCAAACCGTGCAACCTACCATCAAGGCATTCCGCACACGCCATTGGCACTTGCCATACACGCGACTAGCAGCTCTGGCATTGCCACTTACACTCAACGTACAACTTACCACCAAAGCATTCCGCACATGCCACACACGCCACTAGCAGCTCTGGCGTTGCCACTTGCACTCAAGGTGCAACCCGCAACAAAGGGATTCCGCACATGCCAGTGGCACATGCCACACGCGCCTCTAGCAGCGCCACTTGCACTCAAGGTGCAACCAACACTCGAGACATTAACACAAACTGGGGGATGCTTTCTAGGGATTTGGTTTGGCGGTCACAGCATGCAACGTACACTACGCTCACATTAAGAAAGCGTGAATAGGAATAAAGCGGTCAAATAAATGAGGAAATAATGGTGAAAACGTTTTCACCCATAAACACCTTGCGGTTACCACTTCCTCCCATTATTTCAACCTTTACTATCTTCCTTCATGAGGCCAGGGTATGTTTCAGCCTCGACTTGTATAAATAGGTCTTACCTGTTTCCACCAGACAACAAGTCTCGATCAGGAGAAAAATACAACACTCTCAGAAAAGGCAACTTTGCAAGCTCTCCAAAAAGCTTTCATCTCTTGCAAGCTTCCTAAGATTTCACTTTCTGATACAAGTCGAGACACTAATCTCCCAGAATTATTCTGGTCTCAACACCTTTCTTTGCTTCCCTCCCCAAATCAACCCTTCTCCACTTTGTGACCGAAGCAAGTCTGGAACGGCCATTTCTTGGTTTAGGCCGGACTTGTACAGATTGATCTTTCGAATCTAGAAAGTGCTCACGTGCAGCACATTTGTTTAGGGTTTAAACCAGTTTCTCACTCACCTACCGAATTTACCAAAATCGGCGGAAACGATTTTTACCCATAAACACTTATATATATCATATTAAACGAATTAATTATTGCTATGAATAAGACGGTTGTTTCCATCTAAGCCATTCGATTAGTACCAAACAACAACAAAAAATGAGAAAATTATACGAAACAAATGATAAACCTATCAAAGATTTTGTGTTTCATAACAAATCCTATTCAAAACATAAGAGCTTGTTTGGTACAGTTTTCAAAAGTAGTTTTCCACTGTTTTAAAAACATACACTTTTTTCTTTGTTTTCATTTTCTAAAATTGCTTGGTAAATTGTTTTTGAAAACAAGCAGCCATAAATACCTGATCGTGGCTACGGACTACTTCACTAATTAAGTGGGTCAAAGCAAAACCTTTGGCGAGAATCAGAGACTATGACGTCTTCGGATTCTTGTTTGAGCAAATCATATGCAGGTTCGGGATACCAGCAGCCATAAATTAATAATATTTTCTCTGACTCTAAAATTGCTTGGTAAACTGTTTTTGAAAACAAGAAAAATCAACTAAATCGGATCAAATGTAAAGATTTGTCTAAGAGATAGTGATATTAGTCGTGACTCACTTGCAGTCATTCCCCTGATCTCTTACTTTGTTTTGAAAAGAAAAAAAAGAACAAGGAAAAAAAAAAGAGAAACACAAAAAACAATAATTTGTTTTTTTCATTTTTTTTGTTTTTAAAAACAAAAAACAAATAGAAAACATTTTATGAAAATGTCCTTACCGAACGCGTTTTCTCCCGTTTTCTGTTTTCTCCATTTTTAAAAACAGAAAACTGTTTTTGAAAACTATACCAAACAGTACCTAATTTTTAGCTAAGAATTCTCTTGTTGTTATCTACCATATAAAGCAAAGATAAATCTATGGTTATGGTTTGTTCAACTTAAATATTAATTAGTATAAGTGTTTTATTAATTTAGGAAACATTAATTTCTCATGATAAATGATTTATTAATTTTACATCATAAATATCCCTTAATTAATATTAATACATATCTCCATCAATAAGTAATAATTTTGACAAAAATTATTTCAATAGATATTAGTGGTGGTGGTGGTAGTAGAGGAAGAAGTAAGTGGTGGAAGCGGTGGAATGTGTTACAAAGTGGTGGAGGCGGTAACATTAGTTTTGGTGGAAGAAATAGTGGCCCATTTGGATGGTTTTAATGGCGGTGGTATTAGTTTTTCTTTTTGAATCAAAAATAATAAAAAATTTTACATGATGGGTAACATTGTATTGTGAAAAGTATAGTTGGTTGTTTTTGACACGATCAAAAAAGGCGGATAAAAAATACTTTTGGGATGATACCAAATCATATAAGACAAAATGGTTGTTTTTGGTGCCATCACTATCTTTGGTAACCGTTCGTACGCATGATTTTCGAGTATTAACAAAAAAACATATAGTTGAATAAATTAATTGACGACCTAAGTTTGTTAAATCTACACTTTATACATGACGTGTGGGATTAAAAATTATAAGTGCGCCCAATATTCTACGAGGGATGGAAAATGGTGGTGGTGGAGAAAGAAGTAATATCTGGTAGTTTGTGGTAATCGCCGGTTTTGATGAGTAGTAATTGACTATGTTAATTATGTCTTGCTACAAAAGGATAACACTATAAATTAGAAATGTGGTTGATCGTCTTAATGCTAATATAAACTCGGTTAAAATACATGAAAATTAAGAAGAAGAAAAAAAACATTTGGATGTCACGTTATATAATAAATAACACTAAAAACTACATATTTAGTATCAAGGTTTCTCCGTCCAATAGATAAATCTAAGGTTGTATTGAGATCCCGTAAGCATAGGGCGAGTTGGTCTTGGATTTCAATGATAATGAATATAATGAAACGCTCCCTCTCGGTTTGTCCAATGAAAACCGAAACCTTCTTAAAAAAATAATCAATCGAACAACACTTAGATGGAACGCATCACCACCAGTTTAAACTTCTCTGAATTGCTACATATCCAATGAAATTTCTACAAATTAATCTGGTGATTTCCTCCTACCGTTGCGGGGCATGCAATTAAATCTCTAATAGTGATTTTAAAGGTATTTAATAATTATAAAATTCTCTTATAAGTTTTGTTTATACAAGTATTGATTTAACTTGGGTTCTTTTATATTTTTGTGTTAAGTTGATGACTTTTTAATTTGAATACATGTTTGGTTAACAAACTTTGATACATATAGGGTATTTTCTTTGTAGAACTGATGTTAGTCTCTCATTTTTCCCGTTATCACATTGTTTCGATCCCGTATTTGTAGACATTATTTGACTAATATTGGGATATTTGTTTAATCTCAAGGCCGATTAAACCCAATGTGTGTTGTATTCATTGAAGGCGAGGTGTCGGCTCTACCTTGAAACTAATAATTTTTCTTCGGAAGGTTAGTTGAATTTATGTAGATACAAATATCAATATGACTATGCTCTTTAAAACTCCAAATTACTTGAGTAACACTAGATGTGAGAACGTCATTCATGCACTACTTAGCATAGTTTGTGTGAAATCTTTTTATCCACGAATTTCTTCAATATTATGTTATCAATATGATTGAGAAATAATCTTACACATGTTTTGATTTACTATTATAAGTTTATTTTTTCAACTCACATGTGTATATCTCAGCCTTCCAATAGCCAAGGGTTCTTCATTTTTATAACTCTCACATTTTGCAAAAAATAAATAAATAGTGTTTATCTATAGTAGGGAAAATATTATGGGTTTTTGCTTCACTCCTTAGAGCCTTAGTTATCAATAATTTGAACAAAAGTATTCATAAACATCATGGAGTTGGATTGGCGGTTTAGGTATATGTCTTTGTTAGATGAAATATTCTTTTTGAAGTTTGAAATTATGGTATGATGGAACAATAAATAGGGAAAAATTTTATTTCTTGTATTTTTTATTTTATTTTCATGTTGGCACAACATTATTACTCCGATCCGGATAATAAATTGGAATAACATGCTTAAGTAAAAAAAAAAAGATCAGGTAACCCATTTTGTTTCCCAAAACCTATTTGAATATCAAAATAATTACTCACGAATAAAATGAAGCAAGAAAAATGTGAACAATATCGTATTAGAGACAAAACATCCCGTGCCGTTACGGCACGGGTTAAGATCTAGTTGTACCATATAGAGAAGCACCAATCAATGACCTAAGAAAGGAGAGAATATGCAAAAGAAAATAGATCCCAGATAAATGTTTGTTTTTGTACTAACATACATCCCATTTTCATACCGTTCTAAAAGATAAAAAACTGAAAAAACAACAAACTTAAAAACAGAATAATAACATCACATACCCTCTACGCCAATCTAATTAACTTAGATTCGTTCCTCGTAGCTCATGATCCAATACCCAAAGGCAAGCTCAGAGTTTACTCATCTATGGAGAAACAGGGGAAAAAAAAAATTTTTTTTTCTTTTTCATTGTTTCAGAAATGAGAGAGAAGAAAAAAAAAAAAGATTCATTGTTGTGTGTTGTGTATTAAAAAAGTTTAGCAAGAGGAAAAGGAAATCAACAATAAAAGCACAAAAACCAGAAACAAACTAATCAAACAATGAGAGCTCGGGAATGTTCTTCGTCTTCATATGCGAGTCCCATGGAGGTTGAGTATTATTCTTTTGAGAAAAGAAAACTGAGACAGGGAAACGAGGAAATTAAGTATTATTACTGTGATAAGAAGAAAGTTAGACAGGGAAAGGATAAGCAAGAAACCATGGAGAGAAAGAAAAAGAAAAAGGAAAATGATCGGGAGAGGAAGAAAGAAATAAATAAAGGGGAAAAAGAGAAACCCAAAAAGAAAAATCGGGAGATAATGAAGTATCAAGTCATTTTTGATCATTAAAGGGCTTCATGGATTTTGTTCTTACTGTGGAAACCATTCTAGTATATGTTCTTTAGGTTTCAGTTTTCTCCAATTTCTCAGCTTTCATTCTTTTCTCCACCCACATATCTCATCCCTTTCTATCAAACTTCAGACGGAAAACGGGTCATATGACCACAACCCATAAAGTGTGGGAGCAATGGACTTGTAAAATATAGGTATGGGTGAAAAAGACATAAGAAAAATTAGTCATATGTACCCTTAACTTTAAACTTTATTCTTTATTATATCCTTTTCTCTCTTTTATCTATTTCTCACTCCAATTTAAAATTAATCGCGAGAAAGGTCTTAACTTCCCAAATATAAGTCGGATTTTAATAAAATTTATATTTTTGGAAAGGGCTCGAAAATCTCTACAAAACAAGATCCATTGTTCATATGAAATTCGAAAAAAAAAAAATTATTTTAACCCAGACCGAGTATACATTATGCACCCAGGTGCAACTGGCCAAAATTTATTTTCTATAAAAATACGTATTATGCACTCAGGTGCAACTTAGCCAAAATTTATCTTCTATAGGAGGAATATGCGTTATGCACCCAGGTGCAACCTGACCAAAATTTATTTTTTATCTGGCCAAAACATTTTTCCTATACGAATCAGAAAAATATACATTATGCACTCGGGTGCACCTAGGCAAAACCTATTTCCTATAATGCTATATGCATCATGCACTCGGGTGCATCTTGTTTAATTAGGGGATAAATCTAGGTTTATCCTACTAATCAGCTGTAATATAATATACACAACGAAAATCGTTTAGTTCATGATCTCGAGCAATCAATCCGCCACCATTACCATTACATTCACCTTCAACACATCAACCAAAAGTAAGCATTCAAGAAGAAAATAATGGGAACAACAAAAAAAAAATACATTATGCACTCGGGTGCAACCTGGCTACAATAATTTTTTCTGTTAAATTATACAATATGCACTCAGGTGCATCTCATGGATCAATCTAGGTTTTAGTGTTAGTTAGTTGAAAGTTATAGTAAAGAAAATATTATGCTAGTATCAACTGCTTCCGGTATCACTTCTTACTTTAGCCTGAAACTCAACCAACCCAACATAGTCTGAGCACCATATACTTCAGCCATAATAGTTCATGATCTCATAAAATAAATCCACCACTACTATCATCACAATTCACCATCAGAACATCAAACAAAAAAAAAAGTACTAATGAAGAAAAGGAAGAGAAACAAATTCAAATCAAAAAAAAAAAAAACATTATGCACCCGAGTGCACCTGAGCAAAACCTATTTCCTATAAAAGAATGTGCATTATGCACTCGAGTGTATCTGGGGAAAAATTATCTTTCTGTCGGAATATACGTTATGCACTCGGGTGCATCGATGTATTTCAGTGATAAAATCTAGGCTAAACCTAGTAGTAATCACCTTACAAACATTTCATGGTTCCACTAATTAGAGTGAATCGACACCGTTACACCACCCTTCGCGTCTTAGCTGGGTGCAGCTGGACTAAAAAGATTGACTGCACATCACAAAAAAAAAGGAATGGTAAACTTTGTTCACTAATGGATGTTATTCATTTTTCTTCAAAGCAGTACCAAGTTACCAACAATAGTTATAAGCATAATCACACCACACGTATCAAGTTTATACTTAACTATTGACAAAAGTGAGCAGCAACAGAAATGATTATACCTGGAGACACAAAATGAGTAGAGTTCTTAGCAATTAAACCATCTAATTTGAACTTATAAGTAAAGATAGTGTCCACCATTGTAGCCCTAAGAAACTCCCAACTAATACCAACGATAACTCGAGTACTTAATAACAGTGAATCGGCCTCCCACGATGACTTGAGTACTTAATAAATGTTAGTAGTAGATTATCACCTGAAATCTCAAAAACCATGCAAACATGTTGCCCATTTGGTCCTGAATGTTTGAAATGACCTAATAATTTCACAACACATTTCCTATCATGTAAGTCTCCTTCTGATATCTGTTTGAGTATTGTAATCTTATCCATTGCTGCATTGTATAATGTTGTGCACTCTTTTGTACTTACAATTCTACATATCTCTGCAATTTACATAGCAAATTAAAAATCCAAATTTCACAATAATTTCACAACTGCAGAATCTAAATCCAAAAATAAACAAGAAATTGAACAACTTTGGTGGAAAGGGGAAGAGAGCTTACTGAGTATGAGCATCCCATGAGAGCCAAAGTAGAGAATGACCCCAACCAAGTTTAATTACTCGAGCGTCATAACGATTTCGTTAAATGTATACTCGATTCGAACAGGATGATAAACCCCCTTAGTGTAATTGTTTGTTGCTTCATCTTCTGATGTGAAATTATCATCACTGCTGTTATTCTTATTTTTATCATCGGCATCAATGATTTCATCATTTCATTATCGTAATTCAACCCCAATTTCATCTGTTGAGACGAAAAATCATATTCACGAACTGATTAACATAAACCCAATTCTCCATATAATGATTTCCACCCAAAACTTCCCTACTTGATATGCATCTATATTACTCAGTTACCGATGCCATATTTCAATCTTCCATGTATTGATTTCACCCAAATCCTGATG
Source organism: Papaver armeniacum (assembly GCA_023531295.1). Taxonomy (NCBI): domain Eukaryota; kingdom Viridiplantae; phylum Streptophyta; class Magnoliopsida; order Ranunculales; family Papaveraceae; genus Papaver; species Papaver armeniacum. Next base: position 42,982 of record JAJJWW010014690.1, on the reverse strand, counting down.
TATATCCATGAAATCTCTATCACATCTCCATTGGCATCTCAAAAATCGAACCAAAATATGTTGCTGTCAAATCCAAATCTGTTGTTGTTCAATTTAGGGAATTCGAAACTCAATAATGGTGAACCAAGGTATAAGACTAGATCTGTTGTTGCCACGAATCCGAGACTCATCATTCCTTGTGTTGCTGAAATCCATGTTCATCAATCAACAGATCTGTGCTTCTTGCCTATGTTAACTCATCCTTACCGATTTAAAGAAGAAGAGGAGGCTGTTTCAATCAAAAAAGGAAGAAGAAGAGGTTGTCTTCGTCCGGTGGTAAAATATGATAATTAAAAAGGATATTTTAGTAAGTGGATATAAAAAACAATTATAAAAGTTGGGTGAAATAACCATGATGGCTATTAAAACCATAAATTTGAATATATGGCTATTTGAAAGGTTGGCATAGTTTGCTTGTCTTTTAGACCCAAAAATTTAAATCTAGGGCCTATTTAACCAAAAAACTGAACTCTTCAGAATGTATGTACACCCCTAATAAAATGCTAGGATGTATGAATGGGGTGAAATAATATGGCAGTCACGTTCATTCTTGCGTCTTTGCTTCGTCAAATTTATATATGTGATCAGGTGATTCATGCATAAGAGCTCAGCAAAAATAAAAATAAGAAAGGGAGCAAAATACTCATGGCATAACAAAATGTCATGAATAAAGGAACTAGAGTATAAATGTAATAATGGCCAAAGGCTAAAATAGTCCATTCTAGTCTTTAAAGAATGATGATTTTGGGAACTCTTCCATTTTTAAGGTGTATCCTAGTCGTAGGAAATGACTAAGTTCCCCCTTACTTAAATAAATATTTTATATATATTTTTATTTATGTTTATTTATTTTTACATTTTTTATTATCTTTTAAAAAAAATGGTATTGGGTTTGGGCTAGGGATACAAACACCTAACATAACCTATATGAAACAACCCATTGAATTCGGCTAGAATAAAAATCAGGTAGGCAAAAAAACAAAACAAAAAACTTAGCTGAACCATATGTTGCTTTTCATATAATACCAACCCATTAATTGGGGTAGGAAAAAGGAAAACCTAGTCGAACGAGTTGGATTCATCCACCTATGCTAATATAAGAATATGTATATGACATTGACATGAACTAAATTTATACGAGATTGAAACTTCTGAATCCAAAATGATCGTTGACAAACTAATAGCTAAGTTGTCTTTTTGTTTTTGCATCTAGTTTTTGGATTGAAGCTCAAGTTAAGCTTGTTTCGAGGCATAATTCCTTAACATGATGCCATATCATGGGTGAGGGCTCTAGGGGCAAGGTTTCCGGGGTATAAAGCATTTTCTTTTAGTAGTCCAGAAAAATCACTGAACACCTCATCGAATTATACGTTTGCTAAACCTTTTATATTTTTCAGATACTGGTATAAAGATCTATAAGGCCTCTTTCAGTGGGTAAATAAGCCATATATACTATGCACCTGGGTAAGTGGTAAATAAAAATGGCTAAGTGGAGCACTTAGGTAGGTGCAATAAAGTTCCTACTGAACGATAGACACTTAATCACTCGAGAGATGTCTCCATGTAATTATTTGGATTTTAGATTTTAGATTATTTTCTCTCTTATTTTTTTTTATTTATTGTATATATAATACTCCCTCCGTCCCTAATATATAGGCGGAGAAGATAAAATCTCTTAGAATAAGAAAATGCATGGTTTTTATAAATTTTCATGTTTTTTCTTGTCTATAACCTTTGTCTTATTCTCAATACAAATTCGCATACAACATTAATAAGGGTATATATGTCAAAAAGCACCTTGGAATTAGAATTCCGCCTATCTAATGGGACTACTAAAATCCAATATTCCGCCTATATAATAGGGACGGAGGGAGTAGTAATACCTAAATTTATAAAAACTCCCCCCAAATGCACATAAATAAAGTTTTTTATCAATAGGTATCCCTCGAAACACAATCATAAATATTACTTTATTCAAATTTGTAACATGCCATAACCTAGAAAACGGCCTTACTAAACCAGCGTTACTCTGGCTGGCGTTTTTAACAGCTGCTCGACAGTTTCTCCCTGTCTTCAGAAAAGAAAACACTAAATTTCTGGCGTCGTACTTCAATCTATCTGTCCATATTCTCGATCTAAAAATACGATGCCTGAAGACTCAAATCATTTTGAGCCTTGAACAATATCAGTGTAGTCATGTTGATAAGAAGTAACACCTTCTCCCCTCCAGATAATACAACTCAACATTCACATAAATGTTATGATACACTCGTTGCGGAGCAATCAAGACAATCTGAAGTTCATGAGGCTCTATCAGCCATGACATTCCTGATCTGGAGTTTTCGATGCACATTAGATATCAACGGGGTTCAGAAAAGCTATATTGAATGGAGGCCGAGCTTTTGAATTTGATTTCAAAGTATTTGTTTGTAAAGATTACTCAGAGACTTTTCTAGTGATAGGTAAGGGAAAAATATCGTTTGGTCCTTTTTTAGGTGGGCCCATGTCTGTTTAGTCCTTTGGTCAAACGCATATAACTGTTTGGTCCATAATTATTTAAAAATATTAAACTGACAAAAATACCCTTTCCGTGTTAATTTTTTTATATATTCTTGTAGCAGTTCATTCCAGAAATGAAGTCCATACAAAAATAAAAAAAAAAAAAAAATGAAGTCATATAAAAAACCTAAAAAATGAATTCATAAGTCCAAAAAACCTAAAAATTCCCAGAAGTCCATAAAAAAAAAATGGACTTCATTCCAGGAATGAAGTCCATACAAAACCTAAAAAAAGTAGACTTCATTCCAGTGAATGAAGTCCATACAAAACCTAAAAAATGTGACTTCATTCCGACAAAAACCTAAAAAAAGAATTCCAGAATGTCCATACAAAAACCTAAAAAGGACTTCATTCCGTGAATGAAGTCCATACAAAAACCTAAAAAAACATACTTCATTCCAGAATGAAGTCCATACAAAAAGTCCATACTTCATTCCATGAATGAAGTCCATACAAAAACTTCATTCCATGAATGATAGGTAAAAAAAAATGACTTCATTCCGTGAATGAAGTCCATACAAAAATGACTTCATTCCAGAATGAAGTCCATACAAAAATGATGTAGGTGAACTCATCTTCATCTTTGTCTTCATCTTCAAAATAGCAAAGATAGAGTTCATTTGTTCGATGAAACTTCATCTCCATCTTCAAAACAAAAAGTATTTTTTATCTTCTTCGTCTTTATCTTCTTCATCTTTTTCTTTTTCTTATTCTTCGTCTTTTTATTCTTCGTCCTTTTCTTCTTCTTACATCAAAGAGAAAAAAATCCTAAAACTCATCTTCTTCAACAACGACGGCGGATGAGTATGATGTAAATCGTTTTCATCATATACAACCACAAAGACAACAAATAAACATGATTTTCACGTTCGAATCACCATTGTTACAAAAGAGTGCAAAGGAAGAAAAAGAAAGAAAAGAAAGTGGAGACGCCATTGTTAGCATCTAGCAGAAGAAAAAAACCAAGAAAAAAAGAGAGAGAAATTCTAGATCTGAAAAATATAGAGAGAAAGTAAATCGATAATGATTTATTCTCTCTCTACTTTTGACTATATATATGGTCCTTATCCAAAAGGGTATTTCGCCACTACAGGGTGACATTTACATCATCCATGACATCAACAGTAGGACCAAATGATAATTTTTAGGACCAAATGATAATTTATATTACCAAATAGGACCAAACAGACAATTGACTGGGTCAAATGGACTAGACTGATACATATATTTTATTTTTAGGACTATATGGTATTTCCTACGATAGGTAAACATGTAAAAAACAAAGAATTGTAATTCTAAGTGGTAAATATTTTGACATATAAATAAATGTTCATAATTACCATAGTCGGGTTTATTGGTAATTAGTTGAATTACCACGTCTACTCTGTTCTGTAGTGCTATTATATAAAAAAGGTTCCCTAAGAAGAAAAAATATCAAAAAGAAAACATAAACATTAAAACCAAAATAAACATACAATGGTGTCTCGTATACGTCCAGCTTCTTCAGATATGAGTCCCATGGAAGAAGTCATGTATTACTCCTAGTGAGGCAGGGAGAAGTAGAGTATTACTGTTGTGAGAGAACAAGAGTGAGACATGGAAAGAATAATCAAGAAAACACTAAGAGAAAGAAAGATAAAAAAGAAAAAGATCACGAGAGGAATAAAGAAAGAGGAAGTAGAGAATTACAGAAAGAGGAAGAAGAAGAGGATAATGAATTATTAAGTGATTTTCATCACACATTGCATCAAGAAAGATCTTAAAACATCAGAAGTTACCCAGGCTTCAGAAATTGCATCAAGAAAGCATCCAGAAACAGAAGTTAATCAGGCTTTAGTTCTTATTCAGCAAAAGGTAAGGCAATTTTGTAGTTCAGTTTGGGTTTCCTTTGATCTTTAGTTTTTTTTTTTTTTATTACAATGTTAGTTCTTAATTTTGTATCATCATCCTACGGAGGAAACCGGAGGTGGAAACACATTGTAAAGATGACTCCAATAGAAATGAAAATCGTTCATTGATGAATTCCGACGGTGTTCTAACTCTTGCACGTAAATTCCAGGTAACCTTTTTAACCTAAAATAAAGATAATTTCTTTAACTTATACCTTTAAAATTCCAATTCTTATTGAATTTATTTTCTTTTTTCTAGGTTGAAGTAGATGAAGCTTTGTTTAAATGTCTCAGTTGTGGCAAAGATCATAAACTAATGGCCTGGAACTTTGTAACTGAAGGAGTTTATGGCTTCTGTTCTTATTGTGGAAAGTCACAACGTATAGAATTTTTCTAGTCTTCAGAACTATTAAGCACAATCTGTTGCAGGGAATTTCTTTCATGAAAAAATCTGTCTTTCATGAAAAATAATGTGCTATAACTTTAATATTTTATCTTTTATTTTCTATGAGAGAAACTCGTTCGAAATTAGTTGTTTTTAGGGTTTTACAGATACAATGTATGAGTGGTATGTAAACAATGGTTAAGTGGAGTAGAATATATGACATGCTAAAAAAAGTTTGAGAATTTTTATGTTTAGTTTCTTGCTTTCTTTATCATAGTGTGTTTGATGAAATGAAAATTTAGGGCACTAAAGTAATTTACAATTTGTATTTCTTAAATTTTTAATTTTGATTACTTAAGGATTAAGAAGAAAGAAGAAGAAGAAGAAGAAGAAGAAGAAGAAGAAGAAGAAGATTTACGAATCTGTATTGTAAGTTTGTAATCCTTCATATTTTCAACTTATTATCTTCATTCATGTGTTGTTAGATTTTGAATTGAAAATAAAACTAGGTTATGATTATTATTCTGTGAATTTAAGGTATATAGAGGCATATCAAACTTGGGTTCTTCTTTAATCTTATGAAAGCATGTAACTGAATAAAAGTTGGGGTGAAATTGGTTTTGATTTACTTGTAAAAATTTGTTTAATTTTATTTTTTATTTTGGGTGAGTGGGGTGGGTGAGGGGAAATTTGAAGCCGTTCAATTTATGCAATTTCTTATTTTTTTTGCTTTGTTTTGAGACACAAGACCAAAGTGAAGGTAATAAATTTAGTAGCATCCTGAGGTAGACAAGAGGAATTGGAAGTAACTTCTGAAGATATTGGATCAGTTCTTTTTTTACAAATGCATGATCTAGTAGACTTTTATTTGCGGTTCATGAACCAAGGCCTAACTTAAGGAAATAACCCTCATAGCACCGTGGCTCGATAAGAGGAAATGGAACATAAACTCGAACACCGGCTCGAGCATAACCTCCATATTGAGAGTCCATATTTAGAGCTATCTTGAGGAATCACAAAGTCGGAGATGGAAAAATATTATGACTACTATCTATTCTTCATGAAAGAGATTACAAAAACCTCGGTAACAAAATAGCAAGATCAGGATTCATGAACTATCAAGGTAAAGATAGTCGGACCTGGCTTCACGAATCCCCAAACAAAGTATTTTATTCGTAGACCTAAAAATAGAGGGGACTCTAGAATCAACTAGGACATAAAGTGTCAGTGATTGATTTTCCCAGTTAACAGAGATGTTATATTTATAGTTTTCAAATACTAGGGTTAGCTCAAATTTCAAGCTAAGATAACTTCATATAATCAAGCAAACAAAATAGGTCTTCAAACTACAATAGAAGACACACAAATAGGTTTGGTTAGACCGAGTTCGGTAAACGTGTATAATAACAGTTCGGTTTGGCAAGTTAGCCAAAGAACTAAAAGCTACTTGATGTTCATTTAAACACCTAAGAAATTAATCATGATTCAAACACCTAATTATTATTTTAATATATCAATGACGTCTTAGAAGTGTTGAAGAGAGTTTTGGCAATATCAAACATATTAAAATAAAAGTCTTTGAGCATCTGCTAAACTTTGTTAGGATAGTTGGTATAAAGGTTCGTGAGCCGCAAGGCATGTTCACGAGTCAGGGTGCAATGGTTCGTGAACCGAGTTATCCAACCATACTAGAATTCGGAACTAATTTGACCATAGTTTTCGTGAACTGGGTTCCCCAACTGCTAGCCAATCAATCCAAACTATAAAATTCATCTCACCAAAGTTTGCCAACCAAGTTTGTGAATTGTTCCCAACTGAACTTATGGTTTACGAACTGAGTTCGCCAACCTTCCTGCATTTCTGAATCTCATATACTCAACTACAATTCTAATCTATACGAAACTTGACTCAGTATACTATAAATCAAGATATGATAACTTGTAGATTCAACCGAACAAGAAATTTAATCTTTAATCAAAAATTTTATTAATAATAAAAACACACTTTTCTAAGGAGAAGATTAAGGCTTAAGATTAGAACAATGGTCATATAGCATTTTTGAAATATGGACTGTAACTACCAAAATCTACTTCGCCCAGGTGGCACAAAATTAAAGAAAAAGTAATATGCTATAATGACGCGCACTACATCGTCTCTTGGGCTACATAATTAGTAAGCTATCTCCATCAACGCGTGGTACACTATTAAAGGTTGGAGTAATTTAGTACGCTATAATCAAATACACCGCAACATTACCAAGACTGCTTAACTATTAAGCAAAGGGCACTATAATAATTCTACGAACCTTAACTTTTCCTTTATAAATAAATATTGTTGTAAGAAAAAAAGGGAGTTTTGGTCTGCTAGAATTAGAGATAAGACTTTGTCTCACAACTTTCTCTCTCTACTCTTTCTCTCATTTGCAGAGCTCAGTTTTCCCTTTAACGGAGTTCCTTCATACTTTTGTATCAAGATCAATAATAAATTCAATATATTTATCTCGTGGACGTAGACATAGCCGAACCATGTAAATCTGCTTGTGTTGATAACTTACACTAAGTTATCTGTTTAACCGAGCTATCTGTTTAACTGAGCTATTACTTTACTTAGCCTATTTCATACGAACCTATATCTTTACTTGCTTTATACTATGAATGTAACTCTTACCTTTGTATCTACTCCATACGAAGTATCTTTACTCACTAAGTATATGATCTTTCGAGCAGATCTCATTATAAACATATTTATATTTCTTAGCATCTGTTCCTATGAAGGATCTTTACTCGCTCAGTATATGATCTTATGCATAGATCTGATTTCAAACGTATGTTTATTTCTTAGTATCAGCTCAACAGAGGTATCTTTACTAACATAGTATCATGATCCAATGAGCTGAGATCATCAAGTAGACTCATCGGAAAAATAGTAGTCACAATTAGTATATGATCTTATGAGCAGATCTTATTACAAACATACTTTTATTTCTTAGCATCTGCTCCTAATTTACAACTAACTACGAAGACGAAGCTTATCTTTGGCTCGAGCGTATTCATATACATTCTCAACAACCAAGGACAAAAACAAAAACTAAGGTTATCTTTGGCTCGAGCGTATTCATATACGTTCTCAACATCTAAAGACAAAGAAGAAGGTTATCCTTGGCTCTAACGTATCTATATACGAACGACTAAGAACGGAAACAAAAGTTATCTTTGGCTCGAGCATATTCGTATACGTTCTCAACAGCTAAAGTCAAAGATGAAGGTAGTTCTTGGCTCGAAGATATATATATATGCAAACAGCTAAAGACGAAAACCAAGGATATACCTTACTCGAACATATCAATACTTGATCTGATATAGACAGTGGTAATAAGATTCGATTATCAAACTTGTTGAGATTTGATTTAAGACCTGATTCTAATTAAATACTAGCAAATATGTACAAAAGATGGTATTAGGATGAAGAGATTACTGGGACTCAGGATTCCACCAGACTTCATATTCATGTGGTTCAAATATTAATTCTAGAAAATTTTAACTCATTCATTTTGAATTTAATTCTTTGCCTAAGGTAGATTTTGAAAGTAATGACGGTAAATTGAAACATCAAAAGCCTTAAACTAAGCATGACCTATCAATTGGAGTCACAATCATTCAATAAAAATCATAAATCAATTAATAATCAATGTAAAATGTCATAAAAGAATTAGATAAAATTACCGCACTCATGAAAATTTGGCTTCCTCCCTAGTCCCATTGATGGGTTTTAGCTCCTCATGGTGAAAACACGCACAAAAAAATAATAGCTCAAAAGGTGTTTTTATTGAAGAAAAATATAACACAGAGAATTTATAACAATGTGGTGGTGTTGCAGAATTCACTGTTACAATAAACGTCTCAAGCTGAAGCTAAATGTCTCAAATGGACTGTTGCAGAGTTTACGAAATTTTAAGACACTAATTAAAATACGACTGTCTTTGACAACATTATGTTCTATGTTCTTCTTCTTCACAGTAGCAATAGATAAGTTCTGCAACTCGTGATTTATACTCTCTGCAACTCCACAATCCCTCCATCTCCCTTCTCTATAACCCCAACGGCCTATTTATACTCACCAGAATACCTCGCAATAACTCGCCAAAATATTCTCTCCAAGATTTGGCAGTCAAGGGAAATAAATCCCTAATTTAACACCTTCATGTGTCTACATGCAATCTACACACTCCAAACATGCTACAAACTCGTATAAGATTGGGTCAAACTCTTGCAACACGCAATCTCAATGTATCTTCCACAAATAAACCCAAGAAAACCCGAGTTTTTCTCACTTCCTTGTTTTAGTCAAATCCAAGTATACTCTCCTTTTTCTTCAAAACAATATTCTTTAAAATCGCCGCTAAAACCCAGTTTGACGTGGTGAATGAGAAGGTTGCCCCTTATCCAAATTACATATGCCATTATAAACATTGGTGCCCTTATCTAAAATATGGGTGCCTTATCAAATATCTGCTTTTTTCGAGACTTTCCCTTAGAAACTCAGATCTGTAATCTATGTGAAAGAACTGAAAACAGAAAGATTATCAAAAAGATACACGAGAAAGAACTCAAGATCTATGCTTATTGCTGAAAAACAAGACACTTAGGTAGGATAAATCTTTTACTCTTCCTCCCTGTTTTTAGCGCCAAAATGTAATTGTAAGAAATCCTACAACACATCCAAAGTTCAATCTTAAGACTATTATCTAGATTGTCAGTCGAGTAGATGATTAAAGTTCACAAGTAATGAGGAAAAACAAGGAACACATGCGCCTTATGTGGTCCGATGTTAAAACCTACGTCCACGGGAGTGATTTCACTATGGATGATGAGTGGTTACAAGGAAATTGACTCGGAACAAGATTGCTCTCAGTGGATTCTCTCAAAGTGTTCTAAGAAACCTAAATATTCAACCCTCTTTACACTATTTTTGGCTCCTTTTATAGGAAATTACAAATGATGGATAACATCTCATTATATTTGCTCGTTTCGCTCGCCAAAGTCTTCAATGTATCTTGCTTACAGAAGGGTTTATCTTTGTTGATATTTATCTTTGTTGGTCAACTCGTCAGTTGGTCTTCAGTTATTCAGTTGCTATCACTTCGTACATAGTATGGCATCTCGCCACATGTCCCGTCAAATTATTGAACTGGATTTCCTGACTTCTCTGCTCGCTCATTAGATGCTCAACTACCTAATTCAAACTTAATCATTGATCCTTCGCTAATGCTTTCCACGTGTCACGATCCCATAAAATGGGTAGATATCTCAAATGTGGGAAAAATGTTTTCACAAAACCTATCTAGTGTATCTCATGAATATGACCATCGCGTACTTGTGCCTTGCGATGCGAACACGTGGCGATGAGATTTCTTCCCATATGAAAAGTTAATTTTCTACTTTTAAAAGCAAAAAAATCATACTACAGTTGGGAACGCAATTTCAAAATAATTCTAAAAGCAAAAACAATTAACTTTTTATAAAGAAAAATGGTTTTACTTCTAACTTCTGGAATTGACTTTTACTTTTGCCTTTTTCCTTTTGGGATCCAAACATCCTCCAAAAGTATTAAAACAGTTCAAATCCGGAACTTTATTACCGATGGTTCTCTACCCATATCCTGCCCTACGGATCTAGTTTCGGATTCTAACGAAGTCACCAAAAAAGTCTTCCTCCTCTCATTTTCTATTTTGGAGACCCAGAATAAAACCCCGGATCACCAAAATACATATATGACACCGAAGTTAACTAAGTTTACAATAAATCTTTAAAGTAGTGTAACGAATCTGAACTCAGCTCAACGAACCTAAAAGCGGTGTAACAATCCTGAACCCGACTTGACGAACCTGAAAAGTTTTGTAAAATCACGACCTTAGAAGTGATTTTCACAATACATCGAAATTGCGATCATATCTCGTATCCATGTATCTTTATAAACATGTAGAAGCCAATGTGAATCGCCACCAGACATATGCTTGAAACAATTATGATAATCGATAGAAACACCTTGAAGGCTATATGAAATTACTATGGAGCTAATTTCCTAAAACAGAATAATATGAAAATGAAATATATATAATGTTCTAAAAATCACCTAAACATGGATTATAATTTATTACAGATACAATATTTACATACTAATAGGAGGCACTTATACAAGCATTACCTAGATCTTCCCGGCAAATCCGAGCAAATCTAGGTTGAAGATGAATGAGAAGAACGAATTTTCTGAAAGTTTTTAAGAGAGAGAAAATGATTGTCGTCCACTCCTTATTATGTTTATGAATCAAAAATATTTCTTAATGTAAGATATTTAACCTATTTCGCCTATATATGTGGTACACAGGGAGTAGTATATAAAAAAAGCTTATAATAGGAAAAGAAACAACGGGAGGGTCTCTCAAGCGTTCATCATCATCTTCAGAGGTTAACCCCATGGAACAAGTGGAATATTACTTTTGTGAGAAAAGGAAAGTGAGACAGTGATAATTTGAGTATTAGTTATGTGAGAAAAAGAATGTGAGTAGGGAGAAGTTGAGTATTACTCCTGTGAGAAAAAGAAAGGGAGACTAGGAAAGGAAAATCAAGAAAGTATTGAGAGAAATAAAAAAAAAATTAAGAAAAAGACCAAGATAGGAAAAAAGAAAAAGTGGAGGGAGTGAAACCCAGAATGAGGAATTATAATTAGAGGATATTGATATATCAAGTGATTTGTTCTCAGAAGTCTCATCAAGAACGCTTCCATAAGCAAAAAAATCTAATCAAGTTGTCATTCATCTTCGTGTAAACAATTTGTTTATTCTTTGTTTTGGTTTTCATTTTTACTTTCTTGATTTTTGGATACATTGCAATATGAATTGTTAAATATTGAATCTTTTGATTTGCATCATCATCATAAGTATTGGTACAGAGAGTAAAGGCATAAACACATCAAGGTCAAACTAAACCTGACTCAAAAACGAACGAGATGGTTCATTGGTCGTTACTGAAGTCGTTCTAATACTTTCGAGGAAATTCAAGGTAGCTTGTTTTTACCAATTTCCTTTTGGTGGTTAATTCAAGATCACTTTTTTATTCTATTTTCTAATTCAAATTGTATGTTATTTCTCATTTGTTAGGTTAAAACTTTATTCAAATGTCCAGGATGCAACAAAGATCAGAGGCTTATCTCGTATAACTTTGTGATCGAAGGTCTTTATAGCTTCTTTACATACTGTGGAGAATCAATACGGTAGAATTTGTTTATACTTGTTGAGTTTATATAAGGAATGTTCTTTCCTGAGAATGAGCATTGTAATACGTATCTAAAAACTTAATGGGGGTGAAAAAAAAAATTCTTTAATTAGGGTTTTAAAGATATACATGCCCTAAGTGTTTGTATTTTCTTTAAAATATTTTTCAGAATAGAATATGATTGATGATCCTTCAAATGCTAAAATTCTTGAACTTTGATGTTTGGATTCTTCTTCTTTGTAATATTAAATAGTGTGTTTGATGTAATTACAACTTGGATTTTTCTATAATCTCAGAGCTTTTCCAATGGTCAATGTGGTTGTTTCATATATGTCACCACCTTAAATACATCCTCTTAATATTTATTTACTATGTTAGGGAACGAATTTTTAAACATAAGAAGTATAAAAATTTAATCTCTATCCCATAAGTTTTTGTAACTTTTATCTATTAATGTGTCAATAATTTACTGATAGATATATTTTTTATTTTTATCTTTAAGTAATTTTATGAATAAAATGATAACTATTATAGACATACATCCTCTAAGTGAACCTCTAGGTAATTCCTGAGATTTCGCAAGTTTACTTCCTTAAAATCATGTAGTTTAACATAGTTTTCTATGTATGGAATCAACCAAAAGTTCAACACACTAAATAGTAACGAATAACAAAGATAGCACTATGTCACATTTACGAAATTCAAAGATAAACGTTATACTTCGTAATCTGATAACAACAAGTAATTACTTCCTTGACACTTTGATCATAATGGAATAATCAAGTTTACAACACTATAGATACATAAATATACTTCGTATGTTATGTTTTCAATCTAAACGACTTGAAGAAAAAAAAAAGTAGATAGAGAATATAAGGATAATGTGTGCGTTGATGCCGATACGTCTTTAATCCAGCAGAGTAACACGAGCTTGTCTCAACGTTTCTAATGTTTTTTATCTAATGTAACGAAGTTGACTCTAGTAATCTAATCAAGTATTTTCGAGATTTGGAGCTAAAATATGACACCAAACTTGGCATACCAACACTTTATGGGTTCAACTGAAAAATGCTCTAACAATCTTCCTGTTTGTCAATTTTTAATAACAAAACTCTTTACATATGGGGAATACAAGAATTAAAAGACATAGATATCATATTACATAATGATCTCTTAACTAAATCTTCATACACTTGATTCCAAGCTTCAACGGCACCAAGACCTGCAAAAATTCAAACAACAAACGTTGTTTTTGAAGAATTTAAATAACAAAAGGCTTTACCCCCTAAAGGAAAGATAGGTATATATTCAATACGAACGTATATTTTATTCACTTTTGTAGTATGTATTACTACACAACATGATATGTTTCTTTTCCTTAATCAATGCTTTACTCTTTTTTGTTTAGATATATACTTTTCAGCTCATATATCCTTTTTCATTGATTATCATTCACTGTATACTCTATATACTTCTCCTGTTTTTTTTTTTTTTTTGCATAAAAACGACAAAGAAACGAAGAAATATAACAAGTATTTCTAAAGGACCCTCATATTCATAAGAACTCGACACAACCTATACGAAAGATAAGCAAATAATTAAGGTCTAGCATACCCCTTTTGATAAGCAATCAAAGCAAAACCACAAAAATAATCTACTTCGACTCTTACCAAGGGACAATTATCCGAAGTAATGTTCTTTTGTTTTGATAAGCCTAACTAAGTTAGATAACTAGTTTCTTATCAGCAACCGTTCTACAAAAATGACTGTACCTATTTCGATAAGCCTAAATAAGATCATAATCAACTTAGTTTTTCTTATCAGGAGCCAATTATAACATAAATAGTTGTACCTTATTTCGATAAGCCAAACTAGGTTAGATGAATAGTTTTCTTATCAGGAAAATGGTTAGCAGAATTAATCGTTACGTCACTTCGATAAGACAAATTAAGTTCAGAATTGATCTAGCTACTTATTAAGAAAGAGATTATCATAAATAATTCTTCCCTCGGTTTCCACAACCATACACCCACAAAGATATAACATTAAGCACCAGTTCAAAGTAGGGGCTTCAAAGTAGAATTATCTCTCTCTCATTATTTTTGTTTATTAATTGCAAAACAAAAGAATAACAAAAAGACAACCTTTATCAAAGAAAGGTCGATAGATCTTAGCTATTACATTCCACAAAGTAAAAAGCTAAAACACAAACTCATATGTATGCTTAATACACAACTTATAAAACATAAATCGACATAATATAACTGTGACTTCATATATGAGTTTAATCAATCATCTTCCTATGATTATTTGATAAAGCAATCCTAACGGTTAAATATGTAATCCGCTAAATCAAATTACAAAATCATATAAGATATAACCAATATGAGACCAAAACTTAAAGTTAACAAAAACGAAAAGTTAATCTCATAATTGAAAGCAAAACAAAGTGATCTTAAATGGTTATCATTGATATAACAAAAATTTGTTCAGGAAACGTAGTTTTATTGATAGTTTGAATAAACTTTATACAAACACTGAAATTAATCAATAATTGATTAGTCTATTATTTGATGAACACTATAACACAATCTTATATTTTAGGGTTTTCCATAAGATATCGGAACAAGTTCCTCAGAACCCAAAGGATTCCAATCTTCTTCAATGATTACCAATCTGGATTCAAGACTGGCAAGATTGTCACTAACCTCATACACTTCTTTTCACAAGCCCCTATCCGTGTTTCGAACTTCACGAAAAATTAGATCTAAATTTAGTGATAGGATTTTAAAATGATCACCATAAAGAGACGATAGATCCGCACTAGGAATATCATTGCTCTGATCTGAAGAAAGATTTGACTCAATATTGGATGATTCCAGACGAAGTTTCCTATTAGGAAACAAATATACAGTCCAGACATTTTCAACTTTGTAAGAATTACAACTTGAGGTAGACATTTTGCCAATTTCTCAGTAAAATGAAATGTTACATTTGTTTACCTATCTATTTAAGGTAACAGGGTTGTCTCATATTTCTAGGAAAAAAATACTATACGAATATATTTTATTATTAATGTAATAATATGATACTTAGTAATTTTTCAAAAATATATATCAAATTTTTTGAAAATCCTTTATTCCTTGTTTACACAAAAATCCTCACTACTTAATCGCGAACCAAGTGATAAGAATATACATAATCATAAGTGTTAGAGCATTGCTCGGTCGAACTCACAAGTGTTTCTATCTTAAGCTTGCTGTCGAATTTAGTTCTCAAAACTATATCTTGATTTCTAGTCTACAATTAGTTAAGTCTCGGATTAGGATAGAAGATGTAGTTAAGAATCTGACATCATTGCATTCTACGGTTTGAAGTCGAGGATTAACCGACGCTTTTGGAGACTTCTTCAACAAAAGGTAAGTGATGACTGAACCACCTATTTCTCAAGTTATATTCATCTTTCTATCTATGATACGTTATCGCATAAGTAATTAGACTATCGTAAGCATATCAAGAATTTCGAGTCAAGTTTATCTTGGTAATTAGTTCTCGAAATGTATATGACTAAGTGATGCGTGTCGTAGGTGCAATCAAATTAATTAATGTTTCCACTCAATTAAAAATAATATAATGGAAGTCAAGTTCGTTCCCACGAGGAGCAAGAGATTCTAGTTGTAAAAATTGTCACGAAAGGGGGGTGTAAAAAGCAAAAGAAAATAAACAAAGCAATTAAAATCGAAAGTTGAAAGCAATGAGAGAGATAAGATCAAGGAATCCTTCTTCATTGCAAAACAATGATTAAAGTTATGTTCTTTTCTACTTGTTATAAGTCATGATTATCACCAACCGTAGGATAGCAGTCCGCTTAGCTAGCCCCAAAATCCCTTATTTCACCGAGTAACAAGTCCGCTTAGTTATCGATTCTATTCAAAAGAACCACCTTGAGGTTCGCTTACAAGATGTAATTCCCAATGCATTAAGATTTATGAATTTAGGTTTAGTACTAGTAGTTAAACTCGGTTCGCTTGGTCCACTTTCTAGCGTTGTTTTTACACACAATCGCTCCACGGAATCCCTCCGCAAGGTCTTATGTTTTCTACTTGTGTAAAGTGTCGAGAACGATTACGTATTCCCTAACTTATACTAGCATTAGATCAAATTAACAAATCAATTTAGTTGGCCACCCAAACAATCTATCAATCAATCATGAATGTCTTTAAGATCATTCCTATTAGTAAAAACAAAAGATAATCATGTGAAAAACTTCAAGATAGAATTGAAACAAAACTCAAAACATATATTAAGAACTAGGAATTCATCCTCAATTAATAATTAAATTAGTTACTCATGTTAAGGAGTTCACACAAAGAATAAGAAAAGAAAAGTGTTGTGTGTAAAGAGGTGTGTGTAAAAGATGTAGAAAACTTCTCTATTTATAGGCTTCATTATTCTCCAAATCTTCCAAGGAATAGAATCCTTTTCCTTTAGCAATTCAATTTCCAAATCCAAGCCTTTCTCAACTCTTCCATCTTGTCTTTCCAAATTTTAGTCCAATTCTCCATCCAATTCCAAGCCCAAGTCTTCACACCCATGAGAGAAGTCCATAGAAAATTCTGGAATTTTTGGTCGCCGGAAAACTGGTATTATGGCCGGAATCCAGCCGGAAAAAGTCACCGCCGGCCACCTGAAAATTCTGTCCGTCGAGGGAATATTCGACGGAATATTCCGTCAGTCCACCATTAGGACTAACGGTCAAACGGGTCAAACCATCAGTCCACCGTTAGTCAATCGGGTCAAAAGAAGGGAGTTAGCCGAGTCAGTTAGACATCTGACTGGTCTGAATCGTCTTACTCAACTGAGTCACTGAAAAGGATCGGTCATCGAACTCGTCTGGATCGGTAATCACGACCTTGAGTCGACTCACGGGAGCAAAAATCCGACGAGTTTACTTTGTTTCTCCGATATTTCCGTACCCAGGCCTCATATTTCTGTAATTCCTATCATACATCTAAGGTATCTCAATCAACACAATTGTCAGCTCCGGACTTCACCCATTTGCTCAATCTTCAAATCAATGCAAACTCGAATTGAGTTTACCCATTCAATCATCCCCGTCTTCATCTCTTATTTCAAACCACGAACCCATCTTCAATTTTGTTCTTAATTCAACAAAGACCATCAATTTCTTTCACAAAGAGTAACCCAAGTTCTATTTCCTCACCAACAGACTCCCAATTCTAGTATTTCAAAGAAAGCTAGACCCATTTTCTCTATCAAAGATCACCATCGTCAATAAACCAACAAACCCTTGATTCAAACCCTGTAATAGCAGACCTAATCTCCTTTCGATCTCAATCTTGCTCAAACGAACCTAATCGATCTCTCGGTCCTCCTCAATCTCTCGATTCATCTTCTCCCCGAGCTTCATCAAATTTACAAGAGCATTGTTCGATTTTGCTTCTCAACCATCGGTTTCATCATCTCGAGAAGCCCATCTTCATTCTTTTCTCCATCGATCTCCTCATTCAAATCTTGTTCTCAACACTATACATTTCTAATTCATAAATTACAAAGTGACCATCGTCTGCTTCGATCACATCATCACTGCCATAATTTCTCCTTTATTTTAATTCCGTAAACCCTCTCTCGATTCCCACCTTCTATTCATCTCGATTTCAACCCTCTCTTCCATCTCTCGTATTCAACAAAGAAAGTGGCTACTTCTTCTCGATCTCATTTTCCTCCGTCTGCTTCTCTTTCTTTAGTTTCAGTGAAAATGAATTGAACGAAAGATATTTCTTGCTTTTAGGGTTCGAACATGGGACGATATTTGCACCCAAAGATAGCCACCCATTGATAATTACGACCTCTTCTAAATGATAAGGGGTACTCCAAATGATAACCCCTTAACCATAGCTGGTTTGCGTTTAGTATACCTCCAAGAAGAGTTACCCCTTAACCTTGAATGGACTCCAGATCGTGCTTTCCTTGTAAAATGACAATTATGCCCTTTTTGCTCAATTTTGGTGATTTCTTCTTCTTTTCCTCCGTGCGACTCCGAAGTAGCTACAAAACTCAAAACAAGCGTAAAATACATAATTTACAAGAAAAATAGCAAAGAAAGCATAAACAATAGATAGTAAATAGGATGTATTCTACACCCTATCAAATTCCCCACACTTAGACTTTGCTACTCCTCGAGCAAATCAAACTAAAAACTCACAACTTCAAAGCGTTCAAAGCGTCCCAAGCATCCAAAGAGTTATGAGGACATAGAGTTTCTGTATTCTAGTAATAAGAAGTTAGAAATACTAAAGAACATATTCTCATTCTTAAATGTTGAGTGAGAAATAACCACACCATAATGAGAGAACGCGTGTTTGAGAAACGATCAATAAGCATTTCGCCTCGACTTCGCCTCACCAAAAGGATTTTATGATAATTGCACTCAAAAAGACGACTTTTTTATGGTTCTCACATGTGTGCAAGTAGGAATGAAGAGAGAATTCCCGCAACACGTTGAATGGTGGGAAGGACAACTTCCAAATATTTTTAAAAACCCACATCTTTTAATATTTTGAAAAACCATTTTTCTGACGATCTCTACGAAAGGAAATCAACCATTATTTATCGAGGATGAGATTACTTACTCACCTTCACATCCGATCGCCAATTATGATAACACCACTCTCACGGCATCCAATAGAAACGTCTTTCTCTCCTCGTCTTGATCTTCTTGGTCTTCGTCTTCGGTTTCAACTATTGATGATAAACTCTCGAATTTCATAAATCCTTAACGATTTGTAACTCTTTTTTTTACCTTAATAATCCTTGTCGCTTGAAACTTCCTTATATATTTTCCTTCCCCACGGCTTATTAAATAAAACAAATATTTCTCTTTTTTTTTTTTTTTTTTTTTTGAAACAAGAGAAACTAAATACAACCATGGCCGTGGGAGAAGTATTTTACCGCTTGATTCTTCACAACTTGTATCGTCTTGAAATCATAAACTTCAAAAATTCTCACCTTTTGATTTTCTTTGCTTTCATAAATAAGTCTTCATACTTGGATATAAAATTACCTCATTGTATTGTAAGTCCTCAACATATATGTAAAAATCCGCTCATTTGTATGTTGCTTTACTTGTATTTGAAATTTGCTCTTTTTCTCGTTTCGTTGCTTGTAAACCTTGAACTTTTCCAACTTTCCTTGTAGATTTTGATGTCGCTCCTTGTTGATGATGATAGTGTTTCTATGGATCCGTTGTTGTCGAGAGAGAAAATGGTGCTAACTGCAAATCGAACTACAAGAAGGAGGCTTTCATCTATAGACGTCACCCTTCATGATTGATAAAATTAGCACTCAAGAGATCAAAGAGTAGTGCTTCTATTGGTGGGAGGTTGGGTAGCTCACCATTCTACCCTAATTTACTTACGGTGACACACACTCAAAAGAAAGCTCTTTAGTAGACGGAAAATTTCTGGTCGGTGCCTCACATGATATGAATACGGGTAGTCTCCACTAATGATTGATCAAAGAACTCTAATAATGCACTTCTCCCTGCACCAAATTCGCATCACCGGCATGATTAAATCCATTATTTAACACTCTAACAAACAAGAAATCCGAATGTAGTTCTCTAACATTTCCAAGTTCAATTATGTCGGTCAAAAATCTCTATGTAAACATACCTAGAAGTATGCTAGTGACTCTAAAATCTTTAAAAGTTGGAGTTTCTATGTAAAACTTTTTTTTTTTTTTTTTTTTTTCAAATTTTTTTAATTTTTTTGTAATTTTTGTTTTAAAAACATGCTTAACCACTCCCCCACACTTAAACCTTACATTGTCCTCAATGTAATTGAATCCTCCTAGTAAAGTCAAGGTGGGAAATTTTAACATGATAAGGAACAAGAAAAAGAAATAACAAAAAGCAAAAGGATAAGAAATACAAAACCTATGGGTTGCCTCCCATTAAGCGCTTGTTTTAAAGTCGACGGCCCACTTAGCTCTTGCATGATTCATTCCCCATATACTAACAATCTGAAAATTTGAGGATCCACCCATAATACCCTGCTTTGAAAACAATAACTCCATACAAATATTAGCACAAGAAAATAATAGTGAAATTATCGCTCGATAGAAATTTCCCCCACACTTATTCTCGTCCACACTCGGAAGTGTATAAAGAACATAGAATTTGGGAATTTCCATGTGTTCCTCTTGGCAAACCTGCATAGTGTTAGAATCAAGTGTTTCCAATGGTGGATATCTAGAAACAAAATCATCCAAAAATACTTTCGAAGCACATACATTCAAACCAATAAGAGGTAAAGGAGAAGAATCAATAGGCAAAGGGTTAGACAAACCTTGCACAATTTCTTGTATTATAGAATCCTCTTCATCCTTAAAAAATTCAAGTGAATTACTTACCTCTTGTATATCGTGGTCCTCTATTAAACCTTGCAACCATTCTTCGTTGTTTTCTACCTTAACCAAAGTCTTGGCATCATTAAAATCATTGGCAAGTTCAATTGGGTCTTCCACGAAATCAATGAATGTGGTTTCATCCTCTAGCATCATCTCTTCAACATTCTCATCATCGGAATCGGGCCATTCACTAAAATGATTTTCATCGGTATAGATTGTAAGATCTTCATGTGCGGATGTTACACCGTTTATAACAATAGGTAAGTCACACCCAATCTCCTCCTTTTGAATAGGTGAAGGATCGTTATTATGATCCGGAGTTGGAATAACTTTATCCTTGTTGCAATAATTTTCATAAGGTTCAAAATCATCATCGTAACCCATATAATAACGTTTTTCACGCTCTATTCTTAAAGTTCTTTTAGCTTCAAGAATTTCTTCATCCGATGCTATGCCTTCATCGATCAATTGATAGAACCTTCTCTCAAGTTCCCTCAAACTAGGTTGCCTCGCACCAAGGAGATCATACATAGATTTAGAAGCATAACTATCCTTCCCTCCTAGTGATTGTTCACTTACATACCCGTCATAAGGTTGTTGATATGTATGAGAATATCCATAAAGTCTGTATCCTAAGGATGGTTGGAAGTTGACATAATGTTGAGGTTGAAAACCGTATTGATTGTTGTAATATGCTTGCTCTTGTCCACCATACATGGAAAATCGGCACCCGAAATAAGATTCTCAAAAACTTAAGTTAGATAGAATCCAACAAAGCAAGAATAAAGAAAAAGCAAAAAGAAAAATAAAAACAACTAAAATCATCCGTGCTCCCAACAGACGGCGCCAAAATTTGATGCGTGTCGTAGGTGCAATCAAATTAATTAATGTTTCCACTCAATTAAAAATAATATAATGGAAGTCAAGTTCGTTCCCACGAGGAGCAAGAGATTCTAGTTGTAAAAATTGTCACGAAAGGGGGTGTAAAAGCAAAAGAAAATAAACAAAGCAATTAAAATCGAAAGTTGAAAGCAATGAGAGAGATAAGATCAAGGAATCCTTCTTCGTTGCAAAACAATGATTAAAGTTATGTTCTTTTCTACTTGTTATAAGTCATAGATTATCACCAACCGTAGGATAGCAGGTCCGCTTAGCTAGCCCCAAAATCCCTTATTTCACTGAGTAACAAGTCCGCTTGGTTATCAGATTTTATTCAAAAGAACCACCTTGAGGTTCGCTTACAAGATGTAATTCCCTGAATGCATTAAGATTTATGAATTTAGGTTTAGTACTAGTAGTTAAACTCGGTTCGCTTGGTCCACTTTCTAGCGTTGTTTTTACACACAATCGCTCCACGGAATCCCTCCGCAAGGTCTTGTGTTTTCTACTTGTGTAAAGTGTCGAGAACGATTACGTATTCCCTAACTTATACTAGCATTAGATCAAATTAACAAATCAATTTAGTTGGCCACCCAAACAATCTATCAATCAATCATGAATGTCTTTAAGATCATTCCTATTAGTAAAAACAAATGATAATCATGTGAAAAACTTCAAGATAGAATTGAAACAAAACTCAAAACATATATTAAGAACTAGGAATTCATCCTCAATCAATAATTAAATTAGTTACTCATGTTAAGGAGTTCACACAAAGAATAAGAAAAGAAAAGTGTTGTGTGTAAAGAGGTGTGTGTAAAAGATGTAGAAAACTTCTCTATTTATAGGCTTCATTATTCTCCAAATCTTCCAAGGAATAGAATCCTTTTCCTTTAGCAATTCAATTTCCAAATCCAAGCCTTTCTCAACTCTTCCATCTTGTCTTTCCAAATTTTAGTCCAATTCTCCATCCAATTCCAAGCCCAAGTCTTCACACCCATGAGAGAAGTCCATAGAAAATTCTGGAATTTTTGGTCGCCGAAAAACTGGTATTATGGCCGGAATCCAGCCGGAAAAAGTCACCGCCGGCCACCTGAAAATTCTGTCCGTCGAGGGAATATTCGACGGAATATTCCGTCGATCCACCATTAGGACTAACGGCCAAACGGTCAAACCATCACCCACCGTTAGTCAATCGGGTCAAAAGAAGGGAGTTAGCCGAGTCAGTTAGACATCTGACTGGTCTGAATCGTCTTACTCAACTGAGTCACTGAAAAGGATCGGTCATCGAACTCGTCTGGATCGGTAATCGCCGGCACTGAGTCGACTCGCCGGAGCAGAAAATCCGACAGAGTTTACTTTGTTTCTCCGATATTTCCCGGCCGAATTCAGGCCTCATATTTCCTGTAATTCCTATCATACATCTAAGGTATCTCAATCAACACAATTGCTGCTCCAGACTTCACCCATTTGCTCAATCTTCAAATCAATGCAAACTCGAATTGAGTTTACCCATTCAATCATCCCCTGTCTTCATCTCTTATTTCAAACCACAGAACCCATCTTCAATTTTGTTCTTAATTCAACAAAGACCATCAATTTCTTTCACAAAGAGAACCCAAGTTCTATTTCCTCACCAACAGACTCCCAATTCTAGTATTTCAAAGAAAGCTAGACCCATTTTCTCTATCAGCATCACCATCGTCAATAAACCAACAAACCCTTGATTCAAACCCCTGTAATAGCAGACCTAATCTCCTTTCGATCTCAATCTTGCTCAAACGAACCCTAATCGATCTCTCAGTCCTCCTCTTCAATCTCGATTCATCTTTTCCCGAGCTTCATCAATTTTACATGAAAGTTGTTATGATTTTGCTTCTCAACCATCGGTTTCATCATCTCGAGAAGCCCATCTTCATTCTTTCTCCATCGATCTCCTCATTCAAATCTTGTTCTCAACAGCTATACATTTCTAATTCATAAATTACAGTGACCATCGTCTGCTTCGATCACATCATCACTGCCATAATTTCTCCTTTATTTCAATTCCGAAACCCTCTCTCGATTCCCGAACTTCTACTCATCTCGATTTCAACCCTCTCTTCCATCTCTGTATTCAACAGCAGTGGCTACTTCTTCTCGATCTCATTTTCCTCCGTCTGCTTCTCTTTCTTTAGTTTCAGTGAAAATGAATTGAACGAAAGATATTTCTTGCTTTTAGGGTTCGAACATGGGACGATATTTGCACCCAAAAGATAGCCACCCATTGATAATTACAACCTTCTTCTAAATGATAAGGGGTACTCCAAATGATAACCCCTTAACCATAGCTGGTTTGCGTTTAGTATACCTCCAAGAAGAGTTACCCCTTAACCTTGACTGGACTCCAGATCGTGCTTTCCCTGTGAAATGACAATTATGCCCTTTTTGCTCAATTTTGGTGATTTTTTCTTCTTTTCCTCCGTGCGACTCCGAAGTAGCTACAAAACTCAAAACAAGCGTAAAATACATAATTTATAAGAAAAATAGCAAAGAAAGCATAAGCAATAGATAGTAAATAGGATGTATTCTACACCCTATCACTAAGCTTAATGAACATTTTTTCATACTTGATAAATTTTGATTATGAAATATTTATTGCTCGTAATCTAAATCGTGATTCAAGATTATCATTCAAAAATATCCCGAAACAGTGATATGTGTCATTGATGTTATTTGGGATTTTTTTGAATTGATCTAGAGAGAAATATATAACGATTGAAAATCTGGATACAAGACAGTACGCATACCAGTTTCATAAAGGGAAAAATGTTATAAGTACGGAGCCGCAGTACATGTACCATGTACACGTACCGACGTAGCTATAATTCGGCAGAAACTTAGTAGTACACATACCCGATATCCATACCAAAAAAAGTCTTTGAACTCGTGAACCTGGAATGGTACGCATACCTAGTATGCATACCGAAAAAGAAATGTTGGTTTTGAAACCGGTGTGGTATCCGGATACGCAAACCGAAAAAGTTATGTATGTTCCCAAACTTATATTTGTCTTAAGGTACACATACCCGGTACATGTACTATGAAAAATATAGTCACGAACAAGGTTGAGTACACGTACTTACCCTGTCAAATTTTTTCTGATACATATAAAATTATTTAATTAGCATTTTGAATAACTCTCTCAGAACACTATATAGACATGATGTATCACATGATAACCTATGGTTGTGATTCAAAATTAAAAGTCCTAAGTGTTTATGAAAATGATTAATTAAGCTTATAGTTCAATCGGCTAGTTTCAGCTAACAGTTTATGAATAATGTCTTTGTACACGGTTCCGTTACGGTTCATTCTAACAAGAGTGTATATCTTGATATGTCAATCACATTTCAAAGATTAATCTAACGGTGGATATTGTTTGCTTGGTTCCAAAGCTATCTTAGCTTAAACCTAAATCAACCTATGTTTTGAAAGTCTATATAAGGGAAACCTCAAGCAACTGGGATCTTTGAATCCCGACACCATCTTTGTGTATACTAGCTAGTTGTAAACTAAAATTGTCCTTTTCCTAAAACCCTTTTAGGGTTTAGCGACTAAAAATACTTCATAGGAATTTGTGAAGCCATGTACATCTATCTTTTATCTTGATAGTTTGAGTATATTGATCTTGTTTGATTGTTGAGCTTTCTCCATCAATCAAGATAGATAGAAATTATAAAGTTCTCTTCGTCTCAGAATTTGTTGATTCCAGAAGTTTAATACTTGTGAGGTGAATAATAATCTAGGTTGCTCTTCAGGAAGCATAAGTCTAGATTTTGAGGTTAGCTAATTTGTCTATTGTTATCGACGATCATAAAGGAAATCACCATATATCTTATCAGTGGGAGGCAGATTGGTGTAAAGTCTTCAATTAAGTTGAAGCAATTCTTAGGCTGTAAAGGAAGTTAGCTAAGGGAACCAATTGTGGGAAGTCCTGCTGAGATGTAAGAGGCATAAGGAATGAGAATATAACTGAATTGCTGCGAGGGTTTAATTTTGGTTTCAACTACATTCCAGTTCGAAGTTAATTGGTAGTAGGCTAGTTTATGTATCGGATTAATACAGTTTGGTGTTAAATCTGGACTAGGTCCCGGGGTTTTTCTATGAACAAAATTTCTGGTGTCTGTGTTATTTTTTTTTTCTGGTGTCTGTTTATCTTTATAATTGAAATATCGCATGTTATAAGTAAATCATCAAAGTAAATGCATCCATCGATCCTTGTTTGTTAGATACGTACGACTTGATTGATTCTTGGATATTGACCTTTGGAATCGTCCAAGTACTCTCACACGTAAATCATGTTAACATACTAATTTTTGTAAACTTTCTAATTGTGAGAGATATGTTGGCTGGTTTATGAGCGTAGTCACGAGTGTTTCTTAAATGGGAATTTACTACTTTCAGTTTTATAATTTTATCATGACAACTATCAAGATTACTGATAAGTTAAGACACATGTTTTTTCTCGGAATTTAAAGAATGTTCGGATTTTCTAAGCAGCCATGTAAAATTAGAATGGTTCTACCAGCACGCGTTCAAA
Organism: Papaver armeniacum; assembly: GCA_023531295.1. Taxonomy (NCBI): domain Eukaryota; kingdom Viridiplantae; phylum Streptophyta; class Magnoliopsida; order Ranunculales; family Papaveraceae; genus Papaver; species Papaver armeniacum. Next base: position 16,948 of record JAJJWW010014690.1, on the reverse strand, counting down.
AGTGTCTTTTCCAACCAGCTAATTTGGATTAATTTCATCTTTTAGGAATTTGAAAGAAGTACAATCTTTATCCAATATCAAAATATAATCCCCAAGCTTTTTTTTTCCAGAGTGCATAATCTTGATTCCAGTTTTTGAGAAATCTCCATTTGTCGAACTCGCAAGCGTTGCTATCTCAAGCTTGTTTGTCAATGTTAGTGATCATAACTATAAGTCTTGATTTCTAGTCTACTTATAGTGATGTCTCGGACTAGGATAAATTGTGTAGTTGAGCATTAGACTTCACGGTGTTTATCAATTAAAGACGAAAAACTACTAGGGCGAGCTTGTGGAAATTCATTAACAAAAGGTATGTGGAGACTAAAACTCATCTATCACTTAGAAAGTCTATTTCTACTCTATCTCCTATATTGAGACATAAGTCGTATTACTATGTAGTTGTCGATTATACACATTTGAGATTTCGAGGTGAGTTTAACTCGCTTACATATTTCTCGAAATATGTGTTGGTAAGCTTTCACTTCAACCAAGTTCATCTTATATTCTTGACGAAAGTCAAAAGATGATCATGTTAAAATTGCCGAGTAACATCTTACATGGTTTGTGTGATACAATCATTTGGTATAGACTTGGAATGTTTCGTTATGATTATTTCAATAACTTGAAAATTTCTTTAATGCTAATAGTGTGTGAAAACGGCTAATGTCATCCTCTAAGAAAGTTTCAATTATCGAAATAGAGTTTAGAATACTTAACCATCATTGGATTATAAACATAGCGTGCATTCTTGCATGTATGTGATCCATGACCGGAACTATGCATACACGTATGCGTACTTGTAGTTGTGAAATTCCATGTACCAAGTACACATACCAGTACGCATACTTGCGTAAGGTATAGGTCCCGGAATTTTTGTTGGGTTTTGGAAGTGTACTTAAGTATGCACCCGTTCACATACTGGCGTACCCAAACTCAGACTGGATACTTAAGTATGTGTACACGTTTGCATACTTGAGTGGTTAAAGATCTAAAATCAGTTTGTTCATGAACTAATACATTTATATATTAAGGAATGCATTCTTTGCAAACCATGGCTATAATGTTCATGAATTGATTCGAGTGAATCAAACCGATTTTGCTTCAATTTTGATCTTGTATACTTATATGAGAATATAGAAATTGAATAACTCTTTAACTAGTTTCATTTGAGTCATTTGAACTAGTTATGGTTAAGATGAATAAGGTTGATATGAGAGTGTTCATATAGCTAACCTCGGTTAACCACGGTTGAGCCAACATGGTGTACCCGTTTAGGTACGGTTACATAAACCTAAATGAGGGTATATTTCGTTTGTGTATAACAAGCTAAGTTCGATCTAACGTTTGAAAGATATTAGCTTGAATCTAATCAGGTTTTCATCTAACGGTGAATATTCAATGCTTTGTTACCAAGGTAACTTATATTACAAACCATATTTTGAAAACTATATAAAGAAGAACTCTAGCAACTGGGAAATCTAATCCCCACATCTCCTGTGTGATACTAGTTGCATAAACTAGAGTAGATTCTCCTTTAACCTTAGTTTTTCACGAAACCCTGTAGGTTAACGACTTGAAGAATTCATTGGGATTGTGAAGCCAGACGCAACTATTTTCTCTGTAGTTGCGTGTTCTGATCTTACTTATACTATCGTATTGATTATTATCTTCTCTAATATTTGATCGAGATTTTATCTCTGATAGGTATAAGATTAAAAGTAGTCACAAACATCTTCGTCTCATCATTTGTGATTCCACAATATCCTGTTTCGCTACCATATGATTAAGATTATTGTGAGGTGATTGATATTTCTAGGCTGTTCTTCGAGAATATAAGTCCGGTATATCAATTGGTTCCTGTTCACCTTGATTTATCAAAAGACGGAACAAAACTCGCAGGTATTTATGTGGGAGACATGTTTATCTATTCCAATAGACTTTTCCGTGTGAGACAGATTTGTTTATCAAGTCTTCGACTTCGGGTTTTAACAACTCTTGGTTATGGGTGAGATCAACTAAGGGAATCAAGTGCGTAGTATCCTGGTGGGATCCGAGACGTAAGGAGCGCAACTGTACCTTGAATCAGTGTGAGATTGATTACGGTTCAACTGCAGTCCAGTCCGAAGTTCATTTGTAGTAGGCTAGTGTGTGTAGCGGCTTAATACAGTTTGATGTTCAAATCTGGACTAGGTACCGGGGTTTTTCTGCATTTGCGGTTTTCTCGTTAACAAAACTTCTGGTGTCTGTGTTATTTCTTTTCCGCATTATATTTTGTTATATAATTGAAATATCACAGGTTGTGTGTTGAATCGATCAATTAGGAAAGCCAACCTTTGGTTGTTGATTGAAATTGATTGATCCTTGAACATTGGTCTTTGGTACCGTTCAAGTTATTTCTCTTATATTCAATCGGGCTCGCAAATTCCTATTCGTTGATTGCAGATTGAATTGAGAGATTGAGATATAAAACTCTTTGATATACTTTTCTCTAGATTGAGTCTGACATTCTAGTTGATTCTCTTGAAAGTATATTGGAGTTTATCTATTCAGATTTCCAAACGAAATATTGGGTGTGGCTATTGTACCCCCGCTTTTTCAATTGTTATCAGAGCAGGCAAACACTATAAACCTAATAAGTTTGTGTTTGACTGATCCTTAAAGTTTGTCCTCATGGGAAATTTCTTTGGGAAACTTGCTCTTGACATCTGTAACGCACGCCAGAATTCCTTTAAGATGGTTCAGAGACTATTATGGACCAGACCTTTGTTTCGCATGATAATCTCATTACATTTATGACTTTGGAAAACTTAGATGTTGTAAAACAATCTAGAGGAAAAATTAAATTTCTTCTAAGAAAAGAAGGTTGAGAAAACGTTCTCTACGCTCAAAGATATGGAATCTCACTAGATTAACTCTTAATCTATTTGAGGAATACTATCGTGATGGATCAATGGACAAAGATCTATTTAGAGCATTTGAAAATGTTTTTAGATTCTTAGAAAAACTTAATTCGATTAAGAATAAGATTGTTGTGATAAAAGTTTTTGATCCTGTCAAATCGTGTATTCATGATGTACGAACTACGCTTACTAGCAAATCATGTGAGATCGATAAAAAGATGTCTGATGAGTTCGGTGTAGGTTCTAATTGTCGAAAAAAGTCTTTTTCTAGTCGTTAGAAAAGAAATTCAAAAAATTCTATCAACCCTGAGTATCATTGTTACTTTGATTATACTATTGGTACAGTTACAAATATCAACCGTTAAAGTTGCATGAGAATCTCTTTGCACTGGTCGCCTCTTGGTAACAAGCTTGGCTCTACCCCATTTGTATATAACTTGAGATGGGCAAGTAACGGTTGACTCTTTTTTTTACTTGGGTTAATTTGTTTTTCTTCTCTTCTTTCCAAGGGAAATTAAGGTGTTGAAGTTCTTCCTACCTTCCTTTAATAGTGCTCATTCTCTCAGTGTGCGAACATTGGATTGAGAAATCGTGCTTTTCTTTTGCGGGTCATGGTTCAGGAATGGGTCCAAGCCTATCAGCTGGTATATAATGGGGAGTGGTACACGTACCCTTCTTCTACCTCCTTTCTTATCCGCGTTCGTGAACTTTTCTAGGGTTCATGATCATTTTTCTCCATTAAATCACCTTTAGAGATCAAAAATTAATAGGGTTTTCAAGAATCATACCAAGTAAGTCCTCTCTCCTTCTCTAATCTCTTTCAATTTCTAGATCTCATGAGGAATTTCAAGGTTTCAAAAGAGATTTCAAAAAACTTGAGTTCTTCATCTTCTTCTAGCATGAACTTACCTATAGATCAAAATTCCATTAGGATTAGATTTGTCAATTATTCTTGTGGCAAGGTGTTTGAAAGGATTTCATCTAATGGGTTTATTCTAGAAAAGAAATTGGATTTTGTTAGTGGACATAAAGAATATTTGGTATGTTTTGAAAAATTTAATCCTGAGAATATCATTGATGGTCTTGGTGAAGGTTTTGAAACTCTTACAAGAATCTTTTATGCTAACATTCATGATGTTACTGATGAAACCATGGAATTCAAGACCGTGATAAATAAAGATAGGATTCTTGTTAATAGAGAGTTGATTTCAAGGATTACCAAAATTCCCTTAGGGAGTTTTCGCCTTCCAAGACCTAGCCGTGAAAGACCATCTTATGAAACCATTTCTAATGGTCTTTATGGTAAGAGTGTTGATTGGAATGAAGGAAAATTTCCTACTACTCATCTTAGTCTTGACTTGATGTCTTTTGGAAAACTTGGTATTTCTAATCTTTGTCCCTCCACGATTGAGAATTATCGTTGGGGTCGTGAGTTTGCGGAGTTGGTCTATTTTCTTGTTTTGGGAAATCAAAGTCTCGACATTTGTGGGTTTATCATTTATCAAATGTTGTCGATGGAGTCTTCCAACAAGAAGTCAGGCTATCCGTGCTTGATAGAGCAAATTTGTCGCACCTTCTCCAGTGCTCCAATTGGCAACTCTATTGGAACTCCCAAGCTTGTTCGCCCTTGTACTTTCAAACGTATGAAGGAGAATGCTTTCAAAATACAAAGATGCGACACTCTTGTTGGCTCGTGTGATTCTTCCTCCATGAAGCTTCTTCACCAAATTCACATGGGTGTTTGTAAAATTGATGCCAAAGTAAAGTGCGTACAAGAATAATTACTTGTGATTGCTACTAAGTTTCCTGAAATCAAGGAGGACATGGATAAGATTTGTACCACTTTTATGGTCTCCGATGATGATTAGATTTTCGTGTGCTCTTTTGATTATTGTCTAGGAAACTTCTTATGAGAATTTATTCTTGTGTTTTCGAAAATGATAACTAGGGTTTGGAATAGCCATTATTGTGAGTACACATAGCTATTGCCAACGTTTTCATCTTGCAATATTTTTAGATTTATTTGTTTAAATTCTAAAGTTTATTTGGAAGATGATTTTTTGCAGTATTAATCTTTATGGTTTTATATATTGCAAATTGTTATGAGATATGTTGTTTATGTCCGTGAACCTTGACTATCCCATATTTGTTCAAAAGTTAACTCTATTATATGTCGGTATGAAAGTATTGATAAAAGATAGAATGAACTTTTGATTACAAAAGTTAAGCCTTTTATGTCATTATGCAAATATTGATGGAAGAAAGGATGCACTTTTGTTTACAAAGATTAAGTCTATTATATGCCATTGTACAAATAGTGATGAAAAATAGAATGAATCTTTGATTATTCCGCAGTATTGATCTTTCCTCTTATCCACATCTTTGTGTATGTACTGTGTTGCTCCGTAATATTTCTTATTTGAACTTGTGCTTAATTGACAAATCTTTGTGGGGAGTGCGGCTGTGGAATATTGTAGGGGTTATCTTGTATATTTATAAACTCCTTGATGAATGCATTTAGTTTCGGCTATATGATTGCATCTAAACAAGTTGATATATTGTTCTCTTTTGGTCATGAAGTATCTCTATGAGAATTTCATGAGGATCGCAGTAGTTTTCGTACCTTTGCCAATTTATATTGACAAAAAGGGGGAGAATTAATGTGTAGTTCACACTACAAATACATATGGTTTATGGATCATTATGTAAGGGGGAGTGGTTTTCATTGTGAGATGAAGTATTGACTAAGGGGGAGTGATACATATCACCATAGTATTGTTGTCAAAGTTGTGATACAATTGGACTTTGATGATGTATAATGATACTATGACACTGTATAACAATGATTGAGAGCAACTGTTTTCTCATTGTTATTGCTATGGATCTTCAACAACGATGATGCGAAATTGAACACATTTGGAATCATTGGAGTACTTAGAAGTGACGAAGATTTCGAGTAATGTTGAAGAACCAAGGAGATCAAGCATTTTGATGAGAAGCTACAAAGTTTATTTATTTTGTAATCCATATGTATTGATAGTTTTGTCACTAAAATTGACAAAGGGGGAGACTGTTAGAGCACTGCTCGGTCAAACTCGGAGCGTTGATATCTCAAGCTTGTTTGTCAATGTTAGTGATCAAAACTATAAGTCTTGATTTCTAGTCTACTTATAGTGATGTCTCGGACTATAATAAATTGTATAGTTGAGCATTAGACTTCACGGCGTTCATAAATTGAAGACGGAGAACTACTAAGGCTAGCTTGTGGAACTTCATCAACAAAATGTATGTGGAGACTAAAGCTCATATATCACTTGGAAAGTCTATTTCTACTCTATTTCTTATATTGAGACATAAGTCATATTACTATATAGTTGTCGATTATACACATTTGATATTTCGAGCAGAGTTTAACTCGCTTACATATTTCTCAAAATATGTGTTGGTAAGCTTTCGCTTCAACCAAGTTCATCTTATATTCTTGACGAAAGTCAAAAGATGATCATGTGAAAATTACCGAGTAACATCTTACATGGTTTGTGTGATACAATCATTTGGTGTAGACTTGGAATGTTTCGTTATGATTATTTCAATAACTTGAAAATTGCTTTTATGCTAATAGTGTGTGAAAACGGTTATTGTCATCCTAAGAAAGTTTCAACGATTGAAATAGAGTTTAGAATACTTAACCATCATTGGATTATAAACATAGCGTGTATTCTTGCATGTATGTGATCCATGACCGGAACTAAAGTATGCATACCCGTATGCATACTTGTAGTTGTGAAATTCCGTGTACCAAGTACACATACCTGTACGCATACTTGCGTAAGTTATAGGTCCGGGAATTTCTGCTGGGTTTTGGAAGTGTACTTAAGTATGCGTACATGTTCGCATACTGGCGAACCCAAACTCAGACCGGATACTTAATTATGCGTACCCGTTTGCATACTTGAGTTGTTAAAGTTCTAAAATTAGTTTGTTCATGAACTAATACATTTATATATTAAGGAATGCATTCTTTGCAAACCATGGCTATAATGTTCATGAATTGATTCGAGTGAATCAAACCGATTTTGCTTCAATTGTGTTCTTGTATACTTTCTATGAGAATATAACAATTGAACAACTCTTTAACTAGTTTCATTTGAGTCATTTGAACTAGTTATGGTTAAGATGAATAAGGTTGATATGAGAGTGTTCATATAGCTAACCTCGGTTAACTACTGTTGAGCCAACATGGTGTACACGTTTAGGTACGGTTACATAAACCTAAATAAGGGTACATTTAATTTGTGTATAACAAGCTAAGTTCGATCTAAATGTTGAAAGATATTAGCTTGAATCTAATCAGGTTTTCATCTAACGGTGAATATTGAATGCTTTGTTACCAAGGTAACTTAGATTACAAACCCTGATTTGAAAACTATATAAAGGAGAACTCTAGCAACTGGGAAATCTAATCCCCACACCTCCTGTGTGATACTAGTTGCATAAACTAGAGTTGATTCTCCTTTAAACTTAGGTTTTTCACGAAATCCTGTAGGCTAACGACTTGAAGACTTCATTGGATTATGAAGCCATACCCAACTATTTTCTCTGTAGTTGCGTGTTCTGATCTTACTTCTACTATCGTATTGAGTACTATCTTCTCTAAGATTTGCTCGAGATTTTATCTCCGATAGGTAAGATTAAAAGTAGTCACAAACATCTTCGTCTCATCGTTTGTGATTCCACAATATCTTGATTCGCTACCATACGATTATGATTATTGTGAGGTGATTGATATTTCTAGGTTTTTCTTCGGGAATATAAGTTCCTTTTCACCTTGATTTATCAAAAGACGGAACAAAACTCGTAGGTATTTCTCTGGGAGACAAATTTATCTATTCCGATAGACTTTTCTGTGTGAGACAGACTTGTGTATCAAGTCCTCGACTTTGGGTCGTAGCAACTCTTGGTTGTGGGTGAGATAAACTAAGGGAATCAAGTGCGTGGTATCCTGCTGGGATCAGAGACGTAAGGAACGTAACTGTACCTTGAATCATTGTGAGATTGATTAGGGTTCAAATACAGTCCAGTCCGAAGTTCATTGGTAATAGGCTAGTGTCTGTAGCGGCTTAATACAGTTTGGTGTTCAAATCTGGATTAGGTCCCAGGGTTTTTCTGCATTTGCGGTTTCCTCGTTAACAAAACTTCTGGTGTCTGTGTTATTTATTTTCCGCATTATATTTTGTTATTTATTTTCCGCATTATATTTTGTTATATAATTGAAATATCACAGGTTGTGCGTTGAATCAATCAATTGGGAAATCCAACCTTTGGTTGTTGATTGAAATTAATTGATCCTTGAACATTGGTATTTGGTACCGTTCAAGTTATTTCTCTTATATTCAATCGGGCTCGCAAATTCCTATTTGCTGATTGCAGATTGAATTGAGAGATTGAGATATAAAACTCTTTGATATACTTTTCTCTAGATTGAGTCTGACTGTCTAGTTGATTCTCTTGAATTGGAGTTTGTCTATTCAGATTGCCAAACGAAGTATTGGGTGTGGTTGTTGTACCCCCACTTTATCAAGTCTCATTAACACACTTGCTAAAATGAATGAAGAATTTCTAGAAATTGGTCTTCTCCCCTTACCATCTAGCATAGACATTGATGATATCTTGGAGAGAAGATATAATGCTTTCATTAAGGACCCCAAAGAACAAAAAGTAGTCAACAAACATTAGATGGATAACGACGGGGGAGTACTTATTAATCATATACCGTTTGCAAACATTAGCTTGTTTCGTCTTCCCCATTATCCATGAAAACCCCTGCGATATTAGCATAAACGGATAAGGAGAGAGATGGCAACCTGCATGATCCTTCTTTCGCCGTGAAAGAAACCCAAATGAGCCCCATTTATAAGAAGCGAGTAGGATGCTGAGCAAACACAATTCATGATTACAATTAAAAGAGATCCGAAAACTCATATTCCCATTAAAATGTGCTTTAGAAACGTCTAGTCTACCATATTGTATGCCTTGCTCATATCTAGTTTTAGGGCAAATGAACCGATAACTGATTTAGACTATTTCATAGAATGTATCGGCTCTTTTGAAGAGAGAATATTGTCCATAATTTGTCTTCTAAGGATAAATGCAGTATGTCCATGATGTAAACCGATTTTTAGCAATTAAGTTGTCCATGAGAGGTCTCAACCTCTTAGCTATCAATTCTATGATAATTTTATATACTCCCTCCGTTCCATTTTACTTGATGTTGTAGAGTTTTTCATGCAGATTAAGAAATATCAGAGAGAGTTAAATTTTTCCAATTCTACCCATATTAATACCTTTTAAAAAAAAATTAAATGACCTACTTTTTAGTTTCTAGATTCTAGGAAAAGTTACCAATCCCATTGTAATTTACTTGGGATGTACCAAATTTTTATAGATTATAGTGTATATCCTCTATGAGAAATATTTAAAAATTGGAGTAATTGTTTATGTGTTGATTCCAAAGCAAGGGTAAATCAGAGAGAATTTGGGGAAAATACTAAAACTCTCATCAATTTTGGAATAAAAAATAAACCCTAAAACATCAATTAAAGTGGAACGGAGGGAGTAGAATATTGCATAAGGCAATGAGACGGTAATCATCCGCTATTTTAGGGGACTTATATTTAGGGACTAAAATGATATTAATCTGGTTGTTAACTTCCTTGAGGGTGTATGCCATTTACGAGAAAACATTTAATCAGGTTGTTAACTTCCTTAACCAACCAGATGCCAACATCTCTTGAAGAAAATAATGCTCTCCAGAGCCTAGTTAGCAATTCGGCGAATGATTCGCGAACTATTCGCGAATTATTCCATAATGATCGTTCCCGAATTATTCGTCCATCTGATTGCTACCGACCCCAATACGTGCGTTCTCATCAGCCTCCCGAATTATGCGCGATTTTTACGTACGAACCAGGATTCGGCGAACTAAATCGGCCCATTATGCTTCCGTGAAACTCTGACCCAGTAGTTATTGGTCTATTTAAATAGCATCTTGCAGGGCCCAACCAACCTTCCCCTTTGTTTTCCAAAAACTAATCGCGAAGGGATTTCGAACCACTCACGTATTACTCCCGTAGTCGACTCTCCTACACTGAGCCAATGATTCTTTTATGCTAACTTTACATATATGCTATATATATACTAATTGTATACACACATCACATTTTCCACACCATACTTAAGCTTTTCTTCCTATTGATACATGCCGATTTTTGCGTGCCGAACTCATATCTTTAAAACGAATTATACACGTACGTATGCCGTTCCGTATTACCACCGTATCACGGACCGTTGACCGGATTCTTGACCGAATTCGACTTTCGCAAATCCGTATAATACCCGTACGTATCCCATTCTGAACGTCTCCCGTACCCCGAATTGCTAACTAGGATCCAGAGTTAGAGATTTGAGGTCGCCAATGAGCTTAAGAGAAGCTTTTATCTCTTCATTGGATGGGATAGAACTAAGATGTTCCTTTTGCTCCTAATTCAGGCTGTATTCAAAGAAAAGTACGTAAGATGGGCAGGGATAGAAGGATCTTGTTGAAACATCTTCTCAAAGAGCAGAATAAACTCATTAGATATAACATTCGGGTTAGCAGGCTACTCACCATTGTTTTTTTAATTATTATTATTATTGTAGGGAAGTTGTTCTTCTTCCTTTGACACATGACAGATAAATGAAAAGCTTTGTTGTTCTTGTCAGCAACTGGAATCCAATGTGTTTCATTAAGTTGCTCCTAGTAACTTCAAAATTCGCTAGTTGTTCTTTGAGCTAATGTGAGCCACCTTTTGGATCTCCAACATTATCCTCTGTGAAATTTCTACAGCCATGTCAACATGACCAAACTCTTTCTTCCCTATTTTAAAAAGCCAATAACCATCTCTCTAATAGCATGTTTGGATACACATCCAAAAATATCTCTTCGACTTCTAGAAATTAAAAAGCAAGAAGTTAGTTCGAGTATAAAATCTCAGAATAACTTCTAGAAACAAAAAATATCAAATTTTTGTGAAGCAAAACATTTTTAGCTAACTTATACTTCTGGTATCCAAATGCGCAATAAATCTTGAAATTAAGTTACCACCAATACTGTCACAATTATTTGCTGCCAATGTCCATAAATTTTCGATGTTCCAACTAGATTTGTTCCAATTGGCAACATCTTTGTTTCTTCCTATGATTTCTTTGGGCCGTATAAAAATGATGGGAGCGTGATCACTGCACCATCTAGGTAAGTGTAGTGACTTCTGGGATTCAAACAGGCAAACACCCTCTAAAAGTGTTAAGAGAAATTTGTTGTTTAGTCCACAAAACCTGATCCGGGTTAATGTGTAGTCCAGCGGGATAAAACATTTGCTGGCTGGTCCAACAAAGTTTCAAAAAGCGTAAAATTACCAAGGTAACCCTAACAACACGCGTGTCACAAGCAGGGAAGAAAACATGCGTACAAAAAAACAGTTTTCACTTTGTTTTCATCGACATTTCATTCTTCTTCTTCATCAGTTTTTTATTCTTTTCAGAGAAAAGAAAATCAAAACCCTAGATTCAAAAAAACAACAATAAAAAATCATACAAGTTACAGAAAATTCGAAAAATCGTGTGGATCTCAGATACTCTTGAAGAAACTGATGTTAATGAAGAAGATTTTACTGATGCTGATGATGATATGGGTTTATATATAATTAAGGTATGTATTAAGTTTTTCGATTTCAATTTTACATCAAAACTGGGTTACATCAAAACTAGGGTTTTTTTAGTTTCAAGTTTTTCTTGAAGAAATTGATGTTAATCGAAAAATTAATGTTTTCAGTCTCCTATTAACATCAATTCGTTGGTGCAATACATATCAATATATACCGTAATTAGCATAACAGATATTGAAGCTATTTAACAGGTATTTGTTGTAATTTTTTTGATCTTCTTCAATTTTTATTTCTTAGGGTTCGTACTTTTTTGAGAATTTTTGTTACAAAATTACTAATTTCATAGTTACTGTTATGAATTTGGGGTTTTCGTCTGTGTAGTGGAATATTCGAAGTTTCACATTTTTTTTCAAGTTTTGGATATATAAATTTAGGAGTTTTAAGATTTTTGTTAAACCCTTAGTTCATGCTAAATACGTAGTAAGGGAAAGAGTGATTAGTTGATGATCTGTATAAAATCCTAGCATCGTTTATGCTTGAACATATCGATATGTAATTAGGGAAAAGTGATTCGTTGATGTAATACATGTCAATATGTATCCTTGAATACCCAAAAAATAATAATATGCAGTATGTGTTAATACAATACATAGCAATATGTATTGTATTGTTGAATACAAGTAGAATTCATCAGCGCTACATATCAATATGTATTATCGAATACTTGGATTGCATATGCATCAGGTACATATCAATATGTATTGTCGAATACTGATGGATATGTGGTGTTGTTGAACAAAAAGATCTAAGAGTACATGTCGACATGTACTATGTAAACCCTCTTTTATGCTTGAGTATGCATTAGTACATATCAATATGTAGCGTCATATATATTAGTGTTGTGTATATATATAGAACCCTCCTTTACGCTTGAATAAGTATCAGTACATATTGATATATACCATGTAAAAACCTCTTTTATGTGAAAACCTCCCTGTCAATATGTAGTGTTACTTACTATTTTATGGTATTTTGTGTGTAAAACTTATCAGTGTGTAGTAGTAGTCCATAAGTAGCATATCGGTTTGTGTGTAAAACTTTCCAGTATTTATGTACTGAGTATTATAGTCGTAAAATGGTTCGTAGGCTGCTGTATATTTTGTATAATAGCATGATAAGATATTCATTGCTCACTAATGACAATGGTGAATTCAGATTCCAACATGAAATGAAAGATTAATATTCCTATCTTTATGTACATTTGGTCAAATATAGTGATCCCAAGTCTAACTTTATGCATTTAGTTATAATATGCATGTACAAATTTTTCTTGTACTGTGAAAAACTTGCGTGGTTGTATTTTTCTTTCAATACATACTGTGCGAGTCCTCTAGTATTTTATTTTTTGTCTACCAAATGAACCCAGTACATATTGATATGTACCATTGGAACCTAGTTTACATATATACCAGGTATACATCAGTATGTACTATGTTTTATCTTGCTTAAGGAAAAAATAAAAATGCTCTTGTGATTTGTTACTTAGGTCCAACGATAATTTAGGTTCTTGTCGGTATAGTACGTATCGATATATTGATGCAGTATGTATCAACATAAACTGTATAAACCTTTAGCCGTAGTCTATACTTGAATATGCCTCTGCAACATGATGAAGCTTATCTAATACATCAATATACGTGCTAATCAAAGTTCTTTAACATTGCAGGTGTGCTCATCTTTTAAGCAGCATAAATCTTTAAAGCCTTGAAACAAACAGTGAAATATAGACTTCTTAGCAGGCCCGACACGACGAAACAAAACAGCAAAATAGGACAGCGCAATTAGTTTATAAAATTGAACACCGGAGTACTGAAGAAGTTCTTATTTTCCTTTGAAACAACAACTGTACTTTCTTCGGTTGTTTGATGTTAATAATTCTTTTACTTTAGTAGAAAGTATTGTGATATGGATTTATGTTGGTTTCTTTCATTGTTTCGAATAACAAGAGTATTCACGTGTATATAGATATACATTGGGTAGAGTTTTGATAACTCAATCGTATCAAAGATATCTACAGTCATTACATTACATTACATAATGGTAAACAATGTAAACTCAATGTTATAGATTCAATCATATAGTCCAACAAAATTCCAAACTCAAAAGGCATGTCATTAATATTACAGAATCGACTTCTCTACATGAAGAAAGAATACACTAAAGCTATAGTATAAGGTGTATAATCCCCAGGTTCAGAATTCAAAAACCACGCCATACAAAAAAAAATAATCAAGCTGAAAACAAAGAGAGGGAAATTTAGACATGCAACATGATTTCTTGTGGTTATCCACGTATCTTCTTCTCTGCAACTGTATATTTTGTATAATCCTTCAGTACATATCGATATGTACTGGGTGAAACAGTAGTACATATCGGTATGTACTGGGTATCTGACTCTACAAGTTGTTGAGATAATTCCTCCAGTTTCTTTCATAGACTTGGTGCCCGTCAGTCTGATGCATGCATCTCCAGGGGACACAACTGCAAGTATTGGTTCTTTTTTTTTTTTCATTTCATGCAACTCCTGCCTTAGAACTATCAACTGCCAAAGATGCAAACAAAACTTAAACATTAATGACTTAAACAACCTATACCAATAGTTGAGTAACCAATAGGATCTTAAAAAGATACCACTAAAATTCTTGTTTACGAGGGGGAAGCGCCCCCTCAATACCCGTTCACACTACATAAATGGAAAACAAAAGTTTAAATTCAAAAAGAAAAATTATAATACATATACAAAAACGTACTATTTTTTTTAGAAGATAGTGATATGCAGTGTGTAAAACCTAGTAGATATTGATATGTACTAAGTAAATACTAGTAGATATTGATATATACTCCAAATAACAATTATGATTAGTTCCAGGTACATGTTAATACTATCAAAATTGGAGCTGTATAGTTGAACTCCATTTAAATATAATACATAAGTAGGTAGAATAATATTAGAAGCGCCGTGAAAAATCAAATGCATTTAGCTAGACCAAAGATATATCTGCATGTATCTTAGAGACTTGCACCTCTAATGAGAAGAGATTCGAACAGTTCAAATTAGATCATTCTAAAACCACTAATCAGCTGAATTTCCATAAAGGTTCATAACTACTGTTGGGTATAATAATTGAATGAATACAAAGCATACAAGAACACTACATATACAACAATAAAGTCAAATGAGTGTGGAGCATTCATAAAATAGTCAATTAATATTCTATAGATGAGCTTCATATCTACTAGTCAAGTCATTTACACATTTCAAATAAAAAACCATAGTACATATACATATGTATCGAAAGAAAAGAGTAACTTAAAACCTAGTAGATATTAATATGTATTGTGTAAAAATATAGCATATATTGGTATGTACAGAGTAAAAAAAACATATATATTGATACGTACCAAATGTCATCCTAGTAGATATTGATATGTACTAAGTGAAAATCCAACCCCATTTACTTCCTCTAACTTTCCTAGCCTCTCTGTACTACCAACTTTCTAGATAACAACATTTGTAGCTACAAGTTATATTTTTTCTTAATTCTACACGACTTGAAGCTCCTTATAGTTAGCTTGTAATAAATGTCTATCAATTCTCTCCCTGCACCAATTCTACTTGTATTTAATAGAACTCTTCGACAAAAATCCACACCGAAAATGAGATTACCATAAACGGCAACTTCAAAATTAGTTAAGCCGAGACACAAAAACAGAAGTCCATTATACTCTACATTTTCTTTTGAAAGTACATTAAAAATACACTGAGCGAGATACTAGTAGTTCAACGAAATCTTTATCAAATTCTAAACATACAAGTACAACACTATCAATTTTGTAAGCCTACTTTGAAAATGTACGAGGTGAGAAAAAATAGCAAATGTTCGATTTAGCCACTTAGAACAGAAAGGTTACATTCAGGTTACACTTACCATAACCCCGCATCATTGGACAGTTCAAATAGCCGCTCCTTGATGAGCTCATCAGTTGCAGCCTTCTTTTATATTAAGATGGACACAAGAGTATTCAAGTTCCTGAAAGCACATGAACGTTTAAAATATTAAATTAAAATAAAATACAGCAAGATTACAACTTTGTGATTTATTGTACCAGTAACAATCAATTACGTTATTTTATAACTCCATGTCCTCAAATAGTTTTAGTGCTTCTCCTATCATACCACACCGGACTAAAAGCTCGCCATATTCTCTGTTGGACAAAAAAGATTAAACATTTGGTTAGAGAATCTCAAGATATGGATCGTTTATTAATCATACAACATCCCGGTAAGATGCCAATTATGGGAATAGAGACATACCTCCAAAACTCATTCACATTACACCAAAATAGCTACTCAATTCATTCAAAGTACAACAAAATATCCACTCAACTAATTGGCACTAAAGTTAACCTACATTCTCCATTGTGGACCATAAGCTCACTGATCACTTCACCAACATAGGAATAGGAACTAAAAGTACAAAAGCAATATTTAAGAAACTTTATTCAAATAATACAAATCAAAACCATAAGAATATGAATCAAATGAATACATTTCATCCCAATTTACAAAAAACTAACTACAGTCAATTCCCAATATCAATCAAATCAACAATTACTAAAAGTACACCTGAGAGCCTATTATCCAATTCTAAAGCCCTTACTAATTCATCCCATGTCCAATTTGTGTTTTAAAAACAATTTAAAAAATCTTATGTCCAACTAGTTGTCTACCGACTCAATCCTGGATCCTTCCCGTTTCCATTCCTTACACTCATGTCTTTGCTACCGTTAAATTATAAAAATGATGAACTTAAAAAGAGAAATCAAAAAATCAAAAAGTAAAACTAATCGCCATCGCTTAAACCCTAGAAATGCAAAAGTAGAGATGAAGAAAACGAAGATGTACCATAATCTCCTACTCTGGTTTTAGTTTGAAGAGAAACTTAAAATTCTCTGGTTTTTGTCCATCAATCGCCATCGCCAGAGCTCTCTAGTTGTTGGAGAAGAAACTGAAAAAAATTAGATCTAACCTAGAAGGGTGTTTTAGGTATTCAAAAACAAATTTTATTACTTCCACGCGTGTGATGGACCAGGAATTAAGTTTTTAGGTCCAAAAACATGATTTTGGATCAGCGATTAAAAGTTTTTTAGGACTGGACTAGCCAGTAACCGGGTCAGGAAAAACTGGAGTAACCAGTAATTCCTAGAAGTGTCAAAAACAGTTTAAATCCGGAACTTTATTACCGA